>JAHLSL010000093.1:2621954-2676964 GCA_025920805.1 Petroica traversi
GGCGTGTGTGCGTGGAAGGGCTCGTTGCTTTTGTTGCTGCTCTGTTGCGCCCTGGCTTTCAGAAGAGGAACAGAGAGCCAAGCGTGCCATGTGGGGGTTGTGACCGCTCCTGTAGTACCGCGAGTACTGCCTCGGGTTGGCAGATGAAAGGGATTCAAGAGGGTAGATGTACTTAAGTTACTTGGGCACAAACTTGAGGCGAATTTGGTGTTTGGGGGCTGTTGTGAACCCTTCACGGCTCCCCTTTCTGCACACCTCGTGCCAGATGGTGTATGTGGTTGTGATCCAAGCAGTGTCCCTAAGCTTGCAATTAAAAAATTAACTAGTGCTGTAGGCATGGCACATAGCCGTAGAACAAAAGTATTCAGTATCTCTCTTAGTAGTTGCTTTCAAAATGTGAACCCTGCAGAAGGATGTGTGTGCTTGAGAGTGATGACAAGCTTGTGCTACAGTGAAGATAGAAAATAGCGTGGGGATGGCATACATTTTGTAACTAACTGCTTTTTAACTTTCTGAATAATTAAACCTTACTGGGAATGCTGGAATTTTAGTAATATATGGCATCAGGTTGAGGATAATAGAGGCTGACATATGTAAGTCCTTTTTCGTCTTGAGTTAAAAGCTTACTCAAAACTGCATCATCGAGGCTTTGTGTCCACGTCCTCAAATCCCTAGATTTTTTCCTAAAAAATGTTACTTTTAAGATTCCAAAGCTTGCAGCTACTCATTTCCATGAAATTGCCTGTGGTAATCTAAAGAGTAAAGTTGACTAATATGCAGAAGTGTATATGTGGAAATCTAGGACTTGCCCTCCCTTTAACACTTCTACTTCTCCTAATACTTCTCCCCCTGTCTAAAATAACGATTATAACCAGACTGCTGTGTTGGGTTTTTTCTTTTTTTCCTATCCTAGCTCTTGAGGAATGGTTCTGCCAAATGAGACAGTCATAACCAGTTGGTGCAAGATGACTGTGTGCCTCCTAGTCTTCTGGTGTAAGAGAGTACTGATAAGGTTCTGAGTTAGATTTTCCACTTTCCAGATAAGAGTAATGAGAGTTTTATTAAGGCTGTATTATATTACAAGGCTTTGGATCGAGGAATGTGTGTATTCTTCATTTGAGTTTCTTGTTAATCAGTAATCTGAAAGACTTTATACACATCACAAAATCCTGTCTTCTTCCTGAGCTTTGTAGAACTCTTGCCCAAGCTGCAATCTGCTGGCCTGGAGAATGAGGAAGAGCGCGGTTGGCCTTGAGGTCCAGGTTCAGAAACTGTTTGTAAAGGCATGCGTCAGACCACTTAGGGTGGAAAAATTGCACTGTCGTTTAGTTACTTTGGAGAAGCCTGCTGAAACCATGCTGGCCTCTTTATTACTTTGCAAAATTAACATGTAGAAGGAAACTAGTCATTTGATCACTCTGCTGTGTTAAGATAACTACTCTAGCTTTTTACAAGTTGTGTGAAAACAGGAGAGTGGTGTCCATTTAATTGCTTCCACATGTTCCAGTTTCTGAGCAGTACTTGTATTGGCCCCAAATGCAAGCTAAACCTCTTCAATATTGCTCAACTTTCATATTGTGTAGTCCAGTGCTTGACAGAGGCTGAGTTAACTTCAGGTTTTTTTTCTTCATCTCAATGAGTAAACAGTGTTAGCTGAGAACATGGAGGTGGAACTTTTTTTGCTAATGAGGCAATGGTTATGCAGACGCACTGGACACTTGAGAGTATTGGTCAGAATCTGCTGCAGAATAACTTGGATTTTTCTGTTTCTTGCTTTCAGTTTATGAGGGCTTTTGTTCATTCCCACAGCTGCAGACATATTTTTTTAGATTAAAATGAACCTTGAGGTTAGACAAATGATAGTTTTTTCTGAGCTTAGCTACTGGTTGTATCTAAGTTTAAGCTGTATCTAAATATAAGTTGTATACTTCAGACTCAATTTCATGTTTTTCAGATTTTCTTTCCTGGGAAGCAGTGAGGTAGTTTTGATGTTAGTTTTCGTTAACCTGCTTTACATTTGAGAGCCTTAAGTTGTGAATTTACAAATGTGCCTTCTGTGGGTTTTGGGTGTGGTTTTTGGAGAGTTTTTTTCACCCTTGTTTTCTATCTGACTTGCAATTAAATGTTGAAAATACTCAACTGAATTTTCTGTTGATTATGGGATAATTACAAATGGAAGATTCTGTCATACGACTTCAAATTTTCCATGCATTTCTTGGCACTTCTCTCCCTCCTTCCTAAATTCGACCAGGAACCTAGATCTTGCTACTACCTGTTTTTCATCATTTACTTTCCCTTTCTGCAGTCTCTAGCACTTATTCCCAGAATTCAGTTTCTAATTGCCTGTTAATGTGTTCTGCCATTCCCATCACTGGTGTGGCCTCATTTCTACACTGCAATGTCTGTCCTGCAATCTTCAGTTTTGGTTCAGTTTTCCAATGTGCCTCTTCCCCTATCTGCAAACCTCCCATTAGAGGCCATTGTTTTGACCTACTAGTACACTGTTGCAACATGAGAGAGCATACACATTTCTCTGTCTTAATTAGTTTTGCATACACATTTCTCTGTTTTAATTAGATCACTGAGTAAAGATCTGATGGGATCTTGTTATTTGTGTTCTTATATAAAACACGTCTTAGAGGAGTTGATCTACTCATCTGCAAAAATGTTACAAGAAGGTCAAGACCAGAGCCATAGCAGTTTTTTACTTTGAGGTGCCTTCAGGTAGTGAGAGAATTCTCTGCTGGATGCTGGACTTTCTGGTATATTCCAGTTGACTGTATTGGACATCCAAACTCATTCTGAAAATTAAGGAGAAAAAATGGTTAGTTGTGTCTGGAACAAAACTTTATTGTTTTGCCTGTGGAAGGGTAATATTAAAGTGTACTTGAGTGAATGGAAATGATGAAAATAGCATATGATGTTTTAAAGAAGTCAGATGTGAACCTTTCCTTGGAGGTAGAGAGGAAGAAGTGGAACTCCATTACACTCTTAAATTTCACCACAGAATTTATTTATTTTTGTAATTTAGTGACACAATAACAGTTGCAGAGCTGTCAACCTTAATGACCAGGGCTTTGCAGCAGTTTTGAAAGATATTATTGTGGGATAAGAGACAAGGCTTTGTGTACCATTACATTCCTTCCTGCTCTGCTTACCTAAATTGTTTAACAAATAGTAGGTGTAAAGAAAGAGAATTCATTTTTGCAGCATCATGCTGTGCATTTCTTGTGGCCAGGACTTCAGGGGAGTTTATTTGGATTAAAACCATTTTCATTTACTAGAATTAAGTAACTTGAACATGTTGGGGTTTCTGAGATTTGGGTTTATAAAACACCACTAATTCAGTCATTCGCCTACAGTGGGACATTTTTGAACTGCTAGTGAATAGTTCTCTTTAAATTTCTGTGAGGATGATAGCCAGGATTATCTTCCAAAGGGAGTATACACAGGTGGGTGCTGTGTCTGTTCTTGGTGCTCTGAGTCTGTTCAGTTCTTCTAATGATACTTGAAAAGTAGGTGAAGCCCCAGAGATCAGTTGTAGTTTTGGAGAAGGTGGCTGTGCCAGCTGTGCATGGGAGAGATCCCACAAATGTCCTTCCTGAGGAAAAGCCTGACCAAAGCAGAACAAAAAGGTCAGCTGTATGCTTTGATGCCAGAGGACCTACTTGGCTCTCACCCCTTCTCACTACTTTGGAAAGCCCACTTGTATAAAAAAAGCCTCAAGTGGAACTGTCAGGGACTTTTGTGAGTTCAGTGGCGGCTTTGGTGCTGCTTGTTTTCTCACAGTATGTATTAGACAATGTTTCTTTGGTTTCTTTCATACCTTTCAGTCAGTTACTGATGAGCATCTGTATTTGTTCAGTTTTGCTCCTCAGTCCCACTGTTACAGTGCCTGGCTTACCCTGCCTTTGGAGGAGCCGGTACTCTGTCAGAGGTGTGTGTGATACCAGGCTGTCTGTAGCAGCTTCTGTTGGTCACTTATACAGCAGTGACTGGGGAAGATATGGCCACTTCCTTATTATTTCCCCACATGGGCTTCCTTGATTTGTGTTATGTTCTCTTTATTTTTGTTCTATTACTTTGCTTTATTTGAGATCGGATTGCAGGAAGAATTTCATTTCTAAATAGATTTATACTAGTGGTGGATGGATAGGAGGGTTGATATTTGTCACGAATACTGGTTTAGAGAGATAATCATAATTAAAAGAGATCTAATATTTAAGAAGCGTCTATTTGATGAAACAGCTCCATTGTTTTTCATCAGCCACAGCTGTTGTAACTGTTATCTCTATGGAGGCAGATCTCTTGTTATGTAGGTCACATCAAGGAAAAATAGCAGCTGAACACTTGCTTCAAGTATTGTAGGGGAAAGTGCAATGAAAACATTGTGTGTATTCCCATTGAAATGTTTTGAAACAGTAAGAAGAATTGTGTAGTAGTCTTTGCCAATTTGTATAAAGACAGGTTGTGAAGGTGGAAAAGTAAAAACATATCCAAACATCATTCCCCCATCTAAATATAAGTAATTTGACAACAGACTTTTTGAATGAGTTTTTAAATCAGAGGAAAAGAGACTATTTACAGGCTTTGTGCCTTAAAATGAGCAGCTTCCCTTGAACTTAAATAGTAAACAGGCTCTTCAGTTCTCGTTCTCTCTGTTTGTTCAGGAAAATAGTCTTTCCAGTTGTTTTTTGTTTGTTTGTTTTTCTTTCTTTGTGGCTGAGAGGAGAGAGTAATAGATTCTGCTTCTCCAGTTTTGAAGCTGTCTGCTGTAGTGGCTTTGCAGATGATGTGGCTGACTACATACACTTCCTGATTTATAATTTTTTTTTCACATCCTTTCTTTCCCCTTGGTAAAAAGAGAGAAGCTCCTCGAAGAGGGAGAATAATAACTGAGAAGAAAAACAAACAGGGAGGATATGGCAGCTAGTTCTAAGACAAATAACATGTTTAACTTTGGAAGCCAGGGTCGTCTTTAAGGAATGACATGTTGTGTTAGCATGCCACATTGTCCTATAGTACACACAAAGGGAATTGTTTTGAAATCCTCTGATACAAACAGACCCTTCAGCGTGCTGTGTGGTGGTAGAAGAAGTCAGAATTTCTTTGATATGGGAGCCTTAAGTGCAAATTCCAAAGCATATTTGCTGCTACACCCTGAGAGCAAATCTGCTGTGAGCTCAGGAGTAAGGTTGTATCATTGCTGGTACTTGTAGAAATAATAAAGCAGTTGAGGTTTCCTGACTGCTTTGTGTAAGTTCAGCTGATTATAGGGCTAATAGATGTTTCCTTGTAGTTTAATTGAAATATTTCCCACACTTTTAGTGTGTACATTGCTAATAAATTTTCATGAGGCTTTTTAGTGTAGAATGTCACTAGACTTAGTTTCTGCCCACTGAATTCTATATCTAACAGTATGGTATTAGTATTTATCATACATATTTTTAGTAGATTGCAAAAGCTTAGAAATTGAATTTTGGACTTTTGGTGTCAGTGGTTTTATTTTCTAACCAGTGGTCAAACGCCAATCAGACACTTTTTCCTTTGCCTGTAAATGAGTTTATGTATAATACAAATTGCTATGTTACTGATACTTCTAATGCAGAATTCATCCTAAGGCACAGCGAGGGAAGACACATGACTGAGTTTTTCCAGCGCCCTTTTATAAAGCTTCCATCTGATTTCTGAATCATGCTTGCTGTGTTGTAGCCATGTATTTTAGGACTTTCTATTCATTATAGGGAAGATTAATGCACAATTCTTTCAAGTATAATTGAAATTCTGTTTGTGGAGATAGATGAGATGTTAGTGAGTTTAGATCATTGTGATCTCAGGATTCACATATTTCTTCTCAAAATGTGTGAGCATGTATATATATATAAACCCTGGGTCTTTGCTGCTTATCAGTCTCTTAAATTTAACAACCTCAATTACTGTTTTGAGGAAAATTTCTTCAGTGTTTATTCTTCATAACTTGTAGTGTAGTCTTTTACTGCCACTTTACTTAAAACATCATTGACAGATGGGATAGATACAAATTTTTATTTTTAACCATATTCTTTCTTCTCATACTAGTTTCAATGGTGGTTGTATTTAACCTTTTTATAGGAAGGATTCCTCTTAGTATCTTAATTGTTCTGAAATGGGATGCCAACATAACCCTACAAATGAGGTGTTGCAAAACATACACCACCAGGCAAATACGAATGCAGTTATCAAGTAGAATGTAAAAGGAGGAGATGTCTCAATTAGCTTGTAAAATGTAAATCATTACCTTATCAAAGTTGCCTTCTGAATCTAAGGGTTATGCCATATGTCATGTGCTGGGTGATTAAAACATGCTGGTTTATAGTGGCCCTTGAAGTAAAGCAGGGGAAGGGGTGAAGGGCTAGTTGGATGAACTGTAAACTCAGCATGAAATTGAAAAAGTTCAACCCCGTTTTTCTTCATTAACCTATATGTATGCGTAAGCATACCTATTTTTATTTCTTCTATTCAGTTAAGAATCAAATGACTGTTAGACTTTGGAAGAAGAACATGGTGGATGAGCACTAAAGCAATGTTTGTGACATAAGGATGTTTTTAAGGAAGCCATAAAAACAGATTTCAAGCTTATTCGAACAGAATAGATCCTGGAAAAGCAAACTTAATTTCCATATTAAAATTACCTTGTTGTGTACTTAATAACATAGTTGCAATTTGATATGATTTCTGTTAGACTATTAAAATGGGTAAGCTCTCTGTCTTGATTTCTTTGTAATCGAATGTTCTTGCTGTAGCAGACAAATCAAGACCCCCTTCATCGAGCCCTTCCAGTATTGTTCGCCGGACGTCTTCCCTGGATACGCTCGCTGCTCCGTACCTGGCTGGCCAGTGGCCTCGTGATAATCATGGACAGGCTGCTCCCTGTATGAGAGACAAAGCCACACAGGTAGGACAGAGTTTTTTGTCTTTGGAGTATTTAAGTGTGAAGACAGGATTTCAATGTAAGATGCTTTTGCCTTGAAAACATTCAGCTTTCTTGGTCACACTTTCAAATTGCAGGAATCCTACCTTTGCTACTGCATACATGATTTATTTGCATTCTTTAAGTAAAGGCTGAGAACTGTAGTATTTTAGGTGCTCCACTTCCTTCTTGCCTCAAGAAAACACTAGTGCATTGTACATCTGTATTGTCATTATTCCTACAGGGTGCAGTACCCTAGATAGCACTGGAATTGAGTACTGTTTACCTGAAACTTATCCAGAGAATTTAGTGGTGTATCCTTATCTGTATGTCTGTCTCCAGCTCTTCACTGTCTGATTGTAAAAGCCCTGTAATATTCACTTGGGTCTTCCACACCAAGTGTAGAATTATATGCATTGAAGAGCTGCCTCTTTGAACCTTGAGTGGTGCTGAAGTTTAGCTCAGCTAGAAAGTATTAAAATATACATGGTTTGATAATAAACATCAACTGCTAAACAAAATTTCACAAGCTTTAAAGGTTCAGTCCTGTGCCACCTGTGAAAACAGAACCAACAATTGAATGAAGCTGGCATTCTGTGATGGGTGTTTTGGCATTCCCTTTAAAGGGAGGGTTGTTACATGGCATCCCTTCTGTATGCAGAAGTGGTTCAAGATGGATTGCTCCTTAAAATATCCTAGTGTTTAGTTTCTCCTTCTGTAGATGCAGTCTGGCAGTGGCTTTCTCTAATGTGTAGAAAGAGGCAAATGTATCAGATTTTAAATCCCTGTTGCTGGAACAAGGTTTCAGCAAGAGTTCTCCACTGATTCCAAAGAACATAAGTGCAGTGCAGTGGAAGAGGACCTGATAGCATGTGGGACATCCTTGTGTTTGAACCCTTGTTAGTTTTGGAAACAGCAGCAAAAATGTGTCCACGCAGTTTTTGGTGTGTAAGGAGGTGTGAGTGTTGAGCAGGTGAGGTCTGCACTGTTACTGTGGGGCCTTTTTGAGATCCACAGCCTTTAGTGGGAAGGACCACAATTCAAAGAGCAGATCAGGAAGAGAGGAAGGTGTTTTGTAGGGAAATATGCCTGGGTGGATAAGGTGGAATTAGGAACTGGTGAAGAAGAAAGGACTGCTGAGGAACAAGTTTTCTGTGCAAGAAGAGGAATTGGAGAAGTGGTTAGAAGACAGGGCAAAAAAAACCAGATTGAAGTAAGAGGAGAAGGGTGAAGGAAGCTCTGTGATATACAAGGAGTGGCTCTTCATGCTTAGCTATTAAAAGGCATCATTAAATGGCAGAACTAAACCCATATGGTGTCCTAACCATTTATTTTCACATTTGATTGCATAGGATAATTTTTTTTTTCAAAAAAATTATATTTCAGTACTGCTGCCAAAGTATTGCTTTGGTCAGTTGATCTCATTCAGGTTAGTCTCAATATAATTGGAGTAATGGCTGGGCTTTTACAGTCTGTATTTGCCAGATATCATCCTTTTCAGCTTGTGTTTTTCTTTTGTCTTTTTCTTCCAATTCTGGCACATCTAACTGCTGTGGTAGTGGGGCTTTTGTATATAAGAGGAAATATATTTTAAAGGTTAATGGGAGAATCATAAAGGGCATTAGATATTTCTGCAGAATGAGTACATTTAATAGTGATTTATGGTAGTGTATTTCTGAGAGAACTAGAATGATCTGTTTGCACTTCCTAATTGAAAATTTATCAAACCAGTAGAAACTTTAGGGCTGTAGACATACATCTGTATGTCCAAAGCTGATGTTGATATGACACTGATGAGATGATACTGCTTTTAATCTTTCAGTGAGCCTGAGAGTAACCAGTGGAGCTATGGAAGAGTTTAAAATGTGACTTACAATGGTTAATTTCCCAAGATATTACAGGCTGCCTATTTATATTGTTCAGTTTTTCTGAAAATGTCATATTTGGATGAAGTTTCACTTGTGAGGTACTCTGGTTCCAGTCTGTAATTTCAGATTTCATGAAGTCTGACATGAAATGTATGTGTTCTGATTTCAAACCTTTGGAGACGAGGACTTGAATTTACAAAAATGTACAAGGTTTTCAAGTAGAGCAAGAAGGGTATCTCGATTGTGTGGAGTTCTGGCATAGGGAATAGTGTGATCCAGGAAGCAGACTGGGAAGAGACAGCAATTAGTGGCATCCTTGAGCTTGCAGCCTTTCTAGAGATGCCCATGTGGCATAGCTGAGAGCTGTGTGAGAGACCCCAGGCCATGCAGAGACTGTCTCTCTATCAGACTCCTCCTTCAGCTGAGGATTTGGATGAGACCTGTCTAAAACTAGCCTGAAATATGTACCTGAAGAATATCTGTTGGATGATGAATAGGTCTATTATTGAGCATGCAAGGGTCTGGCTAGAATTCATACCTGCACATGTTGTTTTAAATGCTCATGAAACAGGTGTTAGTCATCTTGGTTTTTTTTTGCTTTGAATGAAACCTGTTTATCTTACAAGTTAAAATGAGACTATTACTTTATTGGGCTTTTTTAACACTTAAATAATTCATTTTGACTGCGAAGTTTTTGTCTCTTAAGGCTTTTTTTTTTTCCTGAAGCATTCTACTGTCTGTAATAAGTTTAACCTTAAACTAATTTATTTGAAATTCTGTAAAGGGGGGAGGATGACGTGAATGGTAACAACTAACAAGAAAGTAGTAGTACTTTAAGAACCTAGAGAAATATAAATCCTCCTTTGCTCATTGGTTACTTGGTCTATTTCTTGATAATAAGTATTGTAAACAAAATATGGGAAATAAGTAGGAGGAGACTTGCTAAAATAGTGTTGCTTTTCTGTCTTGATGTACAGGTTTCCTATAGTTTAATCTGAAAAGATTTCTGTTTGTTTTGAGGATGAGGATCAAAGCAACTTTTAATGCTCTAAAATGAATCAGATATTAATTTATTAAATAATTCTTGAATCTTGAGTCAAAGTCTTGAATATAAATTAAAGGCAGAGACTAATTAGAGTGTTAATTATTCTCCTGTAGGCAAGTGTAATGGTTGTGCTGATTTGGGAAGCTAGAATTAGTAGTTAAAACTTACTGTTCCAGGAGCTAGAGGATTGATGATATTCCTGACTGACATTCGGGTATTGACTAGACAAAGATTGGTACTTGGAAATAGGGGTTATCAATTATTCTATTTTATGATGAAGATCAGTGAGTGCTTTTCTAGAAAAACAGATTGTAATGGATTCTGATTTTGCTATGAAATCGGAATTCAAAGCAATCCTATGAGCTTTATTATTCAGATTTATCCTAGTTAGGTTTTGATTTGGTATGATGAAGATTAAAAAGTACTGGTAGTGATGATTTCCTTTATATGAAACTTGTAACTGAATCTGGTGGAGTTGCAACCTGTATATTTGATGTTAAGGCTCCATATTCCCTGCAAAATAGGGAGTAATACTTCAAGAGACTCGAGTTTCTGTGATGCAAGGGCAGCTGGGGTAAGAAAGGTCAGCATGTGGCTCCTGCAAGCTGTTAGTCTCACATGTAACAACCACTGCACACTGTAGATGTGAAGACTTTGGGGCGAAGTTCTCTGTGGGAGAAAGTGAGAAATCAAAAAAACGAGGTTAGCTAGATCACCTCTCTGTGCTAAGAGCTGCATCGTGGCAACAGTGAATTTCAAAGAATTTACTGTGTGTTTCAGTGCTGCTTCCAGAAATCCCTCCCCTACTTCATTAGGTGTATTTCCTGTGACTGCACAGAGGTTCCTGATAGATGCTACTGTCTGTCTTCTTAGAGTCTTTACAGTTGACTGCTTTTGAAGACATTCTGGGAGGTGGCTGTGTGAGAATACAAACGGCCCAGAAAGCATGCAGTATTATCATGGGCTTGCCTGTGCATTTTCTTACCTGAGACACAGTGTGTCTGAATGATGCTTTGCATTTCTCACAACTCTTTCACCAGAGTTTGTTTGTGAGATTTTTTTATTACTCACTAATTGCTCTGTTGGTTTAGTGGAACCATCTTAGTTTTATCTGTGTTGCTTTCTCCTTGGCTTGGGACAACTGTGAACCTGGAACCCTTTGAGGCAGTAATAAATTAATTCCCTGCTTTTCAATAGCTCAAGTGGTGCTTCTATGCCTTGCATTCCTTTTTCTCATTTTTGAGAGCAAGAACGTGATTTTGAAGCTGTGCTGGTGCAGCTTTCACAGTGCTTACACCAAGGCACCCTTGCTAATGCATCAGAAATAACAGGGTCAGCATCTGTGCAGGAAATGAAACGCACCATCTCCTCCAGTTCAGCACCATCACACTGGCTCTTCAGAGCTCTAGAGCAGCCTGTGCTACATCTGGCTCTGACTGCTGCCTTATGCTCAGTCGTTTGGAAGGGAAGTTAGCACATCCCTATATTACACTAGGTCTGAAAGTTGTGGGTTTTTTATTTATATAGTTTCGCTCTGCTTTTTTGTACTTTACCTGTGAGAAAGGCTTCTAGTTGGTTACTGTTGTTCACTTTCAGTTCTGAATCTAGCATATCTTTAATGTTCTCTTTTCTAATTTGTCTCAAAATGTTCTGCCAGAAAGTAGCAATTACCTTTTTTAATTAATCCTGTAATCTTCTTCCTACAGACAGAAAGTGCCTGGGCTGAAGAATATTTAGAAAAGAAGAGAAGCTCGCACAAACGTTCATCATCATGGGGCAGCAATGAACAACTCAAGGAGGTCAGAAATGCAATTACTGAGATACCTTTGGATTAAATGTTTTCTTGGTATGCAGTGATACCATGATGCTTCTGGAAGGCACGAGTGTTTTACTATTTTGTTTAATTATACAGATGGTGGGCTTGGTAAAAAATATGAAATGACTGTTCATTTGCTATTGATTTAATATAACAAAGCAGGTCTATATTTTTAATCTGGAGGTGTGGGAAAGAAAATGTTAAATGCAGGTGACATTTTTCATCAAAGAAGGAAATAACAACAGTGACCACACTACTTTCTAACTATGTATTTCAAGTTCTTTCACTAAGCCCTCCAGAGGTATCTTCTGAGTGTCAGCTGAACTGGTAGCTAACATATTAGGTTTGTGAGAACTTGAATGTTTTCTAGTGCTGGCAATAATTATGAATGTTGTGATAGTAAATACTTGTGAGTGGTGGAGTAAATGAATGAAATTGCATGTATAGCTGGATACACCTGCTGAAATGTGATGTGAATTTTTCCTTTGTTAGATTGCAAAGTTGCGTCAGCAGCTGCAGAGAAGCAAGCACAGCAGCAGGCACCATCGGGACAAGGAAAGACAGTCTCCCTTTCATGGCAACCATGCAGCCATTAACCACAGTCAGGTAAGGCTGGGTGCTTCTTGGCCATGTTGTGTAGCTAAGATTACTTTTAGCTCCTTTCAAGGTTGTGATTTGTCTTAGAGGGAACTTAGAAATACCACAGACTGCTAAATATGGTGTAACTATAAGCGAATTCTATCCAATAGAACTCCTCCTTTTGGCTGCTTGAATGAATAGGGGCCCAGATAATTTGTTACTTGGGTGAGCTGGCTTTGCATTCCCACTTTTGAATCATTTCAGTCAGTTAAATCCTTCCTTAAAGCAAGATTTTTGATTTTTGAAAGTGCCTTCTGCGTGTTCCACGAAAGGGTGATAGCTAAATTTAATCCAAAACTACAGATCATCCTCTTCATTACATGTAGCTGTAATAATACATAATTATGTAGCTGTAATAAAAAAATTGCATGTAGAATATGGCATGGAGCAAGCTGCTGGGAAAACTGTATACTCAAATAAAAAGTAGTTTTTCTGAGCACATTTTGTTGTCCTGCCAAACACTTGTCTAATACTGTGATGAGATTTAGAGAGCTTACCTGACAAAAGGCTGCTTCATGGGATTATTAATTTAAATGTTTATACACTTCATAGCTTCATTCAGCTTTTTAAAGATTTTATCTTTTTTTTCCCCTGCCATTTATCATGCCTTGAGACTTAAAGTAGTAATCTCTTCCAGAAAAGTTTGATGGCTAGGCCACCACATGTTCTGTGTGCAGTTTCAGTTTTATCTCAAGGCTTCTAATGAGGTCAGGCTGACAGAGGTGTAATATTTTTAGCTCAGTTGGTAACAGGTGTAGAAGAATTTTAGGCATTTAGAAACACAGGTCCTTTCTCAAGTGTGTTTTTGTTGAGTAACTTTAAGAAAACCATTAGAAAAGTTTGGTAATTCTTTCAGAAGGAAACTTTTTTTTTCTCTCCTTAGTGATACCTCATGTGAATGTACATTTGATTCACACAGTTGTTTTTAGCAGTTACAAAAAGAACAAATCCCTCACAATAGCCTTGGCAAGGCAATGTAGTTGAAAGAAACTGGGAAACTGTCAGTGTTATGAATTGAGAGCCCTTCAGCTGTGAAGCTTCTCTGAAAATCTAATTATATTCCAAATGACTCTTGAAATGCCATTAGTTGTTCCAATAAATATCATAATTGACAAGTTAATAAATTTTTTCATTTCTGTCATTCCATCCTTCTGGAAATAAATTAGGCCAGGTTCTTTCATTCTTTCTTTCAAAGTTAACTGTCAGAGTGAATGTGTTCTACTTCAAGACTGAAAATAAGAAAATAGGGTGTTTTGAATTTCTTCTGCTCTGTTCTTAACTCCTACTGTGTATAAAAGTCATTAGCATCTTTTCTCTCAAATCCTAACTTCTTATCCCTACTGTAGGACATTTACTTGGGAGTCATGACTTTTAAGGATTTATGTGCCTCTTGAATTCAGTTTGTTGGTAGTTTGAATTCTCTGCTACTGGAAGTATTTTGGATTTTGGATTTTTTATTTTTTAGAATTAAGTTTTTGGCATAACAATGTAGGGATTACTGAATTGCGGGTGCAATATGGTGTGCTGCTGATTTCACTGACTGCTTGAGTCAGAACAGTCCAAAATTGAGTGAAGACAAATAAATGACCCAATCCTTTTCTAGGGGATTTTAAGAAAGTTCATTAAAAATAACATACAAAATGTGTCAAACTGTTGGTTAAAAAAAAAAACAAAACAGAAGACAGTTCAGCATGCTTGTTTAAGGTATTTTATCCAAATTTATAGAACTTGAGGACATTTTCAACCAAAAAGCCTTCTGAGGAACTTTTGCTGTAGGCCCTGTACTATACTGGAGAATTACATGCATTTTAAGAGGTTTGCTTGGCATTCTGCAGACCCACTGTGGGTTTCTGAATGCTGAGGCATTGCCACTTTAGCACAGATGGTCTTACTGGGTTTTCATTTCAAAAATCAACAGTGATGCTGCTATTCTGAAAAATACCTCCCCAAATTATATACATAACTTTTTAAAATCATAACTGTTTCATTATTCTGCCTCTGGTATGGATGTCTTTACATTTTGCCAAATTTTATAGTAAGTGAATAAAATATTGTGCAATGGATAATTAGTTTTTGGGCTTGTGAAACAAACTACAAAATATAAATTGAAGCAAAGCAGCTTTTCCAGGACTGTGTTACAAAACAAAATGTTGTTTTTCTTGGTGAATTGTGTGCCAGCTCTGTCAAGCTACTTGTGAAGGGAAGAAGTTAAAGAAGGATTCAAAGAGTAAGTGAAGAGTTTAGATTAATGGCATTTAGCAGCTGTTTTTAAACTCAGAGTGAAAATCTGTAACTGTAGTCATCAAGGGCAAAGTTCCTAGATTTTCTCTTTTTTTTTTTTTTGAGAACTGCTAAATTAGAATTTCTGGCAGCAGCCCTGTTCCTTCAGGATTTGTGGGAAGGACTGTGTGGAAACCAGAATTTAGCAATTAGAATATTCAGAATTATATTTTGCACATTCCAAGCTTAAAGGAAACTTTTGTGTTTGTTGACTCTAAAGGGTCATGTAAAGATTTCTGAGCCCAAGGAGTTGGAGTCCTGACAAGGTGAGAAAAAGCGTTAGAAAGTTGTGTCAGTAGTTCTTTCACAGAAACTGGGTAAACTCTGTTTAACATTTGGAAAATGGCATATGCTTCTAGTTTAAAGAAGAAATTTCAGTGGATTTATTTCCTCTTTTTTCCCTACTTAATTCAAGATCTGTGGTAAAGTTTATAGCAAAATTCTTAGTGGTCCTTGCCAACTAAGCTTCTAATTGATTGTTTATTTGTGCTTCTTTCTAATATGATTTTTGTGTGAAGAAAGAAATCCATGCAGTCTCTATAGAACAAGCTTCTTAGCTGTTCCTGACCCTCTACTCTCAAGCAGGAAATAGTTGGGGAGGATCTTGATCAAGTCCTTGCTGCTGACTACAGATTTTTTTTAAAAATGAATGTTTTTTGTTTGTGTGTTTTTTTCATTATGCCAGAAAACGTTCCTTTCTGTCTCTCTTAACAGGAAGAGGAGTTTGCAGAAAGGTCATAGCCTACTCATGTGATCTCAGGATGCTTCTGAGAACGTTTTGAATTAATTGCATGATACTAAATCTATAAACAGGAGACAAAACAATGGGATCTTTCTATATTCTCAGTGTTGGTATAATGGAGGAAATAGAATTGAGGCCAGAACTGAAACCAGATGGAAGGAAAAATGGATCATTTTTTCCAACATAGTGGTTTTTTTCCTCTGTGCACTTGGCTGATATTACATTTTTACTTGACCTTATGAACCATCAAGGCCCCTGCTCCTTGCATTTTCCTGGGAACCTTGTATCTGTAATGTCTGACCAATTAATTGATTGATGCTAATATTGAGACCAACTGCATGCAGTTCACAGTGTTGGGAGTTGGGGTGTTTTTGGTGCCACTCTTACCACCTCACTAGGTGCAACGTTTCATTTTTAGAGTAGAATTACCAGGATCTGTTCAACCTCGAGTTGGCTTAATGTAAAAGCATCACAAGTCCTGGGATTCTGTTTAAAGTTTTGTTACTTGTGAAAAATTGGAAGAGCTTAGAGCATTTTTCCTTAAATGCCTGTGAAAAATGTAGATTTGTCATCCCTCCTATTTCCTACCTTGTGAGTTTATGCCATACCTGTAAGTTTCAGAATCCAAAACTCTGTGCCACGTGTTACTGTCTGAGCACAGTAATGATTATCCCATATTTGGGACCTTGCCTCATGGTGAGCATTTCCAGGTACTCAGATTAGTAGTCAAAGGTTGGTAGCCTATTCCTGCATGTCCATGCAGACCTCTGGGAAGACAGTATTAAGTGTTTCTGATGAAAAGTTTCTTGATTTGAGGCTGATTGTTCTGCCTGTGTCATGAAACCTCCTTCCTTTTCCAGCCTCTGGCACTCTGGGCAAAGAAACCATCCTTGGTCATGTATAGAATATTATTTTTCTTGGAAGTGAAACGTGCTGTACTGAACTGTATTGAACTCTGCAGAATCTAACTTGAGCTCTTCAAATAGTAGCATGAACCTAAGAATTTTTTTTGGTAGGCAATCACATTTAAAAGGTGAAGAATACCCACATCTTGCTAATGGCTGCTGGAATCTCAACACTATTTGCATTCTATGTTTTAAACAAGCTCAGTTTGTCCTAAGAGTAACTGGGTGCATAAATAGTCTGTAGTGCTTGAACCTGTGCTGATATACCTGTATTGTCACTGAATATCAATCTAAATTAATTTACTGGATTGTTGATCCAAGGCCTTGCTTGGAACAGAATTAGTAGGGTTGCTTTCTCAGACTTTTTTGTGCTCTTCTTCAGTGTTGTTTTTTCATCTTCAGGCAGGACGTTTGAGACTCTTTACAAGTTTGGCAGTTATGAGAATGTTTCATTTTTGTTGACAGAAACAGAGTGACAAGCATTTCCTGAACAGAAGCTTTTGTAGTTCTTGTGCAAGTCTTTTGTCAGTTGTTTGGTTTTTTGTATTTTTTTAGGGCTAACCTAATGTTTCAGAAAAGCAAAACCAATATAATTCATGAGTTTTGCTGCTGTAGAGATTTGTGATTGTGACAAGAAGTGTCCCTTATGACCTGCGCTTAAAATATCTTGTTTACATTAATTTTTTTGAGGCAGTTTTTCTGCCAGACAAGCTTTGTGTGGTTTTTGAGAATGTACACAGGAAATTAAAATGCTTTGGTGTCTGTGTAGTCTTATTACTTAAAGGAGAAACAAAAATAAAACCCCTTCTCAAAAATACACTTTGAAGACGAGATAATACCGGTCCTTCAGTCAGTAGAGGAGTTGCTGTCAATCATGGCACAGTAGGCCATAGAGTCCAGGAATTTTACATGGAAATTCTGCTGTGACTTGTGTGTTGTGCTGTTCTTTGAGTTGAACTAAATGTTTGCAGGAAGTATTGCATTACCCATAGTACATCCTTGCTTAATGAGGGCAGAATCTTCTAATATTCTGGTAATGAGACTTTTTTAACATGAGGGCCGATGCTAATGGAGAGGCTGAGAAATCACAAGGTGTGGAGTGCCAAAGGGAGCTTTGGGAAATTTCAGAAATGTGTTTTCTGAGAATGAAGGTTTTTAAACTGTTAATCTTCATTTTGAAGCAACTAAGTATTAACATTTGGGTTTGGGATTTTATTATTTCTGTGGAAGTCTCCCTAAGCTGTTTTGTTAACCTTTTCTTCTGGCTTAATACAGATGAGATGTTGGTCTTAATTTCTGGCAGAGTGCAGTCTTGCATTTGTGGAATAGCTTTCCTTCTACGTGTGTCATGTTAGTGCAGACTTCCATTAAAATACAACTTTAATGAGGTTACAAGTGGTAAATCCAGCAACGAGTGATGTGACATTGTGGTATAGTTCACTTTATGAGAAATGTACTTTACAGGCTTCAAAATTACTTAAGTTTAAATATTTACTGGTAAATTTTCACTTGTAAACTACGTCAAGCTAGAGGCCGACCATATAAAGGGAGATTTTGAGACTAAATTATATAGCTTTTCCTGCTAGAGACTGGATTTGAAGCAAAATTCAGGATGTCTGTCTTCAGTTAAAGCATCCATTTGAACACAATCACTATGGTTTCATGTAAATCCTTGGTACCGAGGTGTAGATGTGTTCTGTTTTAAGGGTCACTTTTGGGTAGAAACAGTAACTTTGTTTTGTAAATAAATGTACATTGCTTTCTCACTTTCTTTAGGCTCCCATCCCAAAGAGTGCTCTCGTTCCTGTGATACCTATTACCAAATCAACGGGCTCCCGATTCCGAAACAGCGTAGAAGGATTGAATCAAGAGATTGAGATCATCATTAAAGAGACAGGAGACAAGGAGGAGCAACTTGTTGTATGTATCTGCCACCATGATTGCTCTATATAATTATTTTGGTTTTGCTTTGAGATCAAGTCATCACTTCATTTTGCACCGTTTTTGAATTGAGTTTGTCTGGCATTAATTTTATTATTATTTTTGTTTGTTATTTTCTTTAGTAAGGTTAGTTGAAAAGTCTCTTGGAAAGTAAAAGGAAGGAAAGAATTAAAGCTTGATTCTGAACCTTTTCCTCTAAATAAGAAATCTCAGTAAAATGGGTAAAAGCAAAAGGTCTGTATTGAGAGGTTTTTGTCCATGCTGAACTGTCCCCATCCTAGGTGAACCATAATTTGCCCCTTTTTAATGTTCATCTTATTTTAATGGTTTTTAGAGGTGAATTTAGTAATAAGTTATCAGAAAGACTGTGAGGATGATTAGGGAACCAGAATGTCTTTGATATGAAGAGAAGCTGAGCAAGATGGGTGTGTTCAGCCTTGAGGAGAGGCAGCTCTGGAGATCTTATCAAAGTGTATAAATATCTCATGTGCAGAAGTGGAGGGAGATGGCCTCTTCTCAGTAGTGCCCAGTGACGGGGCAAGGGGCAGTGGGCATAAATTTAAAAATGTTAATTGATTTGGTTTTTTTTTTTATGTTGTGAGGGTGTGCAAGTTGCCCAGAGAAGCTGTGGAATCATTGTCTGTGGAGATATTAAAAACTTGACAGAGTCCTGGACACACTGTTCTACCTGACTCTGCTTGAGCAGAGATGTTAAACTTGATAATCTCAAGAGGTTCCTTCCAGCCTCAGCAGTTCCGTGATGGTGTGAAATCTTGCAAGCTCTTGTCCTTATTTCTGAACCTGATTTTAGTTTATTTTGGAGTTACATGTAATGAATAAAATTTTCTACCTCAAACGGTTTTGTGAAACCCAAAAAGCCCCTCACCATTGCTGGATTAAAGAAATTGTTACCCAGACAAGAGCAGGTGTCTGATCCCTGTGACTTTTTCCAGCCTCAGGACATTCCGGACGGGCACCGTGCGCCGCCGCCGCTGGCGCAGCGCAGCAGCAGCACTCGCAGCATCGACACCCAGACGCCCGGGGGAGCTGACAAGGGCAGCAACAACAGCAGCCGCTCCCAGTCCGTGTCTCCAACCTCCTTCCTTACCATCTGTAACGAGGGCAGTGAGGAAAGCCCATGTTCTGCAGATGATCTGCTTGGGGATTCCAGAGATAAAGGTACCCGGTCACTTTAGAAGTTCAACAGTGCTGAACTTAGCTGGGTTTGCTCCCTGCAGCTGAGGAGAAATGGTAGAATGCAGGGTTTTTTGTATGTGATCTGTTTTTTTCCAAATTGCTTCTAATAATGTGTGTGCACACTTTAATTAAAGCTGGATTAATGTGACTGAAGAATGTGCTTTCCAAAAAGCTTTTCTTTTGAAGAATAGATTCTTCGAGTGTTTTAAGCAAATTGAAGAAGCAAGAATGTACAATATTCAGGTGAAACAGCACAGTAGTCCTGTTGCTTGTGTCAGTTATTTTTTATCATCTTGGATGAAATGGGCAACCTTACAGCATTTCATACACAGATCCATAGAAGTTTAAGTGTTTAGGGTTTATTTAATGATTCTTTTTTTATCTGAAATCTTTTGAGAGATCCTAGGACAGTTTTGTAATTCAACATAAACCTGTTTTGGTTTTTTAAGAAATATGGCTTTTGCCCATTTCTTTTGGGTAGATGGTGACAGCAGAGAACCATAGGTTCTGTTACAAATTGAAAATGTCCAGGAATGATCAGAGATTGCAGAGGAGCCCGAAAATGTTATAAGGAGAAACAGAAATAAGGAAAGGAATTGAGATAAGAAAGCTTATTTGCAAATGAAAGCTTGAAGGCAAATGAAAACGGTTTTGAATTTTGTAACATTGGTAATGAAGTGGCTTTAAATTCAGGGAGCATTTAAAGGTAGCTCTTGTAGTTTTTTTATAGTGTGACACATTTAAGTAATGAGAAACTCTGTTCCTGCAGAAAATGGGAATAATTCTCCCTTGCCAAAATATGCTACCTCGCCAAAACCCAACAACAGCTACATGTTCAAGCGTGAACCTCCTGAGGGCTGTGAGAAAGTGAAAGTCTTTGAGGAAAACTTGTAAGTTGATTTTTGCTACATAAGAAATAACATCTAACAATCAGATAAATTATTGCTTTATTGATTTTGTGTCAGATAGAATTTACTAGTCCAGTTGCTACAGCCATGCTAACAGTCTGATTCTGTTTTTTGGTGTGACTATATACTGGCCTATCTGTAAGTATTCTACTGCTAGAATTTAGCGTTAAAATCTTGAGAGATGTTTCTTAAAAACCAGCATAATTTGAGAGGGCTGTCTTTTACCTGACAGGTAGTGGGAGAGATGTAATAACAGGCTGTAGTGCAGGTGCATCAGCTAATGTATGTCACAGCTTGACAGGCACATCCAGTAATCTAGACTGTGAAGACCGTGGTTTTTTCAACTAAATCAAGGTAGTTGTGAAACATCTAGTGACAGAGGTGGGAATTTGACCCTGAATATTTGATGCTTTGATTAGTCTCAAAGAGCCAGCTTTTGTCATTTGGGAATATTCTGGGAGGTTATGTTTTATTATTATTTTCAGAGGAGTTTTTATACCCTTATTTCACTTGTATGCAAGAATCTTAAGCAACAGTTAAAAATTCCATCTTGTCACACAAGGGGTATGGACTGTTTAGAATTCTCTTATGCCTATATTATTTCAAAAACACCATCTAGTATAAATGTTACTTTAAAAAATAATAAGCTTGACTGTCCTGTCCAAATGGATTTTGAGAAATCTCTACAGCCTCTCCCATAGCAACGTGGGAAGGGTTACAGTTAAGTTACCTGTGTGTAAACTGTGTTGCCAACAGATTAGATAATATTCACTTGCTACAGGGACGTGTTCTATTGCAGTTTGACTTGCATTTGCATTTCTTTTTGGAAGTCCTCTCTGCATAACTGTAGGACTGTTTTGCTGTAGAGTGAAACTGGCTTCTACAGAAGTTTTTACCTAGCTGTGGCAGTCCTCAGACACTGCAGTCTCATGAAAAAAAAAATCTTTCACATCTGTTACTTGAATTCCAGGTATATTTGAAATACATGAGTGTAACTATTTAAAGCTCAACTTTGTTTAACATAATTTCTATTTGAAAATCCTATATAGGATTTGGGAGAATCAGCTAGTGTGGAAAGTGCCCTTTCATGAACAGAATTATTTTTCAGAATAGAGTTTCTGTACAAGAGTATACTGGAAGATTGGCTTTCTTGGCTTAGTAAAACAAAGACAGAAGTGCACATGGCTGTCTTTTACAAACACAAGGAAGGGAGGGGGAGGTTATAGGCTAAAGGACAATGCTGGCAGCAACAAAAAGTGAATAAAAATTTCTGGTGGCTTTTTTCAAGCAGTAAATAGAGATTTTAAGGCAGATTTCTATAGTTCTATCTTAAAGTAGAGTTTGGCTACTGTAAGTAGATTTACATTGCAGCGTTAGAAGTGAACACAGAAAGCATTCCTAAGCTATCCATGATTTCCATTCCAGCTCTGTTTTTCTTAAAGCATGTCTTGAGCTGAGTTCTATGCTGAGATGACAAAACTGCAAGTCAGAATCTAAATGTGTTCCACGCTTCCTTCCCAGCTTATAGGTACTTGATCATGAAAACTACGTTTTACTCTCTGCATTGAGTTTTTTAGTAAGGTAGGCTCATCTTCTGGGGAGAGTCAGGGCACACTCATATGAACATGGAAAGAAGGCAAAAGTATAGAAAAGGAGATCCCCTGATGAGCATGAACCCCTTTGAGATATGCAGAATTAGGATCATTGCCGTGCCAGCTTTCTTTCACAGGGCTTGCTGTACAAATAATGTCTGTGTGGGGGCAGAACTGGTTGGGTTGTGAAAGTTTCTGGAGAACATGTTTGAAAATACTTTCTCATATATTGAATGTGCTAATTAATGGACAGGGTTTGTGATCAAGCATAAGTTGGTCGGTTCCCTTAGGTTTGGAAACAGCCTGCCCTAAGAACCTGCTCTTGCCTTGCAGCACATGCAAAACTTCTTGTCATTTGCTGTTGCTGTGAGTGTCACTAAGGATTACTGAGTAGCTGAAATACTTCAGATTGAAACCTCACTTGTTTCTGATGATGTGTTCAGCAATACATCCCTGCCATTGCAGAATTGGATTGTTCCATAAAACTATTGTGTGTATTTTATTTCTAGGCCAAAGCCATTGCATGAAATTCCAGCCTTCTATTGCCCTGACAAGAACAAAGTGAATTTCATTCCGAAAAGTGGCTCTGCTTTCTGTCTTGTCAGCATCCTCAAGCCACTTCTTCCTACCCAGGACCTCACGCTTAAGGGCACTGCTCACAGCCTGACTGTCTCCTCCAGCATGACGCCTGGTTTGTTACAGCCCATTTCTATGGCCTCCTTGACTACAAACACAGATCAAGACAGGATCTCTCGTGGAACAAGTACAATAATACCACAGACCTCTCTGCTCCAGCAGTCAGGATGTATTGAGGAAGCTGAAGAATAATTTAGATTGTCTTGACGTTTTTCTGGGCAACTACTGGGAATAAAATGGAACCAGTTGACCGGAACTTTCTGATCACACACATGCATTGTTTTAACAATTTATGGCACTGCCATAATCAAACTATTTGTATAATTAACAGTTTGGTAGCACATTGAGAAGTTCAGGAGGATGCAGCAGCTGATATGCTGTTGTACTTTCTGCTTTTGAAGACTCTGGTTCTGTTTCTCTTCTGCTTTTTTTAAACACTGGTGAAAACAAAGACTGTCATAATCCTTTGCCATTTAAAGGACCAGTTGTTGTGATGGTGTGTGTCCTCTGACTTTTTTCCCCGTTAAAACAAGTCTCAAGACCAGCCAGCTGATCCCATTTACCATTGTAATCCGCAGACGGAGGGGCAATCAGATGGTTTTGCAAGATGTCTTTTGTATGAAAATGTGTATTTTGTAACAATTTTGCCTTTTCTGGTTTATAGCAGATGGTGTTTCCTGGTGATGATCCCCCTACCTTTTTTTTTTTTTTTCCTTTGGTAGGGAAGGTTCTTTTATACTTGGCTGGCTTACAGCTGATGGGACCAAAGGATTGCTGAACTATTACAGCAGTCTCAAATTATGTGACCTTGCTGAACAGCCTCAGACCTAAACAAAGCAAGACAAGTTAATATGTTTGAAACTTTTAAAAGAGAAGAGTATGCAAAAACAGTGTTAGTATATAGTGTACATTTTTTTTGATATCGAAGATTTGTGCTTCTGGTAAGTCACATTCTTAAAACTCCTTCCTTCACAGAATTCCTGCAAGTGTTGGTTTATTGGCTGGAAAATTGCATTTTAAAGCACTTGCCCTGGTATTGTTCTATCTGTCCATAGAATTTTTGTGCAGATGTAGGGAAAAAACATGATCCTCTTACTCGGTCTTCTTTCTTCTGAAAAATACTTGGCTCTTAGGGGCTCGCTTAGGTCCTTATGAGTCAGCCTGAATCATCCATCAGTCTCGGTACAAATTTGCTCAACGTGACTCATCACTGTATTATAGACCCTGGCCACATTATACTGAAATACCTGTGCATGGTTTCCTCCCTTTTGTCATAGTGGTGTTCGTGTGTCCATTGGAGGTGATGGTTTGTCAGGCATGATGTCTGTTATGCAGAAGTTTACAGCAGCAAATACGTTCTCTCTTTTTGACTAGCATCTTAGGCTGGCATGTAAAACAGGATGTTTTTATACTTGGTCTGTCCTGATAGTGTGGCAGTTAATGGTTGCTTTGAAATTACAATAAAAGGCAAAAATGGGGGAAGGCAACTGCAGGCAGAAACTTTTCAGGAACTTCACTGAGGTTTCTCATGTATTCCTGGAGTGCATTACTTGGGTTTGAGTTAAGACAATTATACGTATGGCAGAAAACTGCAATGACCTAAATACCAGTGTCATAATCACTTACAAAACAACTTGATCTTGTAACTCTTCAGCAGAGTTAGATTCAGTAATTTCAAAGTAAGTGTCATTGCGGGCAGAGTGGGTCTGAATATTGGTCTATTACACACAAGCAGGTCTCCCTGGCTTGCATACACACAACTTCCATCTATGTAACTTCCATGGATCAGTTGTATTCTCAGGTCTCCTCATAATGGCAACTATTTAAAGATGATACTGCAAATATCAGTCTTGTTCCATGCTTAATATGCTGAATTTGCTTGCAAGCATTTAGTTTGAGAGAAAAAAACCCCTGCATTTGTGTGCAAATAATAATAATAATTTTGATGCATATTTGCTGTTCCTTTAAATCCTGTATTAGTAACTATGATTGCAGTGTACTTTATTCAGCAAGTAAGGGTAAATCATACTGGAATGTGCAAGGTCTCTATTTATAGTATTTTTAAAACATTATGCAAAAAAACCAGTATATTAAAAGTGTACCAGGAAGTATGAAAGTATTACACCTGTTAAATTAGCAAACAAGCATGATTTGGTTCACTATCTATCTTCCCATGAAAGTGGACAGAATTGTTTTGAAGTAACAGTTTTGATTTGCACTGACGTTGTCAGCCACCTGAAGTTGTCGAGGAACATAATTTTAAAAATTAGCAGCTTTGTGCATCAAACTTCTGTAGTTTTGCCAGTTGATAGTTCTTTCCTAGGCTTTGTGGATGTTGATTTGTTTCTTCTGAAACACTACAGTGCAATTTGAAGTCTAAAATTTACTGCTTTAGGTAGATTTGTTTAAACCTGGTATGACTGAATCCAGATCATATTAGGTGAAGGAAGTGCTTTTAAGTCTGTTTTCTATTCTGTAACAGTAGCATGTAAAGAACTTCATTGTTGCCAAACTGCCTAGTGCTTTATTAGGAGATCTTAACTCAATGGTTAAGAACCGAAGGGCTAAAGTTAACAAATAGCCTTGATTACAGCCTTGACACTTAACTGACTTCACCAAAATGCATTCTGATGTTTGTTTTCATGGCAGTGTGACTCTCCCAAACAGCAGTGGGCTCTCTTACCGTAGGACTTTCTTTTGCACCTGTTGTTGTAGTGCTTAGAGCATCTCTCTGGTAGTTTACCTTGTATGTTATTGGACAATGTACTGTACAAATTAGTGAGCTGCTCTGATAAAAACCAAATGTAAATGTGTGAAGTTTTTGCTTTTTATAAAAAAACTGCATTCAGGACAACATTCAGTCTTTTTTATATGCAGGACAACTCTACTATTGCTGTGGCAGCTCAAGTTTATTATGAATCCGCACTAAATACTCAGAATTAAGAAAATATGACAGCTCTTGTTCTGAGACCAGCTTTGATGTGTGCAGACAAAAATTAGCCTTAAATTTTTTATGTGCTGTCTTGTGCCATAGCATAGGTGTTAGCTAAAGTATTTAAAACTATTTGCAAATAGCTTTGAGAGTGCATGGAGCTTTTTTAAAATTCTTTTTATGTACAGAGTGGGATGTTCATTTTTTGGGGGAGCTGACCTGTGCATCACACAAGCACAGTTTCACTGAAAGTGTTCAAATTCTTCTGGCTTACTTAAAATCCTAACTATGCATAGACCTAGTCAGTTCCTTGATTGCCTACTTTGTAGCTTAAGAAAAAGAAAAGGTCTATTTTTATGCACAACTTGACACTCTTGATATTCTCGTATTCTTGGTATTTTACACTCCTAGCCACACTTAAAGGCTGGTGGATGTGTTCAATAACACGGATGGTTGATTTTGAGATATATTAAATGATGTTTCTCCAGTAAATTCTACTTAAATTACAGTAATGAGGCCTGTGGTGACAGCTCTGATTATTGGAATAGTTTTTTCAAAAACTCAAGGCACAAGGATAGATGGCTCCTTTGGTGAAGTTTGGCTTGCATCAGCTATTCTTTTCTTGCTTGGTGCCATAATCCTGTAAGGACTTGGAAAACTAACTGATAGTGCTTAAGCACATATGTCTTGGAAAGAAATTCTTGTTTTCAGGTACATATCCCAAGTGAGGAAAAAAGGGAGTGAAAATTAAATATTGCTAACTTTGGAAGTAAATGATTACTGTGTTTGACTTACGTAAAGCAATAGCAGCTCTTATAAAGTACATTTAGTCTCAGGGCTATTTTTTGATTTGTTCTAAAATACAATTTCCTGGAATTCAGAGTCTGAGACTGTTCAAAAACACTGAGGCTGAGCTTTTTGGGAAGAAGGAAACAGTCATATCCATTAACCTTTCCTCTGCCTCAGGCCTAGCTTCTTGTTGCTTGTTGAGTTTAAGATAATTGAGTGGTACCACAGTAATTCCTTGCTGAGGTATTATCTGTTCTCTCTCCCTGCCATCTCTGAATTGCTGACAAATGTCTTCACAGAAACTCAGTGCCAGTGATGTCCATATTTCCTTGCTAAATGCTTCTTTGCTGAGTACTTGACAGCTTCTCCATCAAGCTGAGAGGACAAAGGAGGATGCACAGGAAGTCACCAAAGACTCGTAGTCACAGAGATCATTCCTGCAGGGTGACTTCTGGGTATCTTGATTTCCATTTGACTCGTGTGCACGCACACATACAGTCAGCATAGGCCTGCTGCTTTTATCTGTGTGGTTGGAGGCAGGGCTGGTATTTTTGAGAACCTTTGATTTTATTGTTTTTCCTATGTACAGACTTGCAGAGCTGCTCACTCCCAGAACTGATGCACACTTACATGTATCTTCAAAGCAAAGGCTTGTGTGTTGTTCTTACTTGTCCTCATGACATTAATGTAACCTACAAAAAGGAAATAAAAGCACCCAAATACTTGAGAACATCAGGACTGTGCTTTCTCCATATAATTCCATAGTTCAAGTCTGTGCCCTTCATCAGATGACTTAGACACGGGTCAGGTTGATATATGTTAAACCAAAAATGTTTGCTCTTAGGAAAGGCAATAGCAGGTAGGTGCCTAGGGAGGTGAAAAGCAGTGGGGACCAATTGGTTTTACTGTGATCAAAGAGTTCTTACAGAATTGTTTTTCTGAATATGGGTTTACAGGCAAACAAAGTGACCAGTCACTGCAAGATGTACCTGTGTATTTTCTTGGTGTGAGTTTGTGAGCATTCAGCAACTGTGAAAATCAGTTCCACTCTTAGCATTCTGTTTGTGCAAAGAGCAACTTGGATGCATTGTTTGGAAACTGTTACTTCGTACGTGAAGTGGGGAGAGAATGTTAACTATTCACAAGTGTGCTGTGAAATTCCAGTCCTGTACCCCAGCTGAAGTGCAAGGGTCTCTTTCTGAATGCTCCAAATGTAAATGGAGTCCTGTTACTGCTTGCTTGGTTTCATTGCATGTCATCAGTAAATACTTGAGGTATGGTCTTTGTTTAATAGTTCTTCATTGGGATTTGTATTTGACTACAGAGGCTTCTGCAGTGTTGACAGGTGTATCTGAATAGCAGAGAGGACTTGGTCTGATAACACTGCAAATTAACATTTCTTACACAAACTTCTTTTGAAACAACTCTATTTGGAAAATCTATTAAGCTAAAAAAAAAAGAAAACCCTTCTGAACACATCATCCATCCTAATTGTCAGCGTACTGATAGTTAAGAACATAGCTTGGCTTAATTCTAAATTATTTCATTTATTGAAATGTGCAATTTTTGAGGGTAGCAGTCGGATGTTCAAAACTGCCATTAGATTTGCCTTTGTATGAAATTGGCTGATATGTTTTCCTCTGTTACACTGTGATAACTTGTGGAGATGTTCTTGCTTATGTTGTACTGATAGGTTTCTTGTTGCATGTAAAGCGATTTTTGTAAGCAAGAGGAATTCCAGGGATGTTCTGCAAAAAAGGGCCTATTCTGAGGTGATGTATACTATTGTAAAACTGGAGCAGCTCAACTAATTTCAATGGAATTCTTGATTTACACAAGTCTTTTTGCTATGTGTAGTTATGCCAGTACAATTTTGCACAATGTTATTTGAATATTGCGTTCTGACTTGTGAACTGTTTCTACTGAAAACAGTGAAAATTTTACAAACTGCAATAGCGGAATGTTTTTGGCCTTTTTTTTTGTTTTGTTTTTGCCTAAAATAAAAAGTTGTCACTTCGAGCTATGGGCTAATCTTGGATTTTTTTTTTTTAGTACTAAGGGGTTTTTGTGTTCTCACAGTCTGAAGATTTGCCTGAGCATTTACCCTGAGGATAGTGGGCATTTATTATAAATAAAATATGCACTTTTAAAATACTTCTGGGAAAAAAAAATCAGGATGGAAATCTTTGTTAAATTCATACCCTCATTCCTCCAGTGCTTCCTGGAGAACATTCCTGAAAATTCTGCCTTTCCTTGTGTTCATCTGTAGTAAGTTTGGTCATTTCCTGAAGATACTACAATTCCAGCATTAGGGGAATGTGCATAAAGTCCTGGATTTTGGAAACAGAAGGCTTCAGCATGTGGGCTCCTGGAAGAACAAGACTGAGGAAAAGCTGTCCTGGATTCCTGCTGGTAGATTCATTCTGCTGTTCAGTAGAATGCAACTGCTGAAGCCAACCTGGGGAGTGACTTAGGCTGGCTGTTGAAACAGTTTCATGTTCTATAGGTGTCTGTTTACTCAAGACAAGCATCTTTCTTCATGAGTAGAATTTGGAGCCAAAACATCTTTAAACTACGTGTGGTAAATGGTTGGGTTTGGGCATTTTTGCTAGTTCTTATATTAAATTTTGGTTTAATTTATCTAAAAGGCTTGGAGCAGTTCCCCTTCTGGAAAATCATTATCAGCTATATTTCTTTCCAGAATGGAGAGGTAGATTTCTTGCTATTTTGAAGAATTGAAGGATTACTAGTGTGTACCCCTCAAGGCAGGACTAGAGTGTGTTTTTCCAGTGGTGGAAAGGTTTAGGTCACTAAATGAGACATCAGCATCTAGTTCCCAGTTTTGTGCATTCCACAGCCAGAGTCCATGGATCAATTTGTACAGGAAACCACTTGTCTGAAATGTAAAAGAAGAATTCACAGCCAGTGAAGTCTGGAGTACTTGAAGCTTTTTCACATTTTAGTCTTTTTTACCTGTCTGTGGATGTCTGCCAGTCTCCAGATGAAAGGATCGGATTCTTTATTAAATAGGCTGTGGCCTCATTCTCCATTAAACTATTTCTTCACCACCGATTACAAATATGGTGTTTATGGTTTTGTGCATATAAGGATGATTTTACTGTAAATATGTCTGATGTTAAATGTATCTTCACTCCTTGCATTACATACAGGAAAACTGCCAGGGACATTAAGAAGCTGAAGATCAGCTGTGAAGACAAAGAGAATGGAAAGAGCAACTCCATGGTGAGCAATGACAGTCTCTCAGTTCTTAATCACTGTTTTCATTATGAGCAGTTACATTCCTCAGTTAAAGAGCTACTCATTCTTTTTCTTCTGATTGTAAGAGATAAGCAGGCAGGAGATTGCTAGGAGGATTGATCAGGTGTCTCTTTTTTTCTTTGAGTTAGATCTGACTGCATACAAAATTAAACAGAAGCTTTAAACCAAGGCTTCTTGTGTTTTATCATACTCCCTTGTTGTCCTTTTTCCTCCTCCTGACTCTCCACTTAGCATTTGGAAATTGTATAAGGTAGTCATCCCGCCCAGACTTCAAAACTTTTGAAGTGCTGCTGTCTAACACTGTTTCATCTGTATATGGCATTTACAGAAGCACTGTGCACTGCCAGACGTGTCCTGGTTAAGTGCTGGGTAGTGCACACATAGGTTAGAATAGGATGGAGGAGATCATTTAGGTGAAGCTCTCCACACTGGAAATGGGCTGGATTCATCTCCACTGCATAAACCCTTTTTCAAATCCTTCTCCTGCCAAACAAGCCTGATTTACTTCCTCCTGCACTGGCTGTTTACAGAGCTCTGTTTCATGTAACCTGGGCCATGGCCTGTAACTGATGCTTGTACTGATATAGAACATGTCTGTGGTCAGCAGCAATTTCACACTGTGGTGACATTGCTTGTAGTAAAGAAAAGATTCAGTAGTAGATTAAAACCTCATTACTGCAAGCAAAGTAGAACCCTGTTCATTAATTCCTACATTTATGAGTGTGAGGGTGTAACTGCTGTGATTAAGCTGTTGATTAAGAAACTGTTTGCACAGTTTGTTGTGGCTGACTTTTCCAACTACTGATGTGTAGCTGACCACTGTAAGCACAGTTCCACTGTAAACACTAATTTCACTGTTGATGGAAATGGCTGTGGGGAGGTTTCTGTTTCCTGACAGTGGGTGTCCACTGCAAGTAGCTGAACAGTGAGCACTGCCAGAATTAATCTGGCTGTGTGTCAGGCAGGCAGCAGGTAAGAATGTGTTCTCTTTGCCCTTCATCTTCCCAAATGTCTGAAGTTAATTACAAGTTAGGACAGAACTTGACCTACAACATCTTGTTCTGGATGCATTAACTAAGAAGGTACATCCTGGCCTAGCCCAAATCCTTCATGTGGCTTTTGCAAGATTTTAATCATGTCTGAAAAATATTTTTCTATATACAGATTCCCAGAAGTGCTGCTCAGCTACAAGACATAGTCAGGTGCTGTGTAGAATAGATGAAAGGCTACAGCAGACCTTGGTTTACAATTTGCAATTTTGCAAAATTACCTGTATTTGCTCTAGTGAATACAGTTAACATCAGCTGGGACACCACAATCTAGGCTGAGCAGTCAGATAATTATGAGTTACTTCTCTCTAGAGATTAAGTTTTTGTTTCTATTTCCTGTTTAAATAGAGCAGTTTGGTCTAGGGTTGTTCTTGGTTTTATGGGTTTTTTTAGATATTCTCAACTTTTTGTTAATTATAGATACTTAATTCCTCATTAAGAGGTTGTTTTATAGCTTGTTCCTCCAGTTTCAATGGAGCAATTCCCTTTCCTCACACAGAGGATGATGTTTTTGTGATGACTTTTGATTGATAGTTATCAGCAGCATCTTCAGCCCATACAGTTATCTTCAGGTTTCTGGGAGATATTTGCTAAGTTCCAGCAAATTTCTTACAATAAAACTGCAGGGAGCTGTCCTTGCTCCAAGGGTAGGATGGATGGCAGCACTCTCCTGCAGGTGTGTAACAGCTGCCACCCCAAACACCCATATCCATCCACACAGTAAGGCAAGCCCATGGGAGGCAGCAGGTCCCTGGCTCAGGGGTCAGAGATTGGTTCTGATCTCAATTTGCCATTTCTGGGCAGCATCAAATGCAGCCACTCAAAAAGAGTAGTTTCACAATGTGTGTTCAGCTGCATTGCTTGTTTAAAGCTGTACTGCCTACATATCTGTTCTTTTCTTTCACAGCACTTTCAGTAGTTCCATAAGTCTCTTTTTAGAGCCACAACCCCAGTTAAAAAGACTTTTATAACACACAGAATCAAGCTGCAAGAGCATCTAGAGTCTGCATAAACTAAAAAAAAAATCTTCCAGCTCTCTCCTGCAGTGTAATTCTCCATGGCCTTGGGCTTTCTGGATCCCACAGAGGTAAGAAGGTAATTGCAGGTTAAGGCAGAGGCATCTCATGGGTAAATTCATAAAAGGGCTACATCCTGCCCCAATCTGGGTGGGTGTTCTCTGTGTTTCTTTGGCAATATCAGGATTTCAACCATGCCTCGTTTTTGGCAAACCACATCTGTTTTCTAACTGCTGGAGACACAATGCAGAACCTGTGCTCTGTGTCATGTTTGTTGCCAGAGAAGGTCCTGTGAAATTGCAGGTAGCAGAACAATTCTAAAGGTTTCAGAGTGCCCAGAGAAGTTGTGGGTGCCCTAGCCCTGGAAGTCAGATTGAGAAGGGCTTTGAGCAACCTGGTCTAGAGAAAAGTGTCCCAGCCCACTGAAGGGGGGTTGGAAGAAGATGATCCTTAAGGTCCCTTCAAACCAAAACTGCTACAGGATTCTATGAAAAACCAAAATTCATGGCTTTCTCAGGATTGGGATATGATTGCATCATCGCATCCACTTTTATGTCCCAAATACAGTTTTGCTGCCTCAGGTGTGAGTTGTAAGCATGTGATTTCCTTGAAGATAGAACAATTAAAAAGAATCCTTTGTATGCCCTGGAGTATTTTCCTGGAACTACTATTTGCCTGGTAGCCCCAGGGATTTTATTTTTAGAAGGCCATGGGATAAAAAATAATTAGCTAGATCTAGTTCCCCCGCCTTTTTACCCGCTGTGATGCATCACAAATCAAATCTTACCTGCCTTGAACCATACCAGCTTAATAAGCTTTCAAACAGCTCCAAAATGTCCCAAACCCAAGGTGTTAGAGACCGATTTTTCTCTTAAAACTCATAGTAGGATCCTTTAATGCTGTTCTTGGAACTTGAATTACAGCATCATGCCAGATGATGGTGTGTCTGTAGCAGGATGTTAAACACTTTATAGCAGTAAAATGAAATTAGTCTGTTTTAAAGACCACTGTAATGAAATATTGTCAATATTTGCCCATAGGATAACTGTCTAAACATTAAGCAGTTCATCTGCTGAATATCCAGTAGCATCTGGATGTGAAAGAAGATCCAAATCTGCAAAAATACCGAACTGTATTGATACAGTTTTGATACTGTTCTTAACAGCTAAGGAAAAAAGGTAAGATACTGTTTGTTGTTAAATACAGTAAGACATTTTAAAATAAAATATTTAAATTGATCTCAGGATAGATCTGTAGACAAACAAAAAGTAACTGAAATATGTTCTTGTCTCAACAAATTAGGAGTGCTGGCCTAACTTGAATAGATTGGCACATGCAATGAAGGGTAGGTTGAGCTGCTGCACATGTTGAATGTGACTCACAGAATGGTTCAGATCACCTAGAACTGGAGTCCTAATAAAATACAAACTTGGTGTTTCTTACAAAAATATTTCCTAATCCAATAGAACACCGTCTGCTTGAACATTTTCTCCATCTTGCAGCATGAATTCCATTACATGAGACTGGGTACAGCCAGTGTGAAAAACTGTGTGATAGAAGTGTTTATGTTAATTTTTCCCCCTTCTCTTACAGGCACATTTTTCTGGCAGTAGTGGGACTTAGAGCATGCAAAGTAAAGAACAAATTCCCTGAGCCAAAAGTGAAGTACTGCTGGCTAACACTGTGGTGTAGTGCTTTCACTGGGAAGTGCAAAATATGGCTGACCTCTGAAAGAGAGAAACGTGAATATGTGGGAGCCTAAAAGATCCATAGGACAAGAGATTATGTTGATTCATTATTCTATTGCAAATTCAGATGTTACCACTTTTGCTAATAACTTCTTGGGAAGTAGTGAATTGGATGTCAGCTACAAGATTAAGGTGCTGTAAAACATGAGCTATTAGATTCAGTACAAGGCACAGGCTACCCTGTGGTAACTCAGTTATTATAAATTAGTACTTATTCCAGTTGTTTGAATTTTGTCTTTCCTTTGAGCAGCTTAAGGAAATCATGCCCCAGTAGATATTATTAACTGCATCAGCTATTATCCCTTTCTGATTTTATTGTAGTGTTGAACACCACATATTTTACATTATAAAACATGCTTTACAAGACCTATGATTTTTGTAAGAATTAGAGATGGTGGTTCTTACTTTTTTTTTTCCTGAAGTACTGATACAGATTTGAGGAACACTATAACTGTATTTATTGCATACAAGACAATTATGCCTAAATTTTAAAATGAAATTTTTTTCAGTGGATTTACTGGGAAGTCTACAAGAATTCAGCTTAATCTACTCAGTCCTATTTCTGAGTCTTATTTTCATTGACTAGCAAAAGCAACTCAGATGTATATTTTAAATGTATGTTTGAAGAGTGTGCATTGAAATTATGAAATTCTGAACCCAACACTTGAGAATATATTTTCACTTCGCTGGCTGATCTCTTCAATGCTGAAAGAATCAGGACTTAGTAAGAGATCCAGATTCCCAGAATATTATCCTGATATACTGAGAGTTGACTAATTATATTCTTTCAATTTTCTAGTAACCAAAATACCACAGATTTTTACTTCCTTCAGTTACCTAGTTGTCTTCTCTCCTGCAAAACTTAGCAATGTGTAAAGTAGGACAGTGGGGTGTAATGTCTTTATGTGTAAACTTATTCAGATAACTGTATCATAACCTACTTTCAAGATGAAAAATTAATTTCTATAAGTAGTGAAGTTTTCATTTGGTTGCTGCTAGATTTCAGTTGGCATTTCTTAAATGAGTGCATGTTCTCATTTGAAAGTCCAGGGTCTGCAGAAAGTTTTTCATGCTTTGGAGTAACTGATCCTGTGGGTGGCAAAGAACAAGCTCGTTGGCCACTTGACAGAGGGCAGAGCTTTTCCTCTCTTTAGATATATTGGGACTTCTAAAGCTGTATCTGCTTTGATTCATCCTAACATTGTGTGTGGCTGATTTGTTAATTAGCCAGCTGTTCCTCTCTTTTGCAGGAGATGCTCGTGCCTCTGACTGGGAAGCATTTGAAAATGTGTGCTGCCATCTTAGGCTGGGAGACTTGTAGGCTGAAATACTCCCTCCTCCTTTTCCTCTTTGTGTGGAAAATATTAATGATGTTGTTATCTGTTGGGTTTTTCAAACCATCTTATCTAGAGGAGAGGAATGATGGTTGATATGGAATCACAGAAGTCAGAACCCTGAGTTGGAAGGGACCACAAGGGTCACTGAGTCCAGCTGCTGGCCCTGCTCAGCACCATCCCCAAGAGTCACATCCTGTGGGTGTTGTCCAAAAGTGTCCTGAACTCTGTCAGACTTGGTGCTGGGACCACTTCCCTGGTCCAGTGCCCTGCCATCCTCTGGGTGAAGAACCTTTATCTGATATCCAACTTAACCCTCCTAATATAATTCCAGGCCGGTCCCTTGGGTCTTGTCACCATCACCACAGAGAAGAGATCAGTGCCTGCCCCTCCTCTTCCCCTCACCAGGAAGTTGTGACTGCAGTGAGGTGTCCCCTCAGTCTCCTCCAGGCTGAACAGACCAAGTGACCTCAGAACAGGATCCTTCTGCAGGTACTTCTGGGTGCTGTCTAGATCAGCCTTAGGGTGGATATGTAAGCTGATCTCATGGAAAAGCTGTTCCCCCTACCCTCTCTTCTGAAGATTAATAGTAAAAAATACTGAAAAGTTTTTTTGAGTACAGGTGTTACAGGTAATTTTTCTTGGTTTTTTTGGGTTTTCTTAACCCTTTTCTGGGCTTAAATCTGAGAACCATCAGGCTTGCTTGTCTGCACATTGTTTCTTCATTGAAATTCTGTATTCTGAACTTCTGAAATAAAAGTAGGCCTGAGATTTTTCAGCTCTTTTTCAGTTTTTTCAATACTGCAAGAAGGGCTGAAAATTAAAGCCAGGAGGCCAGAAGAAATTCTCAAATGTGTATGCATGGGTGGGTCAGCTCCATCATGATTTGTTAAATAATTATATAAGAGTTAGATGACAAAGTATTTGGAGTAGTATTGTTTAAAGGTTACATCATTCTTGCAAAAATTGAGTGTTCTATTTTAGAAAGTTCCTTTAGAAAGGATAAAGAGACATTTGACTTTGAGTCTCCATTGTTTGTAATATCCTCTTTCAGCATGAAAATATTTTCCGTTCCCATCAGTTTTGTCGTTTTTTTTAATCTGGCAACCATGGATATTTTTCCTGAACTGTGAGTAGAATGCAAAATTGTTATTTTTGTTGGCTTGCAGACATTGTAGCTTCCCTTCCAGTAAGACTGGCAGATTTATTTTTAGAGTTCATATACCAATACATCTTGTGCAGTTATTTAGTGAAAGTAAATTAGACAAGCCTAAAGAATAGGTTTAGTTCAGGCCTTGCTTTCAAGATTTGAGGGTGAGCCGTATGTGACAGAGAATAGGGTTCTTTCTGTCTGTGAATATGCAGTAAGTTTTACTCCATGGTTACAGAGCTATCTGCTTAGTGCTCTTGGCTGTCTCCATCTCCCTCTAATCCTGCTCCAAAGGGACTACTTCTGACATTCCAAACTGCTGAGCAGCTTTCCGACAGCTGCTATTGAAATCTGAATAAAAACAAAACTGTTTTCTTTGCCTTCCTCCCAAATGGGGATCAGGTGAAAACTGAGCCAATTTTTTGTGTGTGCCAGCTCTACCCCAGTGCTGCATTGCCAGAGCTGGGTGGTCACCTCTGATGGGCTTCAAAGATGAAGACTGAGAGTTGGAGTTGCACTTGGAGAGGACAAACAGTTCTGAGGGCTGGAGATGTGAGCCCTGGGTGCAGAGGGAGCTGCTTGGCACTGTGGGTGAGGTGGCCCAAGATAAACAGCAATCATTCATGACCCCATCTCCATGGTCCTGGACCTTCCTCTCTAGACCTTCAGTCTACAGGAAAACTGTCTTAGGTGTTTCATGTGTCTAATAATTCAAGTGTCAACTTTCCTGTTCCTGGTAATTCAGTTAGCCAGGTAAAAGACCAGACAGACTGTAAAATGTTTAGAGCATGAAAAAGAAATAAAATGAAAGACTGCAAGTTGAAGATTAGAAATTAGTCTTTTTTTAGTTGAGGGTTTTTTTCCAAGAATTCTGGGAAGCAGCTAGTTCCTTTCTAATGAAACATGTACAGAATGTTTATGATTCTTCTAGAGTGCAGTTTATTTTTTGTGCTTGTTTCTTACTGATATTTCTGGAAATGTCATCTCTCTTCTCTCCACATTATTCCCTGGGGTTGCTTAAGAAGAAGAAATCTTAAGAAAAAATCTTTCTTAAGAAAGAAAGAACACATTGACCTCTTGTTCTATCTCTCCAATTTATTGATTCTTCCAGTGCATGATGTGTAATGATGATGTTCTCTCAAGTTTTTGGTTGTAAAAATAGTTTCAATAATGTGTTTAGAAACTGTTAGGGAAATTCTGGTTCTACTTCATAATATTGGGACTGTTTGTGTTTCCTCAGGAAGATGATGGAGTGCCAAGATTTTGGTCACACTTAAGAAGATTCCATTTTCTAAGTTACAATGATGTAGAGCCATGTACTAATTTAATCCAATTTCTTAATTCCATAAAAATACTTTTATGGATGGAATTTTAATAAACAATATGGCCAGAGAGATTTAAAAGAGGAAAAAGTGAGGGAGAATGAGAATAAATGTTCTGCATCTCTGTATACATTGGCAAATGGTCATGGAGAATGACCTTGAGTATGCTGAATTCATCAGTCTCTTTTTCTGAAACTTTGCATCTGTAGGAAAGATGCTCCCTTGGTATAAAAGAAATTTGCCTCCTTGCAACAGAATGATACAGTGGGAGTCCACAGGCTGTTCAAGGGCTTTGGACATGAGCTAAACCAGTTTACAGAATCACAGAATTCATTGAACTAGTTTAAAGCTGGCTGCTATTTGCATTTAGTTTAACTGTCTGGTTCTACAGTATGTGAATCTCAAACAACTGGCTTCCTATTTGATTAACTTTAAAAAAAGCTTCATCAAGGCCTGAAAAATATCATCCAATCTTATAGCCACTTCTTCCTAAAGCTTCACATATTCTGAAGTTGGAAAACTCACTACTGAGCGTGCAGCTTTCATGTCCAGGTACTTGTGCATGTTGTTTTTGGATAGAAGGGTAATTGGAATATTCAAGAGTGAATGAGCACAGAATCTATTTGCTTGGAGGAAGACAAGGAATTAGGGCTTAGCCTTTCCTTGTGTAGCTTCCCAGAAGGCTCTGCAGAATTATCAGTAATTTATTTTTTTAAGTTGAAAATAAAATTTTAAATACTAAAGTTACATTTGCTCTCTTTCACTGAAAAAGGTGAGTAAACTGTGCAAGATTGCAGTCCAGGAGAGGTCGTTCTGCAGGCAAAGGCATCAGGTCCGTACCTGCCATGGGAAGATGCATGCTCAGTCATGGGAATTGGCAAGGGCAGGTGAGCAGGAGGGGTCTGGATGCAGGAGATTGCTGATAGACTGGCAGGGAGTGTGACAGCAGGTACAGAGCCTGCCTTAAAGCAGTTTCACCTTCTGGCCTCACCCCTTCAGCCTCTCAAGCTCAGGTTTGGTAACCCTTCCATTTGCATCTAAACCTGTGAAAGGTGGAACGTGCAAAGGCAAACAGGAGATCAGTCTTTGACTTTTGCTCTACAGTGTACTACTGCAACAGTTTCTGATTACAAAATCTGTGAATTTAAAACAACTTAGAATATGTCTCAGTCTTACAGATTTCTATTGTTTGAGGTTTTTTGTGCTTATATAATGTGTCTATTCCAGAGACATTGACCATCTACTGGAGAAAAAAGGAGAAGTACTGAAATGTAATTATAACCTCTTCATTTCCTAAAAGTGAAAACTGAGGAGTGAAGGTAATCTTTCCAGTAACCTAGCAGTAGATGTACAGTTTTGGCTTAGATCTATTTTATTTTACAGAATATTAGCTGTACACTTTGCATATAATTACACTGTCATCTGGAGGAGAGTGTTTCAGGCAGAAAAGAGAAGGAAATTCTCCTTCACTCTTTTGTTTGCTCAGAAAAAGCACTTACAAGAGTAATTGCTGGAGAGACAGAAGATGGAGGAGAAGGCTTTTGGAAGGCAAGTGTCTCTATGAGTAAGAAAGTTTTGCAAGGTTTCTCTCACAGTGACTTGTTTGTGGTGATAAGCACATTCTTCAGTGTTAATAACAAATATAGGGAACAACAGGGGCTTGTTCTCCAGCTGTGGAGGGGATTTGTTTAGCTCTATTTTGTTTGCTGAGCTCACTCTTGAGATGCAATAAATACCTCAATATGTACTTTAGCTACTGGTGACATGTCTTTGCATCCAGTTAAATCACAGTGAACTTGTTGGCAACCAGTACTTCCTGCAGTGAAGACAGCACTTGTATGGGTGAGTGAATGCTTACTTTTTGCAATTCTCAGTTTTGCTTGCTCTTGTCAGGAATACAACTTGTGGATTCATCTTTCATCCACAGCACTGCTTCTTTCTACTTTGTGCCAGAGGGCATCAAATACTGTAGGTTTATGGCAGAATGTTGGTAGTTCCTGCCAAAGATGATACAAAGGCCAACATGAATGTAAAAGAAGTAAAAAATAGTAAAACCATGCACCCAAGTGAGCAGAATGGACTGACTGTAACTATGAAATAGTAAAAAATTAAGACTTCAGTCTTTGTTTTTCATCTTTCACACACAGGCTGCCCCTCACTGCCTTTTACCATACAGCAAGAACGATAATAAATACTAAGCTAGAAAGTGGCACATAAAGTTGATTTCCTGCCATTCTGTGCCCCAAAGTGTAAAAGTACCAGAGATGCACATTCCATAAATGCAGCTCTGAATTTGCAGCAATATCAGGAACCTGTTTGCCTGCTTGTGGACAGCAGTGCATCAGAACACTGCAAAATCCCACTTCGGCAATGCCAGCACAGAGCAGGCACACAGCCTGAGCTGGGGCACAGAGAGGCAGGGCTCCTGTTTATCACCAGGTCTTCAACACCTTCCCACTTGTACTTGACAGCAGAGCTTAGCAAAGTGGTTTTCACTTCAAGAATGAAATGGTTTCTGCTTTGGACACATGTCCCTCCAAATACACTTACCTTGCAATCATACCTGCAGATGAATTAGTAGCAATACATTCAACTGAATGAATGGGGACTACTAAAAAAATAATAGTGAAGACCTTGCCCTTGACATCTGTACTTTTTCCAGCTCCACTTGCATTGTAATCTGTCTGAGGCATTGATAAAAGCCCTAGCTTATTTTCTTCCTCAGATATGGCTATAAAAAAAGGTAATTGGAAAATAAAATGTGTGGCAATTCCAATTTATTGACAATTTTTATCATGAGAACTCTGAGGTTGCCAGGACCAGCACATTGTTCTAGACTGCTAAGATGACCTTCAGATTCTGACAACATTTGCAGTTACATGTGGGGTACCTGGGGGTGGGGGAAGAGTGAATTTTAAAAAATGTCACTACTGTGCATATCAGACTTCATATGGAACATTGGTGACATGGTAGGCGTTGGGAAGAAAAAATGGTTAGGGCACATGTAGGGATGCTATGAAAGAAGATTAATGTGAATATTTTACCATATTATTAAACATGGTGGGGTTTGCTGGGTTTCTACTAAAATGTCTTTAATTGAACTCTGGAATTGAAGAAGATCTTCCCAGTAATATTTCCAGGAATTTTATAAAGGTAAATTTATAAATTTTTGAGACCTAAGGTTTTTCTTGAGACCTAAGGAGGCTTAGAAAAAATTATAATATCTAAATAGATTTGTATGTAAATTATAGTATATATCTAAATAATTCCCAAAATAACACAAAATGCTAAAAGTTAAAAATAAATGAGAAACCACTCGTGTATATGATTTTATGTGTATGTTATTATGCATTTTAAGATAATTTGGATTCACACTTTCAAAATGCTCTTTGCAAGCTTTAAAGGCTATGCAGTTGTAATGTAATTCTAAATATTAGTTTCAAACCCATTTCCCATAAATATTCTTAATACATCTGTAAAATATTGATTTTACTATGCCAGCATGATTTTGGTGGTGATTTTTTTTTTTTTAATGATTAAGACGCAAAGGTGCAATGGAAGGGAAATTCCTTTTCCACAATCTTTCCACATTAATTGGCATTTTACACTGTATGATTTATAATGAGTAGCACATGAGTAATTACATACTATTATGCTGGCACTTAATTTTTTAATTGGGAAGACATGAAATCTTTTAAAATCCATAATTACTGTTTTTTAGTATAATGTGCTATTGAAGTTTTCAAGCATTATAGAATTCTTTCTTCATTACAATTACAGCTTTGGTAATAGGCCCTGCAAAGTATAATTAGATTGAATATTTAACAGAGGACTTTTTATTCTTTTAGTTGTGAAAATGCAGCATTAATGTATTTTTTCATGAGATCTCAAACCTAATCTCTCAGTGGTCAATCCCAAGCAGTGACTCCCTCAAGAGACCATAAATGTTTTAATGTACCCTGATGTTATATACTGTATAAATATTGATCTAGAGAGAGAGAGATATTATATATCCCTAATGCTACATATTCAGTACTTATTTAAATAACAAGAATGCTAAAAAGAAGGAGAAAAAAAAGAACAACCTGAAACTAGGATAATCTTTTTGCTGTATATTCTACCATAAAGTCCTCATCAGTATTTTACCACTCAGTAGTAGTTATCTGTGCAGGCCATTTGAATGGGAGAACATTTAAAAAGTAAGGCGTATTTGAAGGAAATTTTGTTTTATTATTTTGTGGACATAATCAATTAAACTATTAATTATATAAGCATGTAAATAAGAGTATGAGTGTAAAACTAGAAAATTTAAAATAAAGAAGCATTCTATTATCTCATAACGATCAAGCTTCCAGCAACAAAAAGAACAGAAACAAGAGTCAAACCTAACTACTGACAAGTGCTGAGTGCTACTTGTAGACAGTTTATGAAGTGCAATCAAGACAAAACTCAGAGAGGAGGGTGGGCCAAGCTCCTGTGCCTTTCACCAAGAGCAATTAGGAGCAGAGTCAGGAGGGAGGATGAGCCCCTGGAGAATGGGTGGTGGCTCCAGGATGCAGAGCTGCCTGTGGGCAGTGGTTCCTGCAAGGACCTGCTGCTGCTGTAGGACAGGTGTCAGCAGCCAGAGCTGCTCACAGCATCAGCTGTGCTTCCTTTTAACTCAGCCCTGGTCTCCCTGTGCTGGGGAGTTTCTCTCAGGTGGGGGGATCTCTCAGCACAGGCTGCAGAGTGAAGGTAAATGACAAAAAGGTGTCAAAGGCAAATCCTGCCTGCTGCCACAGCCCTGTTGGCACAAAGGAGTTAGAAATGTGTGCAGGAGAAATGTCCATTAGGAACCCAGAGTATCTGCTGCATCGGAGTGTTAGCCTGAAAGTCTGGTTAAAAAGAGGAAGGGTTTTACATTCTTGATCTTGATACTCCCGTGAGGAATAAGAAACTAGATATTTTGCTCATAGAACAGGGAATGGGTAGCAAAATAAGGGGAGTAAATGGCAGGGAGATAGTGCAGCAGAAGGAAATGAAAAAAGCTTGTGTGTCTCTCTAACCTTTTTAAATAGCAGCCCTTCAAACTGTTGTATCATAAGTGATAAAAAATAAATACAGAAGGATGGTAGGAAATGGCAAAAGCAACACTTGGGCTAGCTAAGCAAAATTATTACTTTCAAATATGTCAGCTAAAATAAAAGAGATTACAATCCAGATATCCCAAAAGAGAAAATATTTTTCAATTGCTGCACTATACTGCAGCAGGCTGAGAAAATATTAGAAATGTAGTACAATATTATTATTGTCAAGAATGATCTGGTCAGATTTGTCTGGTAATCCTCTGTTTACATGTAGCAAGCAATACCCATAGTTACTGCAGAGGTTCAGAGAGGTGAATGGTGGGATGGTGCACAGCTTGGAAACTGCTCTCCTGGCAAAATCATGGCTTCTTTTCAACAGGACAGTTTGGACTTGCACATTTAAATCACAGCAGCCTAGAGACTGGAAAACTGAAATAGGGAAGCTGTAGCCTCCTCATCTTTGGTGAGTTCGTGCCGGATTCTGTGGCGCCAGCACCGTACTAAACATCTGTTGTTTTGATTCCTCTGTTTAAATAGATTGGATTAGAGAGGGAGAAAAACCATCATCTCCTCCCCCTCACCATTCTATCCAAAGCTTAGTTACTATGAAGACAAATCTTATTTATTTCCTGTCAGAAAGGGCTTCACTGACATGGAGTATTTGATTTTTTGGAGACTGGTTCTGACTCAGTTTTCAGCTCCATTAAGATATAAGATCTAATTATTTTAAATTGCATGCAGGTAGGCTGCATGTAAGCTCCTCTGTAAATCCGCATTAATGGCATTGGTTTGGGTAGGCTTCACTGCATTAACTGACATGCTCTGGAATTAGAGCAGGTTAACTGAACCCAGGATCTGTTTAAATTTGTGCTGCTCAGATCTAGGAAACACTTTGTTTAGTATTGTAGATGCAGGAGGTAACTACTGCTTTCTGAGAAGCAACAGAGAATATCCACTGAAGGTCTCTGTTTACTCCTAAACCCGAAGGCAAAAAATTATGGTTGTTAAATCCATGGTTCTTTCATATCCTATGCTTATAGCAAGAGGACCGTTTGCCTGTTGATGTAAGATGGAAACAAGGTCTTTTGTGAAACATCAAAAATATTCTTGATTCCTACTCCAATTATTAAAAACCAAAAGCCAGCAAATTCTAACACCACATCCTCTTCTCAGAATCCACCAAAATAACAAACTACCAATCCAAGACCTGAGAGAGAAGATTTCTCCAGTGGAACTTAGATAAATCCTGTCAAATTTTGACCTTTTTTCTCTTCTTTTAATCAAAAAGTCTTTTCAAATTTGCACTAACCTTTGCACACTTGGGCTAAAGTTGATGCAAAACCTGAGAGGAAAAGAATGGGAGAGAGATGGAAATTTGTGCTCTTTAAATTAGAAAATAAATTACTGGCTTTAACAGGGGACATTAGAAAACATGCTCTTTGTAAATCCCAAGCATCACATTGTGAACAAACTTCCCACTAATGCTCACCACATCTTTCAGATTTTGCTTCAAAGTCAGTTTTGAGCAGATGGCTCTTTGTGTCCACATGCACTTTTCCATCAGCAGAGAGCCTAAGGCTTGGAATCACACAAATGGGAATTTGTGTCACCCAGTAGCCTTCAAAGCTGCTAGTACTTTAAAAAAGGAGAGTGTAGCTGATTTGTTATCATCCTCCCGACCCCCAAACAAGTCCATGTGACACAGAATTCTCAGCCTGGCTGCCAGGCTCTGTGGGAACACTTGGGTTACTGCAGTGAATCCAAACCTGCTAAGCTGTTCCACCAAATAGAAGAGTATGCTGGGATGTGTGTGCAGATATGGTGGTGACACCACTGAGAGTGGAAAATAGCTTAAGATTCCTCTCTGGTGCTGAACAGCTTCAGAAAACAATAATGTTATTCTAACAATTGATACCATTTTTTGGGTTTTTCAAATGATACAGGAGACTGAGGCCACTAAAAGAAACTAGTTATTGGCAGGGAGAATTATCCATTTTCACGTGTTCATATTCTGTCAATTCACACTGACTCTGCTCATGGTCCATAGGTTTGCCACTAATTTGGCATCCAGCTCTGCATCAGATGTTACCACATCATCCTCATTCTTTGGTGAATGTTCCCATTTCCAGTATTTCTTCTGTGCTTTACCAGCTGTTTTTTTTTTTTACTGTCTTGGGAGCAGAAATCCATGAGAGACTTAGCGTTTGTGCATGTGTGTGTAACAGACTTGAATAGTTTTCAAGAACTGGGATAGAGTTAAAGTAGAGGAATTAATTCACTGAGCATTTCCTGAAGGCTCTTCCAAGGGATTTCAGCTGTCTTTCACATGCAGTTTAGAACAGCTGTGGTCTGACTGAAGCTCAGTACTTCCCTATTCTAAATTTACAGGCCACAGACAGGAGGAAGTGTGATGAGGGGGACTCTTTTGGGTAAGCAATATAGATTATTGGGATGTTTTGCTATAACTGCCTTATCATATTTCTCCATACCTTTGTCATGTCAAACATTTAAAGAAATTTCTTTGCTTAAATTATACACTAGAGGCTGAAAGTCTCAGTATAATCACAAACTATTGATTTCAGTGTTTATTTAGTTCTACAGTGTTTTTCTACCAAGATCCCCTGTTGGTCACAGGCTGCTAGTTGTCCAATGGAATAGATTGCAAAGAGATGGAAAATAAACATTTTGAAGTTTCCAGTATGAATATTGAAACTGGTACAGAAATGTACATTTTTGTGGTTTGAATTACATTTTTAGTATTCCCTGCAGTGCATGTCTTGGTTTGGATGGCTTGGTAGACTCATCCAGACTGAGCAGCTGTCTTTCCTAGACCAGACTTAGCCAGCTTCTCCCTGGCAGCTGAAAAGTCACTCATTTCATGCAATTTACAGGACAAATAAAATTGGTTATCATGACAATTTCAACCCAAGCTTAGCCTGTAATTTGAGATCTCTGCCAGTGAGCTTACATCAAACAGAACTGGTGCTTCAAACTGATTGGGCTTTTTTTGGCATATAAATTGCAGCATAAGCTACTGCAACTTGTGAGCCAATGAAGTATCAGTGCAGGTCACTGCAGCCTTGTGCTTCTCAAATACAAGCAGGGTGTTAATCCATAAACTGCATTTGCCCCTGGACTGGGTGTCTGAGAGCCAGCTTGGCAGCCCCATTCTGACAGAGAATAGAAATCTGAAGGGTGTTGACCTAGTTCTCATTAAGTTTTAATCTGATAAAACCTTTTGCCTTCCCCACAGCGAGGGAAAAGAGCTCATGCTGAAATTTCACTGAGGTCATGGAAAAGATCAGCCTAAATCGCATCCACCACTTGTTTGGGACTTTGTTGTTGCTTTTTAAAGAATCATGTTTATCATCACTCACTTTTGGAGAGAAGTTTGTACCCTCCATTAATTCAGTAATGAGAAAAACCTTAACAATTCTGGAATTCTTCAAGTTATATCACATTTAAGTAACGAGTTGATAATTAACAAGACTTAAACCAACTAAAAGAGTGTAACAAAAGTGTATTTTTCCTTTAGGGAATCTGTGCGTGTGCCTGTTTAATGCCTTCTGTTGCAGAAATATCAGAAAGTGCAGGAGAAAACCTCATATCTCAGGTGTTTTCAGTAGAATTATATTCCTTTCTCTGTGTTTTCTTCCCATCTCTGTGAAATATTTTCGTTTAAATGGTAGAAGTCACTTTAAGCACATGTGGTTAGATCTGTTTCCTAAGGTATGCATTCCCAAATCTAGAGGAGTATGTTGAGTTTATCCTGGAAATGTATCAGCCTATACAAAACTAATTTAAATTTCAGTAAGTTTATCTTCACAAAGGACAAACCTCACCCTGGGCTCTGGGCTGCAGGTTGAAAGGGACAGGCAGAGCAGCCCTGGCTGGAGATCTGCACTGTTGGCCCAAACTCACACATCCACATTATCCCCACACCCGTTCAGGTTGCAACATTTATTGTTTCCTTCCCCCTTCCCTTCTTTTTAATTCAGTCTCCCAGCTGAGAGAAGACGGATTAAAAAAATAAACCAAATGCCAACTAGAGAGAAAAACCAGTGCTCTGCCAGGGCTGGCTGTAGGAAGGGATGGCAACCATCCAGAAGCCAAGATGAAAATCTCAAAGCACGGAGCTGAAACAACCACCTGGGCAAAAGGAAACACAAGAACAGAAAATGGGAGTGTGACACTGAGCCAAGGACCAAGCAGGTGAACTCTTGTCTTGAACTAATGCTTTTCATTGAAGTGCTGTTTGAACTGTGTTTAGAAGCAGCACCCAGGTGCTGGTGAACAGTTTATGCCAGGTGTCAGTGCAGAAAGAAAAGATAGAAACAGAACAATGTGTATTGCACAGCCTCTCAAAAACAAACCAACCCCCACCTCCCATCGATAAAATGAAAAGTAGGTCAATCTTGCAGTAGCTGATTATTGTTTTTATTCCCCTCATTTTTAGCAACACTCTTATGTTAAGCAAAGCTAGCAGTTAATACATAACATTTTTTGTATTATGCTACTAGGGCACTAGGAAGATGCAGAAATGGTTTTCAGGGGAGAAAAAAAGAAGTATTTTTTGTGAGTAGTCACCATCAGCACCTCGATTCTGGATTACTATTGTTTTTGATTCAGCTCTTCTGCAGCTTTAAAATCAACTCAGTTAACTGACCACTGTAATTTCACATTTTTATTTTAAATGAAAGGATTGCAAGTTTAAAAGGAAAGTCTCATTAAAACATTTTATTTAAGACTACAGATAATCCAACCACTGTCATCCAAATGTAAAAAGTACTGGTTTCAGGATAATTTATGGACAGTGGTAATACAGATATATTCCAAAAATAGTGTACTTACCCTGGTATCACTGCATGTTAATATGGTTTACTGAGTTCCTTCTTTGTCCCTCCTTTGCCACAGTACTTTTCCCAACAAAAAGAGGGTGTAAAAATGGTCCTGCTTTTAACCTACCTTTTTAGAAATATTCTGTGTATTTATTACAGGTGATAGTAGATCTAATGGATTCACTGTTTGAAACTGAAACAACTAATGCCTGCTGGGGTTTTTTTTAAGTCTAAATAATATTAGTCTAAGATAAGCTGACACTTCAAGTGATATGATCTTTTTAGAAAGTGTTTTTTAATCTTTCTGGGAAGGCAAGAAAACCGTATTAATTATCTTGCATTCATGAGTCTTTAGACAGAGGCATATAAGCTGTTAGTTGCAGTACTTCACTTGCAAAGGGATCAGAGATCCTTCCTCTGTCCTTTGCTATTTTCACCAGTTTTGATCTTTGGTATTTCTTGAAACTCCTTACTCAGAACAATATATATAGTATATATATAGTCTATATATAATTATATACATATGTCTGTATTATAAACCTGGAGGTCACTGCTCTCTTCACAGGAAAAATATTAATTTAAGTATTTGACTTGTTAGTGCTGTACAGGTGTTAACACTGATTGGAAGTTGAGACATTGGTGAGGATATTCAAGTGTGGTTTCCACAGAGTTTAACAGTGGTGCTGGTTTAACATCACATTTATGTCATCCAAAAAGCTGCTGGAGTGGCTTCTTCATTTAAATGCTGAACTCAAAGCAAAACCAGCAGCAGGGAAACTGAGTATGTTTGAACAGTGTTTACCCTCTATCAACCTAAAAGCTATTGCAACTTTTTCTGACTGCTCTTTCTAAGAACAAATTACTACTTCTTCTGCCTTGTCTCTGTGATCCACCTCTGGTTTCTACACACCTGCTTTTAGGACCAAGACACCACACTGGTTGTACTGTGGTGCAAGGCTGGCATTCTTATAATCTACTAAAATATGGAATATTTCATCTGCCAGTAAATCTGTCAAGTTCCTCTGTACCATGCCATTTACACTGCAAACATACCTTCACCCTAGAAAGAAGCCTCAGTTGTTAATTAAGGACCAAGTCATAAGTAGTGCCAACAGCCAGACTGAGAAGAGAGCTGAAATCTCATTTTTATCTCAAATGAGACACTAAACCAATGAACTGTTGATAAAAGCTTTAATTTTTTTCCCAATGGAAAGCAGGTAAACTCATATAATAATTTAGTCAGTGAGTAGTTTCTCTGTACTTATCAGCAAACAGTTTACTTCTTATTAAAAGGGCTATACAAATAGTAATTTAAAAGATGCTAATTCAAAGCCATCAAAAAAGGGAGGAAATTACCTTTGTTTTGTTTCACATTAATCCCATTTGGGCTTTGCTGGTTTTCTGTGATAAATATGGATATGGGTTACCCATACAAAACCAGGAACAGCTCTCTGAGCAACAAACTCCTCCTTTCTTCACAAGTTGATTGTGTAGAGCTGCTTAAGAAGAGCAACTGCTGCAAAAATCTTTGTTTTTTAAAAAAAAGTCTTCTTGCTGTTGACCTTCATGCCCCAACATCAGTGGCTGTAGCTGGATATCTGTAGCAATACAGTTTGTTGTCTGCTCCTCCACTCAGCAGCAACTGATAAGAGAAGGAAACTGTGATTAATATCAGAACTAAGCAAAACAAGTACAAAAAAGGACTCAATTTTTCTTTCCTTTATAAAAAGTAATTGTGAATAATGTACTGTCAATGCATGGCTAAAACCCAGAATCAAAATGCAGAAGCAACTTTGCCTCTTACTCTCCTCTTAAAATTAGAAGTGAAATTTTTGTAGGAAAATTGCTAAAGCTTTTCCTGACTGAGAACAGGAGCCACACTGAGAATCTTGAGCATGCACAGAATGGGGGTTTTTGGTCATTTTAAATACATGTGTGCCACTACAGTAGCAGAACAGCTCGCTATAGAGGATTATATATGGTTTCCCACTTCTACATGTATGACTGCCATACCCCAGCTTTACTTCATGCTGCTGCTTTAGTCCCAGTGGCAGAAAAATATCTTGGAACATAAATTTTCTGAGTAAGGTGCAGTGCTGTTCTCATCTCTCTTTGTGTGGAGTATCACTGTAATGCTCAGTTAATGCCACAGAGCTTCAGCTCCCAGCCCTGCCCTTTGCAGTGCCTGTGACTCTTAAACATCATCCACATTAATTAACTGAGTAATTAATTGCTCTTCAGATTCTTACCCCTGCTTCTGTCCAGTCCACACACAAAACCTTGTCTTCATGAGCAGCCAAGTCATACAGAGGAGCTTTGCAACTGGTGAGAAACAGGTTTGAAGTTAAGTGAGCACTCACAAACAACTGGTCCCAGAAAGAAATGCTATCCCAATGCTATCCACCAGATGTGGTCGAGCAGTTATGAACACTTTGGGAGAGTACAGACATTGACCATCTGTGATGCTTCCTCTGCTTTCTCCAGAGCCAATCACTTCAGCATTATCCTCTCTTACGTCCCCAAAGAGAAAAGCAGCAACGTTTTTTGTCTGTTTGCAAACTACTTTGAGACTGAAATTTAATCAGTTGTTAGGAAGAATTTGTTATTGTTTCCTTCTTCCATGTGTAGTTGCTGCTCCACAGCATGTTTTTCAGCCCTCTGGTAGGCTACAAGTATTTTTCTCCCTTACATTAAGTGGTTGATTTCCAAAACCTAGAGGGTTTTCACAAATGCCACATGGTTTCCAATGAATGTCTCTGACTGCTTTTGCTATTTCACAAGGGGTAGCTCACCCTGTCAGCTCACATGCCTTTGAACAGCAACAAACACAGGTTTATTTTACCTCCTTGTGTCCCACAGCTTCACAATGTTGTCCAGAGAACCAGAGATCAGCTGATGCTCGTGGGTAGGTGACCACTTCACAGAGGTCACCCAGCCTGTGTGAGAAGTCAGAGACAGGAGAACCAAGGAGCCATCTGAAAAGGAAGAGGAAAAAACACAGGCATCAGCAGATGCTGAAACCAGCACTTTCAAGATGTGTACAAAATCCGGTGAGACTGCAGTTCAAGTTAAGTGTTAAGTGAACTTTATTTAAAGTGAACAAAAAGCAGGCCACACAAGTTCTGGGGAAGGAAAAAAACCTAAGAAACAAACCAAACTAAAAAGAAACCAACCCCAAACCCCTCAAAATGTATCTTCTAGTCACTAAACTTTCTTTTCAAAGATTCTTTTTAAAGCAAACTAAAAAATTGCTTTTATTAACAACATGAAATATGCTAATGAACTTTGGATTAGATTTACAGAAACTATACAAATAAATGTTGTTTCCTATTTGTGGCCTTCCAGTAGCTGAACAGAGCCTACAAGAAAGATGTGTTCAAGGCCAGGCTGGGTGGGGCTCTGAGCAATCTGCTTTAGTGGAAACAGTCCCTGATCTTTAAGGTCCCTTCCAACCCAGACCATTCTATGAAATGTGTCTGTGAAAGCAAATCTGGTAGGCTTAGTCATAATATCCACAATTCCATCTGTTTATGATGTATAATACCACGTCCAAGTGACTACTGTTCCACTTTAACAATTATCAGACCAGCTTAAGTCTGAACCTTATAAAAAAAAATTTCATTCTGCAACTGCACAGTTGAACATTCATTAGTAAGTTTAAAAAACAAGAAAAACCGAAGGCCAGTTAAATTTCTTAATTATTAGGTAAGAAACTAAAACGAGTCTTGCACTAGAATACAGAAAATAGATGTAAGTTTTCCTACATTTTCAGAGGGCCCAGAAAAGTTTGTGAAATATCTCTCGACAGGACAAAGTTCTGATTTTGAAGAACCTCTTTGAGGCTGTGCATGTTTTAGCTCACCTTTGCTGCGAGGATCCCACAGTCTGATATGTCTGTCAGTGCTCCCCGATGCCAGACGTCGACACAGGGGTGAGTAGGAGACAGAATTAAACACTTTGTTTCCTGTCTGTCAGTAAAGAAAATAATTACTTTAAGAGAGAAGCTATTCTTTTAAACAGGTTTTGGTTTTTTTTCTCTGAGCTGGACTTCAGCTGAACCTACAGAGAGAGTATAGTGCTCTCACCAGAGTTGATTTGAGATCTCCAGTCTCAGCATCCCAGAGTTTAATGGTGTGGTCCCATGATGCGCTGCAAATTTCTTCAGCATCTGACCACAGCACAGAGGAGATGGCTTCTGTGTGGCCAGAGAGGGTTGCCAGGGGTGTCTAGAGTTTAATTGTGACAGATTTGAGTGAGTTATCATCAAAATATCGACTATTTCAACAAATAAAAATGTCTGATTATCCTGAGACATACCAGCAGAAATTTTAAAATCAACTTTAGCAAAGAGAAATTATTTATTGTGGCTGCACTTCTAAAGAAAAATCCTGGACAGACCCAGAGCTCTTCTTACCCTTGTCAGTCCCAGCTGTTCAGTTTTCTGCTTTTTCCGTGGTCTGTTTGCTGCTTCTTCCATTTCATCCTCTTCGTCTGTAGGTACTGGGCAGAAGACAGGCAGATTTGAGCCAGAGGTTTCTGAATTCCATCTCCATGTAAGTAATTAAGCAAATCCCCATATTTATGGTGCCTACAACCATCATGCAGGTGATAACCAGATCTGAAATTGTGTCATTAACCAAACCAGTAACTCAGCATAGTGATGTACAGCCTTACAAACTTACATCTTACCTGCAGACCAGATCTTTAGCATCTTATCCCAGGATCCACTGCAGAACTGTATGAACAGAAATATTTTGTTAAGTGTTGATCCAGATAGACCCTGGAAGAGAGACCTGCTTGATAAACTAACCAATGGGTGATAACACACGAGTAACAGTGCTGGCTCCTAAAGAAAAACCCAAAAATGTTTGGCATACATCAAATTATTATTTTCTCTTCCTTTGTAGAAACATATCTACAAAATATCTATTTCCTTCAGCACCAAAAAGTTCTCCTTTAACCTGTCTGATATTGAGTCAAGCTGAGAGCAGTGACTCCACCTTTGGTGGGAATGCTCCTAACTGCTGAATTCCTGGATGAAGGGAAAGAACCTTTTTAACACCTGCTTTTTCCAAAAACTCTGGAAATCTTTTTCCCACCAAAACCACCGCAAAAGTTTAGGTCAAATTTGAAAATAGTTCATTACAGCACAAAATTTGCATGCATTTCAAGTAAAATACACTTTAAAATTTAAATTGTTTTCCAATCTAAATTATTTTGATTCTATGGCTTAGCATTGATGTAATGCTCCTAATTCTCAATAACCACCACTTATAACAAGACTGGAAAATTATCAGCATGTCACAAAATCATGATGATGAACACCCACGCAGGGACAAAAAGAGGATTTTTCAGGTACAGCCTGCTAAATCCCAAAACACAAAGGCTTCTTTCCAGAAGTCACTCACTTTGGTTCTGGTACAATCAACAGCCACAGACTCGACACTGCCAGCGTGTCCCCTGCAGCAGTGAAGGGCTTTCACTTTGTTCTTCTCCACGTTCCACTCCCACAGCAGCACAGTTTGGTCCATGGAAGCACTGAGTAACAGGCATGATAAACTATCTGAGGAAGAAAAAAGCTACACTCAGCTTTCCAAAGTCTTTATAAATTATTATTCTGATCCTAGAGGAAATAGCAGATAAACAGAAACTCATGGGTTTTAGTTTACAATTGCAAGTACAATTAATATAACTGCACATACACAGTATTTGCTAAGGGAGACTGCAAGGTGGGTAGACAACACCCATCTTAAAGGAACTAAATTCATTATTATCAAAGGACTACTTTATGCACACCCTGACTTCATTTCTTACAGCACTGACAGAGATTGAAATAATGACATCTAGATAAACAGATATTCATGGTAAAGGAATGCTAACATTTCTCCCCCAGTTAATCAAACTACTACTATTGCCCTGCTACATAAACTGACCTTGCTTCACCCATGCCACATCCTTCACCACCTCTGTGTGTCCAGCAATTGTCATGATGGATTTTCCTTCCACAGACCAGATCCGAGCAGTCTGATCGTAGCAGCCAGTTAATATCCTACAGGGTACAGCATTGGAAACACCATTGTCTAAGACAATGCTGATTCACTTGACAGGTTAAAAAAGAGACAAAGCAAAGAGGGGGGGAAAAAACCCACTCAAGGGGTTACTAAAGAGAGAATACCACTCCATTTGATAACATGGAGGAATACAAATAAGCAAGACAAAACATAGAATTGGCTAAATGTGGTACCATTCTTCAGTGGCTTGAACAGAACTGATCCAGTCATCATGGAAGATGCATTCTTCTGGCTGAGGGGCCATGTATTTCTCCACATACTCTATTTCCACAACTTCTTCCTGAGCTCACAGACAAAATACTTACTTAGTGGTTTTGTTTTTTTTGTAGTGTGGTTTTGTTTTTTTAATCAATAACAGTAAAATTTAACTGCAGTGTGGTACAAATATACAAGTTTATTGAGCAAAGATCTTTGTATCCAAGCCCTTTGCCACATCACTAGAACGAAAGTATTTGGAAAAAAAAGGTGAATTATATTGCTTTTCATATTTTAATCAAATTACTAGCTGGAAGCAAAAGCAAGTGATTTCACTCTTCTTCTTCTACACTTACTAGTACAAAATTGGTGTCTAAAACACTTTGCAACATTTTAATTGTAAGATTAATCTTCCACATTATCCCCCACCATAAGAGACAAAAATACATTAAAGATGAACTAAAACAAGAATTTTCCCTCTCAACTGTACACAGACAACAGATTGGATAACGTTCTTCGCAGTGCTCAGTCTGCAGTCTCTAATCACTGCAGTTCGTAAAGGATTGAAAAATACAGGGAATTCTCCCAGGAAACTCAGAAAAGAAGTAAAACTGAGCAAGGAAATTTACCTAGCTGACAGTGTAAGATCTAAATCAGATTGAAGTAAACTTGCTAAGTCTGTTCCCCTGTCCAAGGAGGGGAGACACTGAGTATGACTTACTGTGGAAATATTTTCCATCTCCATGTGTGTGACCAGCGGCAATCGCAAGAACTGGCCATTGATGAGGAAGTCAAATTCCACATATTTGTGATCCGCTGGAACAAATTAGGAAAAATCAATGTTCAGGTGTCACTGTTTATTTGATACCATCAAGAACAGCATCATTTTGTGACTGGCTCAGGAAAATGGCACCAGGAGGAGTTTAAAAAAAGACCCAAACATAAACAACCCCACCAAAACCCCAAAACAAATGACAAGAACAAAAACCCCAACTATTTAGTTTCTTCTCCCAGTTTTAAGTGGGCAGCCCATTACTTCCACAGGATTATTTAAGTTAAGAGGAAGGAAAATTTGCTGTTGGGATTCAAAGAGTTGTTTGTATCTTATTGTATCTTCTCCATAGCTTTAATCAAACCCCAGTGGTGCTTCCTGACAGTTCTGTATGGATCTTGCCACTTGGTACCACCAGCTAGAGCCCTGTATTTGTGGCAGCAGTAGGAAAACCGTAAGAACCTTTGGTCGTATTTCTCCCTTTGTAATGGTATAAATGACATAGGCCCTGCATTTTGGCAGAACACTAGTTTTTTGTACAAGATTGTCTGTAATGTCATAGGTCAAAGGAAACTTGCAAAAGTCTCAAGAAGTAGCGTATAATACCGACTCAGTTTCTTATAGAAAACGGGATTTTCCAACATTGCACTAGTGTCTTTCCCAAGATAAGCTTTCAAATCTATCGGCCCATTTCAACACTGACAGAATAGCTGAGCTTTTCTTAAGGGCTGTCACAAAACCCAAACCTCTGGTTTCATTAGTCCTTGTGCCAGGTTTTGGGCAACGCTCCCATTCCCATCCGCTGTGGCAGCCCGGCCTGTGGCCCCGGGCTCGCACAGTATTCCAGCTTTGGGCCATTTTTCCCGGGAATGCCCGGCACCAGCTCCGGCTCCCGGAGTGTCGGGCTGGGGGCAGCGGGGCCCAAGCGGCG
>JAHLSL010000093.1:2684364-2731464 GCA_025920805.1 Petroica traversi
TTTTTTTCTGCCCAAAGCATACTGCAGTAGACTAACAGTAGTAATTTTATTTCATTTATATGTTGTCTTGTAAACCTTTAAAACAAATTGATTTACTTCAAGATGTCTGCATGACAGAGTTGCATAATGCAAATTCTGTCTGGTGATTATGGAAGAAGGTGACTAATGTGTTTATAAAGCACTGCTGGCATGTGCTTAAATATCAAATGTTCTCTAGATGTGTGTGGTTGTTAGTTCAGTGCTTTTGGACGTACTCAGATGAAAATGATGGGAGGGTGTATGTGTGTTTTGAATCTGTGTATGCAATGACAAATCAAGCAAATTGCTCATATAGAAGGCTAAGGAGTACTCCTGGAGCAACACACTGAAATTTTTCTGTGGTGAGTAGTAAAGTGATAAGGAGCCAAGGATTTCTTGAGAACTTTGTTGTTATCTTGCAACAGCATTAGCACTTGCAAGACCCAAAGACAACACCTGAGGCAGTGTCTTGGCAGAAGGCTAAAATAAACTTTCATAATCTTTTCAGGTCACCTTGTAATGGAAGAAAGTGGAGCTGACCATGCCATTGCTATGGAAGGATCTAAGGATTTGTTCATAGGCAGCTGCAGTGGTACAGGAGAGTCAGAAACAAATGATCAGGTTTTTCAGGTGAGGTATGAATGCTTTGTCCTTGTAGATGCTTCCTTTACATCCACTCTGATGAGTTAAAATATGCTATTTCATCAGTGCAGGGGTTTTTTCTTGCTTTTAGAGTAACAATCCTCTCTTTTAAGAATGTACATCTTTCTCTTGATTCCTGTGCCAGTTAGTTTTGAACTGGTGAATATCCAGGTGTTACATGTAATGACAACCTTCAGTAATTATGTTCTGTTACAGTGCTGAAGAAATGCATGGTTTGTTTTCTTAACAGATCCTTTAAAAAATTAGTATTTTGTGACTGGCGTTAGAGTAGGAGAGATTCAGAACAGGTAAAAATGAAGTCACATTGTTTAATGACCAAATGTGACCAATAAAGAGTCCAGGGACACCTGGACAGGACATCTGTCTATGTATTGGAGGAGAGGAGTCTATCATGTATTTTTATCAGACACAGCCAGATACTCCTATTTGGGGAGATTTCTTGCATGAATGCTCTTCTGCAGAATGTTCTTCTAACATAGAATGTCATTCAGGTAGAGATTTACTTGTGTGCTTATGGTCTCTGCACAGTGTCTTTAATACAACAAGTGCCATTTGTTTGTTGCTGCTTTTCTTCTGCTATGGTTCGCTGTAGACAGTTTCAACACATAAGATTTATACCTGCAGAATTTTTGATGAGGTTTTTTTAGATAAAATCTGACTTTTATATAAAATTCAGAAACATTTTTTTCTTATTGCTTGATTTGTAGTGTGTTAATTTTTGTTGCTAATACATCAGAGTTGTTGGTGCAGTTGCTGCAAGAGATAAATTGCAGCCCCTCTTGCATTGGCCAAATGACAGCCTGACATGTTATTGTACACAGGGGCTGCCTGTTTTTCCATTATTTTTACATGCTTTTAATGTTTGTGTTGTCAGAGTTTCAACAAGACAAATATTTGTGCCCATGCACTTAAATTTAATGAAAATGGGATGTACTCTAAGACTTTGGTCCTGCAAACTTGATGAGGATAAACTCTGGGTTTTTAAGATTTTGAAAATCTGGCTCTTGGCCTTGTGCTGTACATTTCTTGGCCTTGAATTGGAGGTTATGTTGCTTGTGTTTCTTCTGTAGTAAAGAATTGTAAAAGTATGTAGAGATTTTTTTCTTCATGGCTGAATGGAAAGGCCAAGTGGAATAGTATCTAGGATTTCTTCTGAAGTCAAATCAAGTTGGTGAATATTTTACAATTTTGGTTTTGGTATAAGTCTTCTCAGTTGCTCGGCAGACTTGAGATGTTTTGAAAATGATGAGTGGTTTTGGGGACCAGATTTTGAGCAAAAGGGATTTCCTTTTGCCTTAGGAGAGAGACATGGTTCTAGGGAGCAGGTATATGAATAATTTTTCAGCATGGTAATGGAAGACAAAAGCAGAGCTGCTAGTGTTAGCCTCTTGATCAGAAGGACAAGAGCTCCCTCTGAGTATACAGTATAACACACTGGTTTTAAATGTTCTCTTTCTTGTTTTGTTTTTCCTTCATAGAAGTTGCCACTCAAAGTGCATTTTACTGTTTTTCCTCTGTGAAAGCAACTGAGGTGCATGGATTCCGGGGATCCATTGTTTGGCCAGAGTGACTCTCCCCCGGCCCTGCCCATCGCTGTGCCCCAGGCACGGCCCCGCTGTGCAGAGCAGCTGCCCCCGGCAGAGCAGCCGCGGCAGCCCCTGGGCGAGCTGCAGCCCCTGGGAGGGCCCATGGTGAGTGTGTCTGCAGACACTGAGCGAGCTCCTGGAAGAACCCTCCTGCGTGGTGCTTTGTTGTAGCAACAGCTGATTCAGGCTTTTAGCAGCAAGGTAGAACTTTGCAGTGGTAGGGTTCCATGGGTGGGCAAATCCTGCCTGTGGCCATTATTAAATTTATTAAACAGCTGATGTCTTTTGTCAGTATCGAGCCTGGATGCTGTAGTGTGATAAGATCTCGTACTTCTACTGCTTTCTCTATATTTCCTGAATAAGTCTCTCTGTGTTTTTGTGGGGGAATCAGAACATTAGCAGTAAGCTAAGTCATTATGTCTCAGCTTTCTCCCAGCCCTCGATTTATTTGCTTAAAATATCGCTCTGTTATTTGTAACATCTATTTTGTAAAAAAGGTAGTGCTCTCACCAAAAGTCCTTTATAATTGAGGGTAAATATACCATAAGGAGGTGTTCATGTTTTTCAGAATCCCAGGTGATTTAATTTGTTGGGTTTTTTTTAAGTCCTGAAGCTTTTCCTTTTTCTGCTTTTGCATGAAATGCTGCCTATAGAGGTCAGTTTCTCAGAAGTAAAGGTCAAAATTTTTATATTATGAGTAGTTCTGCTAGTCCATGAATGGAGTTTCAGCGAATCCACCTATGAATGGCTTTCAGGTGTTTGATAGCTTTGATAATAGTGTTGTAAGTTTCAAATAAATGTGTGATTCATTGTAGAATCAGGTAAGGTAGTGGGGTTTTTTTCCTTTCCTTAATTAAAGGCCTATTTTAAAAGGGGAAAGTAATTTTAAGAAATTGTCAATAAAGGGACAGTTTTCTTATTATGTAAAGTCAAGTAAATTTACAGGCCCTAGTTCTAAGCAAAATATTTCCTGTTCTGGTAATAATCAAACCCAGTTGTGCTGCACAATCACCATATGAACTAGAGCCATTCATGCTTCTGTGTGACTGCCTTGCAGATGATTGTTGCCAGCCAGTCAGAAAATGGGCAGGTGCTGCATGTCATTCCTTCCTCCCAGCCAGGAGTGACCCAAGTGATCATTCCTCCAGGTCAGCTCCTGGATGTGACCAGCACACAGGGTGAGTTTAACCTGTGAGACTTGAGGGTTTGTGCTCCTGGGACTAAGCACAAAGTCCCATGGTCTACTTTAAGCACCTTGTTTCCTTGCAAATTCCTTGCTTCAGATTTTCAGTATTTGTTTACTCCATTGTGAATGAAGTAGTTAATTCCTGTAGTGCAAGCAGGCCAAAGGAACATTAAATCTCTGTTCCAGAGATCATTGGTGATGATGCATCTTTTGTGAAGCCAGGAATCAATCACTTAGGCAGAAATTCAGTTTCCAGTGAAGGAAAATGAGATGTAACTTTCCATTCATTGGAATGTCATAATTGTCACATTTTAAGCATGTGCTGAGATGCACAACTAGAAACACGAATTTTGAGGTTTTCTTTAGAAAATGGTCATACTGAAATCTGAAAGCATTGATTATTTATCTGCAATCCTTGTGGGATGGCAAAACACTGTGTTCTAGTTTGATTCAGAGAATAAGACTGAGGATAAAGTGGTCACATTTTGTTAAATTCTCAAGCATTTTTAAACTGTTTTTTCATTCTCTGTATAAAATTCTCAAAATTTGACCACTGGTTAAGTGTTCCTGTGGAATGATAGCCCAGAGTAAGAATAGAGTCCTGGTGCTGGGTGGATGGATGAAAGATTTGGGATTTAAGTCCTGATCTAGCCCTTTTCACTTAGGGTTGCAATATGGTTTCATGCCCTTGCATTGAAAGGCTTGTTCCTATTCTAATGCTCAGCCTTCCTCTCCAGCTCTTGCAGGGGTGAAACCAGGTTTGGTTACAGCAGAGTCCTACACTACTTTAAAGCCAACTGGGTGCCTGTAGTTACAAAATAATTGCTGCTTCTCTTTGTAAGCACTAAATTGCAATACTAAATAGTAGTTTTGTGGAGGCGTTTTTTGGTTTGGTTTGGTTTTTGGGTTTTTTTTTCCAGAGACTTATTGTATAAAAGACTTTGTAGTTATTTGATCTTTAAAAGACAGTTAGGAAGACCTGTCAGTGATTTACTGTGGAGGTGAAAGAGGAAGGAGAATGGCTTCTCAGTCCCTGAGTTTCACTTGTCTGCACATGGTGGAAATGCATGGAATGGTCAGACTTCAGAGTAGCCTTGTGTCTTAAGGGCACATCTCTGAAGGAGGAATCAGTGCTTTGAGCCAGAGAGGTGTTAATCCCAGTGCATTATGAATCTTCTTATGGAGCTTTCTTGCAGATCCATTTCTGTACTGTGACAATAGCTTGCTACTCTGTCTCTGGATGAGGGAAAGAAGCTGTCCTAATTGAAGGGCAAAAATCCCTTGTCTAAAGAGACCTTGTGTGTTTATGTTGAGACCAAAATATTGAACGTCTGCTTTCACAATTTTCCATTATGTTTTTGTTTAACTGTACACACAGGCTTCAATCTAAGAACAATTTTTGGCTTGTGGATTGCTCCCTATTACCAAGAAAGGCTAAAACATTTGTTCTAACAGCATGTCAGATTCAATTACAAGAGGCCTGTTTTTCTTGTTAAAGTGTTCTTTTCTAAGTACAAAGCAGTATCATTACCTCATTTTTTTTTTTATTTTAAAAGCAACCAGTATGTGACTTGCAGCTGAACAGAATACTTGTGGAATTCTATATGGGTTCTTGGAAGCAGAGTAATTTGCAAGTTGTTCTGATAATTTGCTTTATTGTGGAAGGATTCATAAGCAGTAGCATGATTACCAAAGTCCTTAAATATAAGCAAGTGTATCTTTAAATGTATCTTCACAAGTGTGCCAAGAGTTTGAGCACTGATTCAACTATTAGACTACTTTATCATCTATAAAACTTCTTTCCTATGTCAAAAGCCTTGCTTTAACAACACACAAAGTTTAACTATAGCTTGTTTTGCCCCATGCTACATTCAGTTATTAACCAAGAAGCTGTTTTATTTTTATAAAGATATTTCGGAAGAGAAGTGTGATGATGGGAACCTGCAGACTGTGGTGGTGGCTTCTCTAGCAGACAGTGCAAGCAGCTACATTCTACATCCACAGGCATCTCTCACTGTATCAAAAAAACCAACCACCAGGTAGGTTGGGGCTTAAAAGGATGAACAATCACTTTGTTCCACTGTTAGCACTCCTTTTTTTCTTGCAGTTTGCTTTTGCAGTGGTTATCACTAAATTACCATGGAACAGAGGTTATGAACCCACAGCATTAGTGAATGATGTGTAGTTAAATGTGTTTCCAGGCAGCTTTTCTGTGTGCCAGAGTAATAGAGAAAGCAGTTAAAGCACCTGTATTCCAGAGATATATTCTGACCAGAGCAATAGCTGGGCATTTAAAGTAACACAATTCAAATTACCGAAATTACTTTACCAATACTGTTACTGTCTGCCAAGAGTTGAAAGTGACCCAGTGAAGAAACTGCAGGGGAAGTGGATGTTTGAGGGAGTAGAGTTTCTTGGATGAGTGTACTAAAACATATACTAACCATGCTCCCACCAGAACAGTTTGTTGTAGAGAAGAATTTTTAAGCTGGAGGTTTCAATAGTTGTCATTAACTGTGAGAGCCTAAGCTTTGTTCTCTGGATAACTTCTTCAATGTCCTTTGATAAAATATGAGAAAGTTGCTCCTAATGGTGTGTGTTGGTGAAGCACTTAGTTGATTAGCTAAGTTTCCAAAGTTAGTTAGGTAGGTATTGTTCACTTGATATCCACCCAAATCTCTCCCCATGCTAAATGATGCCTACTGTTTCAATTCCTGAATACTTTAGAATTCCTTTTTACTTTCAAAACCCCTCAAAACCTCAAACCAACCAAATAAAACAACAGCAGCTATGAAAAATTACAACTAGGACAAAAAACTCCCAAAGAAAGCATTTGTTCTGTGGACTGCAAGCTGGATTTGCACTCGTTTATGCTCTTTAGTAATCTCACTAAAGCAGAAATCATATGTATTCAAGAAACATGTAAAGCAAAGAGAAAAGTTTGTGAATGGATGTTGTGAACACAGTCTGTACATGTCAGAAAAATAATCTTGTAAATGAGATATGTTTGTATAGACAGGAGGTGATACACTTGTTTTGGAGTAAGCATTGTTTCTGCCCCAGGATTTAGGGACTGGAGAAACTAGGTTTGTACTTAAAATAGTTACTGGAACTACTTTTCAGTAATTTAAAATATATTAAAATGTGCAGCATGTAGCAAGTGTTTGGTATTGATTTTAATCTTAAACATTTTTCCTATCATTTTGCATAAGAAAATTGTCACGATAATCAGCTGCTCTATTTCACCATGCTTTGTCTGTTGTTGTCAGGTAACAATACTAGGAATACTGGAGGACTAGACTGTAGAAAACAGTGAGGTTTTTAAATAATTTTATTCACTGTAAATTATTTAACAGTGAAGTAGAATATGAAGAAAATGAACCACAGGTTTTTAAGACATTTTGATAAAATACCCATAGTTTGATCATATGCCCTTGGACTATACATAATTCACTGATCTGATGTTACCTGTAGTTTAGACTAAATCGTTGCTTTTCTGAATGTCTCTATAGACTTCTATTTATTTTTTTTCCAGAGTAGTGGAAGATGCTTTTCCCATCCCTCTTCAGCCATTGCCACTGAATACGCCTGCCTGGGCACGCCGTCTCAGGAGCTGTGAGGTGAGCCACTAAAGATTCTGATTTAATGTTTTATCATCTAGCTCTGGGATAGTGTTCCTGTTCTGTGAAAGGAATGATTCATAGCTGTACAGGTGTTCAAGCCTCCTGATGTATAGCACTGTTCATGTGGTTTTTGTTATCACGTAGAAGTCAAAATCCATGTGGCTGGCCAGTATTAAGTCTGAGACTTAAAGCACCCTAATATGAATATTTTACTAAGGATTCCTATTTTAGATATTCTTACTGATTTTTTTTTCTTTTTGGTGTCCCATCAAGCTAGGTTACATGTTTTCTCTTTTGTTAAAAATGCTGTGTCTTTATGCACTGCAATGGGTTTTGACCTAAACAGAACACTTCTTTTTTTTGCATATTGTTAGATGTCTGCAAAAGTGCCCTGATGAGCGGATGCTTTGAGCAGCTAGAATGCATCATAAGTCACTGCACTTGAAGGGAGGGGAGATGGGAAGTTTCTTGAGAGATCAACTACTCCTTCCTCCTGCTACCAGATACTCTTCCTGATAGATACTTATTTTACTTTCTCTTAATACTTTTTAAAAGGAAAGCTCAAACTCTTTAGATATCCTAATCTCTTTAGATATCTCCACCACTTATTTTTTTTCCTATAGGCTTGGCCACTGATAACTTGAAGTTGCAGTTTGAGGGGCCTAGAAATTGAATTTCTTTCTGTATCTGCTTAGAAACAATTATTAAATTAAATATATTCATCTATTCCTTTTGTGCTATGCCATTTATTTAATACAAATGGTACCATCCACTCTTATGTCCACATACATGTTAAGACATCAGAAAATGCATAGCTTGAATTCTTCCATGGTGGAGATACCATTTTTATAGAATCAGTTCCTTAATTCAGTTGGCCAGTTAGTTGATAAAGTTTACTGTGTTTTTAGCACTATGTGGTGTATTCCTTCCTGTCTTAACATCCACTTGGCTTATCCGAATAATTTATTATTGTCCTCATATTGTCAGAGGACTTACAATCTGCTTTGTCTGTCTATTACAAGAAATTTCACCTGCTGTGTTTAAAATTTACAGGAACATTTATAGAAAAGTTCTTATTTTTAAAGAAAAGAAAATGAAAATAATACCAATTTGAGTATGTTTTGAGGACACAAACATCTCCCTCTGCTGTTCAGCAGAACTGTTCTCTGTATGCATTAATCCTCTCTGATCCACTGGAGAGATCTGGATGTATCTGCCTTTTTCTGAGCACAGACCGGAGACATTGGGATTTTGAAGTGTTATTTATCTTTCAGGTGTCAGCATGTTTTGTTACTAGTAACAGAATTGAAGGGTCCTACTGAAATCTGGAGATCCAGTTTGGAGAGGTGCTGATAAAAATGTCAGCTCACAACTCCACTCCTTCAGTTGTCTGCCAGAGTTGAAACAAACAGTGTTGAGGTCCCTGTGCCTCGCACAAGATGTCAGCAGGTGAAATCACTGCACTCCAGAGGGGAGTGACTCCTTTGGCAGTCAGTACTGTGGGCAAATACAGAGCAGTAAAAGCTGCAGTCATCCAAATTATCACCAGGCTCTGTGTTTGGTGTCGATTCCCTGACTGCCTTGAAATGTTCTGCTACACTTGCTGTGTCTGGACTGCAAAGTGCCTCTGCTGCCCTGCTGCTGTTAGTGTCCTCAGGGACAACTGCAGTCTTGGTGTGTGTACCTTAGGGTAAGCTTTTATGTACCTTTGCTGAGGCAAGGCCAGGGGAAAAAGAAGGAATTGCTCATTTTTTTTTGGCTTGAACCTTGGAGTTAAAGGGCTGGAGAATATGTGATTACTTCAAGGTAATTACATTGTTGCACAGTTCATTTAAAAACCAGTTACTTTCAATAACCTATTTAGTTTTCAATAGTCTTATCAGAATGCATTTCCTGCATCTATCAATGTACTGAAATAAAATGTAATTGAAAACTGCATTAATTAACTATACAAAATTATTTGCTTGAAGAAGATAGTCTCATTTGTTCATTTTTCCCTACTTGTGGACCTCGTAGAAAGCAGGGATCTTGCATACTGTATGGTTTTCTTCTCATCCTTCTCCTCCCTTAGCACCAATTTAGGGAAAACGATCTAACTTGTGCAAGAGTAAAGCCAGAATAGGAGAGGGCTCCTTAACCATTTTTGTTACTTTTCTGGCACTACTGTTTTATCAGTCTTCTCAACTCTCTACAGTAATGTCAATGACATATTTATAGTGACAGGTCTGGGAAAAAACTCCAGCTGGTTGTGCAGTATTTATTATGTGCAGTGGTGCTGTAATCCCTCTTCAGAAAGGCAGCATCCGAGGTTTCTGGAGAGAAAGAAGTTCTGGTACTTCTCAGGCTACTTTGCTTCTCCTGAATTTTTCAGATCAAGTTTTGGACAAAAGGGTTATTTATAACTTCTAGCCAAACAATTGCCAGTGTCTCTTGCTCCCCACAGCCGTGAGTGCACCCTGTGCAGACTTTGTTAGCTGCTGAGGTGTGAGCAGCTCATGTCTCAGTGACTCACACCTGGTGCACACACAGCCCTCGTGTCTGGCCTTGCAGGAGCAGCAGCCTGTGCTGGCCCCGTTCATTCACAAGGTCTTCACTGGTTCTTCGTTGACTTTTGGTCTTGCTAACCACAGATGTTCTGTTTTTCTTAGATGAGTGTGAGACAGGTTTTAAGCAGTTGTCGCTGAGGCATCTGTGTGATAATCTTGGAGAGACACTGTTACTCCTTTTGCTGTCAGTGCTGTTTAAACATCTGACTGTTCTGTCACTGAAGGTGGCAAAACAAATCTATCAGACCTTAGTAGTCATTCACCATGTCCCACAGATACACTGTAAGCCTGAGCTGGCAAACTACTCTGGCTCTTACAGCTGGTTGGCCAGCCTGACCCTGAGCTGCATATAAACAGAAGCAAGCATGCCATTTGAGTTTGGATGGAAAGTTCTTTGTCCCAGTAATTTTGTTGCTTGCTGGCTGGCCTTTGCAGACCAGCCCTGAACTGACTGTGATGGTGCCGAGTAGCTGGATAAATACTTCGAGTCAAGTTAGATGCAGTTTTTGTGGAGTTGCCCAGACATGAGCAGAGTTCATTGAAACCATCATCAGTTTGCACATGGCAAAGCTGGTATCCTATGTTTCTGTAATGTTGAGAATCAAGAGTGCCTTGAAGGTTGGGAGGGTCGCTGTGTGAGGCATTCAGTTGGGAAGTTAGTGCACTAAGTAGGTGAGACAGTTACTGGTGGTGTGGGCAGGTGCATTCTGCTCCAGCTCAGTGCAATGTGTGTGTTGCAGTAGGTGCAGAGACAATTATTAGTGATTCAGAGATTCTCTATGGCAATCAAGTGAAAAACTTCACCTGATACTAATTTGTCTAGTCAGTGACTGCAGCTGAAGTGTGAATTGGGGGTAAACCACAAAGGTGAAGTTGTCCTCTGGAAATCTGGAGTTGGCAGTGACTGTAGCCTTTTCAAGGGTTCTTGGTATTCTTAGGGTCTTGGATGGCTGAAAAACTGGCCTCTGTGAGGACTGCTCTTCTGTTAGATCCTATGATAAATCTCTTTATGAGGATGCTACCACGGGGACAAAAACACAGAATGCCAAAAATCTGGGCCCGTGTTCTCACGTGCCGGAGTCCCTGACTGCGTGTGTGTTCCTGTGTCATGCTCAGCAGTCAGATGGGTGAGTAATGCTGTTGTTTCCCGTCCTTTCCATGCAGAGCATTGGGGACTCGTACCGCGGCTATTGCGTGAGCGAGGCAGAGTTAGAGAGCGTTCTCACGCTCCACAAGCAGCAGACTCAGAGTGTGTGGGGGACACGCCAGTCTCCAAGCCCAGCCAAACCCGCCACACGCTTGATGTGGAAATCCCAGTATGTCCCATATGATGGGATCCCCTTTGTCAATGCAGGTAACTAACTTTTATTTTAATGACTACTTTTGGAATTTCAACATCAGCTCCCAGCTGGCCATAAAGAAGAATCTTTGTGTTGTTCCTTAGTTTTGATAAGGTCAAGACACAAACACAGAAAAAGGAGCAGCTTGGACGCTGCTGAGAGAGTCTGAAGGAGCTTGTTTCCTTTTTTATGTTTTGTTGTGATTATTTCATTTCAACCTTTAGAAAATAGCTAAGCACCATTTGAGGGGGCTTCTTGTGATGAGGTCTTTAGCTGGAGGTCCCATCTGCTCTATTAGGACATGTAAGTTGTCATAAGAGTAAGAGCTTGTTCAATTATTCTTGCCTGACTTGAAGATCTTTTGAAGAGTTGGTTCCACAGGAGTCAGTGAACTATTTAAATTGCAAACATTAAAGTAATAAATAAATCCAAAAAGACAAACAAAGAAGGTAAACATCAACAGCCCTCAGTAAAAAGACTTTTGGTGTTTGGTTTTTCTTTTTGAAATGTACATCCAGACTTCACAGCTTGGTAATTACATATTTAGCTCATGCAGTGCATGTGTGAAATTACCAAGAGTTTAATTTGGATATAACATGAACGGGCTTTAATTGCTACATAGAGAAAATGAGTGACAGGAATGTAGGTTATGTTTGGTGTTTTTTCTTCTTTTTTTTCCCTGAAAATTACTGGAAAAGGGAAATGCTAGCACCAGTTTTAAAGCTTCAACCATAAACAGTGAGATAAAAGAAAATTAAGAATAAAATCAAAGCAACTTACCCTTTTTTTCCCCAACGTGTGTGTGAGACGTCTTTGGTTTCATCTAGATCATTTGGTATCTTATGGAAATACATTATGTTGCTGTTATAATACTCAGAGAGTTTCTGGGTGTATCACTTGTGGCATAGGCAGCTCCTTGCCTGCATTCTTGAGTACATGAACTATAAAGAAAAGATAACTAATCATTATGTGGAAGAAATTTTGAGGATGTTCCTTTCTTGACCACTTTATTGCTTTGCTTGTTAGCCCCTTTTGTTAGAGGTCTGACTGGAAGAAGTCACTTAATTCGAGTTTGGAGCAAAGCCACATTTGTTTGAGCCCGTCTGGCTTTCTGTGGGGGTGCTGTGCTGAAACTGTGTTATTTTGCAGTTAAGATTTCTTAACTGCACGGCTGAGCTTTTATGGGACAGCATGGTTTGTAGTGTTGATTCAAGGCAGGAGGCTGGAAATGGCTGCTGATCCTGTCTCCAGCTGGAAATCACAGAGCCACTCACTCAGTGGAATGGGGGAGTGAATCAGAAGGGTAAAAGGAAGAAAACTCAAGGGTTGAGCTAGAGACTGTTTAAAAAGCAGAGGAAAATACACACACACAGGCAAAGCGAAGTAAGGAATTCACTCACCTTCCCATCCCCAGGACAGCAGACACCACCATTTGTAATGAGTACTTGGGAAGACAAACACTCTAACTTTGAATGTCCCCCCCTTTCCTCCTGCTTCCCTTGGCTCTGTATGCTGCACATGATGCCATATGGTGTGGAATATTACTTTGATATTTTGGGTCAGCTGTCCCAACCGTGTCCCCTCCCAGTTTCTTGTGTCCCTCAGCCTCCTCATTGGTGGGGTGGGGTAAGAGGCAGAAAAGACCTTGGCTCTGTGCAAGCCCTGCTCTTCAGTAACCAAACATTCCTGTGTTATCAGCTCTGTTTCCAGCACAAATCCAAAACACAGCCTCACACTGGCTACTGTGAAGAAAATTAACTCTATCCCAGCCAAAACCATCACACCTTTGTTTTCAGCTGGGGATTTTCTCTGTTGTTTTGGGGGTTCTCCTTTTTATGTTTATTGCCAGTATTGTGCTCCTTTGGTAGCTTGCAAGACTTCTCATGTTGTAAAGTATTGGTGCTCACCAGGGCAAAGTCCAATATTTGGCCTTCACATATGATGCAGGAGTGCTGTGAGGTGTAATAAGTTTGAGAAATGGTTCAAAGTGTTCTGTTTTCTTACTTGCTGGGAGAGAAGCATTTGCACTGTATTTGCTTGCTGTACCTGAAGGTTCTGCCTTCTGAAGAGTCCAATGCAAACAGAAATAACTGCTTCAGAACTCTCATCTTTTCTGCAGTTAACATTTTACTGTAGTGAATTCAGTGATTGCTTGAGCAGAGTGTATTACTTTCTGTTTCCAGGAAGCAGAGCCATCGTAATGGAGTGCCAATATGGGCCAAGGAGGAAAGGATTTCAGCCCAAAAAAGCTGTGGAGCAGGAAAGCACCTCTGGCCAGCTGTACAAAGCCACTTGTCCAGCAAGGTAAGAATTATCTGTAAAGCTGTAAGAGTGACTGAACATCCTGAGAAAGCATTCTTTCTGTGAGCCATGACAGAGCACTGGTTCGGGGTGGTAGCTGATAGTGTAGCTCTCCTTGATAACTTGAGGTTGATATTTGTTTAGAGGTAAGGAGGAAATGCTGTCCTGTTGGACTGAATAAGGCTGAAATTTGGGAGGTTGCCTGGATGCAAAGTACATCAGTAATGAAATACAAGTGGGATTCATTATCTACCTGAGCATTCATGGGTTATTGTGGTGTCCTTTAGTGACTGTTTCTGCTCCTAGAACTTTGTCATCTTTTTTGCTGTTTATTCTTCAGGCTTTTAATTGCACTTATATCAGTCAATCATTGTAGTTTAGCACATGTCCTGTGTGCTGAAGGTTTTATAGTTCTTCCTATTCACTGAGTATTTTCTCCTTCTTTAACACTAATGATTTTTTCCTCACCCTTGAGCATTCTCCTGGGTGGTTGTTCAGTTTTTACTAAGCTAAGAGAGTGTTTGGTGAGCAATTGCAGCTAGGTCTGTATGTGCTCATTTCTGCATAACTGGGTGAGCTGCAGCCTGTTCACAATTGGTGTTGTGCTTTTACAACACTGAGGGATGAGGGCTTTTGCTGAGGAGTAAAATCACCCTGGCTGAGTGACTTCCTGACCAGAACAGCAGTGTTTGTCTGCATCCATATCTATTAATGTATCCTTAAGAATTTTACTGTTCTTTTGGAGACTACTCACACCCTACATCAGTCTGCTTGAACTTTTTCTATATTAATTCCTGATATGCAGTAAGTAGGATTTTTGCCTTTCCCTTCCTAAGGACAAAGTATACTGATGGAGAATTTTTTTTATTTCTCCTTGGAAGGATCTATATTAAAAAGGTTCAAAAGTTTCCAGAATACAGGGTTCCTACTGATCCTAAAATTGACAAGAAAATCATAAGAATGGAGCAGGAGAAAGCATTCAACATGCTGAAGAAGAACTTGATAGATGCTGGTGGTGTCCTCAGGTGAAACTTCCACTTTTTTCTTTATTTTCACAAATGAAGCAGAAAAGAGCAGTATTTTACTTGGGTTTTTTTGTTTTTGTTTTTGTTTTTTTACTCAGTCACTTATTAATAGTAAAAAAAGCAACAGTGTCAGTAAGACTTGTGTGACACTGAAGTATTAATTTGGTAGATGTGTTAATCACTAAGCTGTGAACTTCAGCAGGTTCTTCCATGCAGGGTATCAATAGAAATAGTTGTATTATTTTGGGTTTGATCTAGTTCATTTTGCAATGAAAGGTGTGAGAGGGCCCTGAGTTCTGAAAGACATTGTGTTCTTGCTCAGGAGCTGTAAAAACTTGTCACTCTATGTCGTTGGTAGTTGTCAGACTGTTCCCCCAAGACACTGATTTTTTGAGAATTGTGTGTATAAACTGTCTCCTTCTTGCTAGGTGGTATGTACAGCTACCTACTCAGCAAGCCCACCAATACCATGAAATGGAAACTTCCTGCCTCCCTCCTTCACCGTCCCATGTTTCTTTGTCTTCTCCTGAGGAGGAGGAGGAAGTTGTTAGAGATGAGAACAGTGCTCTGCCTTCTCGACTTCATCCTCAAGTGGCAGACAAGATCCGAGAGCTGGTGTCTCAGGGAATTGAGCAGGTCTATGCAGTGAGGAAGCAGCTAAGGTACAGAACTGTCTGCAGAGCCCTCAGTCTGTAGTGCTGTATCTACTTGTGCATTTGATTGATTTGGTTTGCAACTAAGGGGCAGTGCTGATTCATTACTGAATTTAATTCTCAGGTGTTATGAGACTGTTTTTCCAACTTTTGTCTCTTTCCATATCATTGTAGATAACCACTAAGGGCTGCTGTACTCTCTAAAGTTACTTGAATAAATGGGGGGTTTGAAATTTAAACTGTAGCAGATGCACAAGGAACTGGCTCAGAAGATAACCTAGCTTGCTTTTGTCTTGTCATTGCAACAAGTGGAGGGAGAAGGTAGCAGTGGGAAGTAGTGGAATCTATTTAAATATGGTAATAAATGTCCTTTAACATATGACAGAAAGTATGTGGAAAGAGAATTATTCACACCTGATGAAGTGCCAGAAAGACATAACCTGTCCTTCTTCCCCACTGTGAATGACATCAAGAACCACATTCATGAAGTGCAGAAGTCCCTAAGGAATGGAGAGATGGTGTATAATTCAGAAAGTATCCCAGCAACAGTATGTTGGCCTTTTTGTACCTTTTTGATTTTTGGAGTTAAATACTGGAAATCTTTATTTTTACTACTTAGCTGTCTTTCATCCAAAATTCTCTGTGACTTTATATTTCCAGCAGCAATATTTTCAGTGGAATCTCTGGCTGAACAAGATTGGCTTGAATGTGAATAAAACCTTCTGACCTTATTCGGTATTTATCTCATCAGCATTAGGTTGCTGTTAGTTGGTTGACAAATTACACAGTACTAACACTTCTTGATGACTACATGAACTGAAAGCCATTGGTGTAGAAAAATTGACATGTGGCATAAAATCTTTCATGGCTTTGTCACTGTCTGTGTTTTGAAGAAGTTACTACTACTTTTCAGTAGCTGAAAAAATGGGGATGAAGTGTGTCACAGGTCCAGACTAAATTAGGACTTAAATAACATTTTGAATGTGTAAATAATAATAAATGCACTTTATAGTAAATGAAGTTAACTTGGAGTTGATTCTTCCAAATGCTCTGTAACTCTTAAATCTTGTTCTTTCATTTTCTTTCATGTATTGATTAATAAAGGGAACACAGTGATCCTGATTTTCCCAGTTAGGAGACTGACTGCTAAGAAATTGCTGATTTAAAATCAGCTTTGACAAACAGTACTGTTAAATCATGCTGTGTCAGTTAGCCAAATGGTTTGACTATTTTTTTGTTTAAAATCATTAAACTGTCATGAGCAGATACCCTTCCTGATACAGTGCATGTTTAAAAATATTTTACAGTATATTTTTTTTCGTGAATCAAGAGCTCCCAAAATGCATTAAAAAGATAAGAAAATGTAGTTTCAGACACAGTTTTCTTATTGGTCCTGTATTGACCCTGTGTTCCTGTAGGCAAGCTTGCACACTTTCTGAGAACTGAGATCTTTTTCCTTTCAGCTGCAGTGGACCACAGACAGTGGGAATGTCCTTACAGAAACAGTGACTGTTGCATTTGCCTCACCACCCTCAGATGGTAGGACTGCATGTGTAACCTGTCTCCAAATGTGTTTGAGCAGCCATGTTTCAGAAGTTCACTTGCCCTGCAGGAAGTTTGCTGTCATGTCCTGTCACTCAGGACTGAACTTAAGAAGGATTATTTTGCTATGGCTAATTTGGTTTACTTTTTTTTTTAAACTATTTGACTGCGTATGTGGAAAAAATATGTGTAGTCATGATGTTTGTAGAAGTATTAAAATTATAAATTTGGGTTTTATTTAGCATCTTCAAGCAACCAAAGATTTTAATGGGATGTTTATCTGGAAAGAACATTTTACCTTGGATGAAGGTGCTAATAACACCTGTTTAGAGAGAATTAAGTTACTCTTGAACAGCAGTGTCTGTCAGGGGACACAATACCCAGGGTCCAACTGGGTACTTGAGTTCTCAGGTGGTTTGTGCTTCTCATATGCTTAAATATCTTGCTGAAAGGGACTTCAGTGCACATTGAGACCCCTGCTACTCAAATGTCACTGACTTGATGAGTTCCAGTGCTAGGATCAGGCACCCAACAACAAGCATTGCATTTCTGCTGGAATTGAGAGCAATCTTTTCCATTTTTCCTTGATGCTTAGAATAGAAACAGAAATGTGAGTGTTAAGTGGCAGCAGGGCTGAGAGATTCTTCAGTTCTTTGTGATGTTACTTCTTTATTAATGTGACACCCAAGTGCCACGAAGAGTTAAACTTCTTCCCAGTCTGTTGCAAAACTAGAGTGTAGATGTGGTAGATTTCTAGATAAACTTACTTTTAGGCATTCTTGGTCAAAGGACTGGGGTTTTTTTAAGATGTTATGCTGTTTTCCTTTGTTGAAAGTGGGTTCCTACTACCATTTTTTCAACTTAAAAACGTGTACTAAGACAAAATACGGGTGTTTGTGACTACATCTACCTACTACCCACATAGTTAGAATTACACATAGGCTAAGATGTTCTGTTGGAGTATATGGTGACTTGTAATAAATTCAAAATTAGATTATTCTGCCCTTCCCAGCCTTGTTTCAAGGATATTTAGTCTAGTGTGACACCAGAAGAACTTTCTTCATGATTTAGATGCTTTCCTCATCCTTTGTTTAATAGGTTTTATATGAAACTCATCAGAACTCTATCCCTGGCTTTTAGCAGAGATATGACTGAAGTGAGGTGGAAGAGCCTAATTGTTTGCACACGTTCAGATCATGCTGCAGACTTCACAGATGTTTTTAATCTCAGTAGCAGAGCCAGCTGGTTTCCCCATTTAAGTGAAACATAGTGGTGGGTACATTTTGTTCTAGACAGCTGACCAAGAAGTCTACAGGGAGCAAAGGGACACTACCACAGTTGTCATGTTCAGGATTTACTTCTGTCAACAGTTATCCTGTGGTTCTTGCCTGAAGAAGTCCTGATGTGTTTGTGTCCCTTTCCCCTTAGGTCAGGGAGTGACGTGGGCCAATTTCTTGTTTGTTGTAGCAGGAAATATAAACCCCAGAGATTTTGCTCTGCATTCTCTTAAATGCCTTGGTGAACCTGATTTATGTGAAGCAGTTCCATGTACACCAGTGCTTTTTTCTGTTTAGAACAAGGCCAAGGTTGGGCTCTGTTTTGTTTGGGATTTCAAAAACTCTTATTTTTACTGCTGCTGCAATGGATTAATTTGAACTGAAAAGCATTATGTGTACTTGGTGCTTTTAGGAAAGAATTGTTAACAACTATGAATTGTTTAGGAAAGAAATGTTAACAACTATGAGAGAACAAGAGGTTAATTTTTAGACTTAGCTTGAGCAGCATCCTTGTCTTTTAAGGAAGTCTTGTTTTTTAGGGAAAAAAAGGGAATTTGCAACGTGAACAGACTTACTGTGCTTAAACTTGCATGCCTATGTTAGTATTGCCATTACTGTGTTTTTCTGGAGAGACACAGAATACTTGTGCCTTCAACAGCTGTGATAGAGCTCAGCAGGGATGACTTTTGGTATGAACTGAGTGCTGGAGAGCATTCAGAAAGAGACCAATTATTATTTTCTTTGTTTTACACAAGCAATTTTCTAAGGCAAAGTCGCATATCAAACATGTAAACATCCATCCAGTGACATACTGAATTTTACAGGAAGCAAAGTATGGGATTTGTTTAGTTTTCTGCACATGTGAACCAGCTTAGTGAATATAAGCAGAAGCTCTAGTTGCAGCATGTCTTGTCTCCTGTTATATGTGTGGGTATGTGTTTGTACACATGTCAACACATGTTTATAATGGTATTACAAAAAAGAAGCTTGACTTCCTAAAAATAAGCTCTCATTATTGTTTGTGAAGTGGTAACAAGGGAAAACAGCATTGACTTTTCAGACTATTCTTTGTATAGATATTTTTTTAAAATTCAATTCGTGACAAATGGAAACAACTTTGCATTTTAGAAACGAGACAAAACCAGAACTTGGTTGTGCAGAACTCCCTATCTCCATGTGATAGAACTTTCTTTGTAGCCAGTAGAGGAGGAGTTGAACTATTACCTTTTTTCCACAGGAGTGTTACTGTAGAATATAACCCAGGGAGAGAGCTGCTATCTCTTCCTGCACGTGTGAACATTCACATGTGCATATGGGATCTCTGTGTAATAGTCAAAAGAATCTAAATATTTTAAGTACTTGTGTTCAAGAAGATTTATGCATTTGTATGAATCTTCCAGTCAGTTGTGATATACAAGAGTCTGCAGATCATTATATACATTGAAAAATCTACCTCTGCTCAGATTGCTGGAAACTTTTTCTATGATCTTCTGATGGAAAGTGTTTTACAATTAACCTTTTTTTTTACCTTTACCAGACTAATCTGCATTCACAGGGCAAATTCTTCTTTTACCTCCATAATAGTGAAACTGAGAAATAAGAAGCTGAGCAATGTTCACTTGTGTCCACATAAATCTTAACCAAAATGTTCTGGGTGGCTCAAACAGGAAATTGAATGACCTCAAGAGAAGTCTTTTTGCAAAAATTGCTACAAGTGAATCTCAGTTTCACAAACCTTCAGGAAATGAAGTCCATAATTCTTGCATTAAATAAGAATGTTGAGGATATGATGTTATCTGTATGCTGAAAGACCTCCAGATAAATGGACTTGGGACGATATTGCATCGGAGTTACTCTGATTTCGCAAAGATGGGAAGGGAGTGGTGAGACAGAAAATTTCCTGTGTAGATTTTTATTTTGAAAGACAAATCTTTCTTTTGATACCTCTGTATTATTAAACCCTTACAGAGGTATAAATATTGTCAAATTATTTGCTACTTTGCTAGAAATATTTTAGATTTTATATTATAATGACAAATTCAAAGCACAGTGTAGGGTGCAATTACTTTGCTCTTAAGAACAGATTTATTGGTGCCTCTGGTTTTTGTTCTGTACAGATACATACAATCTTCCTGCAGTGTTGTCTTTTTGTCATTCCCAGTCTCCTTTTTTTAGCATCCAAGTTCTGCAAAAAATCACTGTGTTTGTATGTGTGTCTTCTGTGTATCTGTATTGAGATTGAAGGGAGTTTGTTTGGTTCACAGGGGAGGCTTTTATTGAACAGGAAGAAGAGATTTGTCATAACTGTCTGCTTCCTCACTTTGGCACTGTAGGGAGCTCAGGAGGGGAGTCAGTCATCACCAAAGCAGAATCTAGCCAGAGTGGGGAGCCCTTGGTACCAGAAACAGCTCAGCTGCTGTCTTCACTCTCGTCACTTCAGCCCAAGATATTTGCACAACTTCAGGTATAGTGAGCTCATTTACAGAACATCAAACATCCATGCTGTGCTGGATGTGCTGGAGGCAAGCTGAGAGCAGCAGTTCCCTCTCAGCTGCTCCCAAACAGTAGCTGGGTAACAGGGGCTTTGAAGTGGCTGTCAGCTCTTACTCTGGTTCTTCTTGCACCAGAGTCACGTTTAGCATAGAGCTGTGGTGCAGGGGATCCCACTACCATCTTTTGACACTTTGAAGTTTGGGTCTCTTGTGAAGGTAAAACCAGAGGATAAAGGTAGTGGGTTTCTACCTCAAACTCAGTATCTACTCATTTTCCACATGGTCCAGTCATTTAATAATGAAAATGCTGTAGAACCGCAGGGAGATAAGAAAGTCTTGTTTATTCCTTTTAAATCCTTCTCGAGCCTCTTAAGAAAATATCTTAAAATCCTGAAACTGCTCCTAGCTCAGAGCTGTAAACTTGCAGGTTTAAGGCTGAAGAGGGAGGGATAAGAATGTCATGCTAAAAGAGTTTCTTCTAAAGCTCATCTCCTCTCAGAGCTGGTTCTCTTATCCTTCTTCCTTAAGGAAGCTGCCTTCATATTTCCTGAACCCCAGCATATAATTCTTTCCCTAGAAATACAGTGCATAGTAAGATTCTGTTCTACTTGCTGTTTCCCTCTCTGAGAACAGCCTGGCTCCACCTAACACCATCTTTTTTAAAACTATGCTTAGCTTGTAGTATCCACTTCTTGTGGGAGTGGACAGTACCGTGGAATGACCTGAGACTGAATAGCAATCCAAAATTAGAGCTTTATGGTCAAAAGCAGTCTTCCCAGTGCTGCTGAATTCCATAATTGTAATTTGTTTCAAATACATTTTGGGCCGAGAGTTGCTGGGATTGAGTGTTCAAAAGAGATAATGACTAGCAAGTCAGAAGCTGTCTAGACAGTACATGCTGTTAAATGCAAACTCCTTCTGCTGTAAATGCTATGTTGGTGCTTCTGCCTTCTCTTTTGCAGGGATTACAGCTGCAGTCAACATTTACCTCAACAAACGGCTCAGCAGCCCTGCTGGCTGTAAATAACCATTCCCCTCCCAGCCCTGCAGGTCTCCTGGATTCCCTGGGGAGTGCAGTAAGCAGCCATTCTCTTGCACTTGGTCAGGGGCACGTTCTGCAAGCAGCTGCTGGCCTAGCACAGGACAGTGCTGCTGTGCCTGCTTTTGGGGCTCTGCCTGCCTCTGAGCAGAGCCTGCTTGCCATGGGCCAGCTGGGGCCAGCTGCAGGGCTGGCTGACTCCAGAAGCCTGGAGGGAGGAGTGCATCACATCTTCCTGAGGGATGTACAGACCATTCCAGTTCGGATTGTGGACGGCCAGCCAGCACTTGGTAAGTTGCAGTTCTCTCAGTAATATGGAAATAGAGAAAATACTGTGGATTTTGTTCTGTGTGTCTTGAAGAAAGGAGATAAATGTGTTGATAGTGTGAAACTCCAACACAGACTTCTTTCAGCTGATTCTAATTCGTTTTTATTGCTAAAAAAAAGGAAAAAAAAACTCCACAAACCAAAATAAATGAACCAAGCCCACAAGAAAACCCTAAACTTATTTTTTTGACTTTTTATGTTGTAAAAAGATTCTAGTCAGTCTCTTTGACCAAATACCAATTTATTTGTTAAGCACAGTATTTTTGCCAGAAATCGTAATATTTGGCTTTAATTATGATCTTCAAAATTATTTTTTTTTAAGGAGAAATAAGAACAGAAAATAACGGATATTGAATCTGGTTAGAACTCTTTGGAAATAAACATGGGGGATTTGAAGATTTCTTTGTTTACACAATCCCAGCAGATTTCTGAAAATTTTCCATAATGTTTTAGTAGTATTCTGCAGTCATCAATATGCTTTAGAAGTGATCAGGTAAAGTTGTTTGTAATTGCTTTGAATTTCAAACTTCTGTTTGAAAACAGTTTTTAAAAAATACACAATAAATGCCACAAATAACTTTATGTGAAAACAGAAGGCTCCTCAAAACCATTGCTATCAAATATTATATACAACCTTTGAGTTCTCAGCAGTGGGACCTCATTGAGAATGGGTGCTTGCATTCTCATAGATTGATTTGTAATTCTTGGTGAAGAACACCTGTTAGAAGTAGAGCACAACGTGACCTTTTACCTACTCAGAGTCTGAAACATTAGTGTACAATGCTTTACTATTTCTTTATTACCTTTTTGTGTCATCTATGACTTCTAAAAAGATAACTCCTGAATAGTTATTCAGGAACATATAGGTAAAGATGTTCTAGGTCATAGCTACACCTTCATAATGACAGCAGTAATTATCTCTGTAAGTACCAATGATTTCTGCAGGTCAGCAAAACTTTATTCCTTTTCATGTATTTTTATATTTTCATTTTCAGAATATTACAGAATTTAGTGTAAATTAAGGCTAGATGAGGAAATGTACTGGAATTCATATCTGTTAAGGTAATAATGGATTATTTTGCTGTGGGAGTACAATCAAAGTTAAATTTAGGGCATTTTCTACTTGTACTCAAAAGTTTGTGTAACTGTTGTGTTCAGTTTTATAATTTGACTTCTCTCCTGAGAAATTTGAATTTGACTTTTCTCCTGAGAAACACCTTTTTTCAGGTTAAAAGAATTTCAAAGAACCATCAACTGTTTAACTGTTTGTTCAGTCTAAGGTTGATGCCTCAAAAATTTTTGTATGGGAGAAATATCACAAGGGATTTTTAAAAGAAATGCTGTTTTTCTCAAAAAGAGGTGGCCAATTGTGCCTGAGGTGTAAGTCATTCTCTAAATCAGTGTGCTTTAGAGCTAATTTTTTCAGCAATAGAACCTCCATTTCTTCATTCCTCTAAAAAAAAAAAAAACCAACCAAACAGATCCTCCCAAAAAACCCCAAAAATTAAGATGGTGGCTTTATTTTTCCATTGAAAAGAGGAAAGACATTTTGTGTGAAAGTGATTTTATATCTCCAGATGCTTTATTGTTTTATTTATAAATTGGTTTCAATATTGTTACTCAAGGGGAGCCTTACTGCAGAAAGTTTCTGTCAACTTGCAGTGTTTTAGAGCACAGTGGGTGACATAGCTGGCTGTCAAGCTAAAAAGCAGTCAACTTAATATATACCTTTCCTGTTAGCTTGAGTTCCTGAAATATTTTTCTTTTAAATGCACAGCTGTTGGGGTTGAAGCATTGTCAATGGAGTTTGAACTTCAGTGTGTGATTATTGTTTTCTTTTAAGCTGAAGAAGATACAGAGAGTGTTGTTACCCATGTGAGGCAAGTTAAACAAGAACGAAGAGAAAAAACCTTGTCTATGGAGACAGATAAAATCAGAGACTGCCAGAGTTCCTCACCATAGCTCTTCACCTTCACCTGTGAAGCCTGGAAGAATTTTTCAAATTGGAAAACTGTAAATGCCTTGGAAGGAAAGGCAGGTGCTCTCAAAGTACTGCCATTCTTTTTTAATTGTACTATGACACTCAGACTAAGCATATTTTAGAGAGTAGTTCTGACAGAAAGCTGTTTTGGTTTGACTGATGTGGCTCACTGCCAAATCCAGGTCGTTCAGTTGCCCCGTGGAACACCACCTCTCTCTTCTGTTTCAAGTTCTGAGTAACTTGGATTCTATCCAGATGGCCCATTTTGTTCATTGTTTCTGAAGGTCTTCCACAATTGAATTCCTTAGCTTTAGAATGTGGATCTCAATGCTGGGTTTGCAGCATTGTAGAATCTGTCAGCTCCAAGATCACAGAATCCAGCAGCGAAGTGGATCAGCACGGCAATGGTTTTGTGACAAAAGGAAGGTCCAGGATGCTAAACTTCAAAGTGGTTAAGGACATGGATGCTTAAGAAAATGCAACTTTGACCTGATGATAATGGTGTGAAGATCAAGGAGAGGAGAAAGGTGAGGTTGCCAGGTGAACGTAAGGTTGTATGATAAAGAAAAGTGTGTGAATTGTAATGGTGAATGTTTTTGACTTTACATCTTTGAACTTAAGTTCTGGCTTTTTCATGAGGTTCATTGATGCATGCAGCTTCCTCTGCAGTGCTGCTGTATTTGCAGTTGGTCATAATAACTGAATGCAGGAGTCTTTCTCATGGGAAATGATTGAAACTGCCAGTTCAGCTTATCTGCCTCTTGCTTTGTGCACTTAAAGCTATCAGCTCAGACAAATGTGATTTAACCTGCTCTTGTTTGTGATGTAGGGCTTGTGGATACATTCCTAACAAAGAGAAGCCCAAGCGCACAAAGGAAGGGATAAAAGCAATATGTGCTGTCACCATAATGTTCAGAAAACAAACTAATCTTTTTCAAAAGTGACATATCCTAAGACTAATGTGATCCATACAACTATGATAATTACCAGGAATCTTTAGAAAACAGAATGTGATAAAAATACTTTTTGGTAACATTTGAGTCAAAGCACTGAGTTGTGTCATGTGTGGTGGAAATTTCCTTAAGAAAAAAAATTGCACCTACAAATAACTTGGAATCAGTTTCAAGCTGAAAGTGAAATGAACCTGATTCCAGCAAAGATATCAAGGTAAGCAATTGCATTGTTTGATTCAGATGTTGATTCCTAGAGCAACATTCAGAGTGGTTTATATACAGCAATAGGAGTCATTCTGTTATTAGTTACTACTAAGTGGTTGAGAGTTTGATCATAAAATTAGGGAGTTTTTCCTGCATGCCATAGAAGAATTCAGTGTGAGGACTTTTCTCTTTTCAGACTTGAAAACAAACAGACAAACAAAGAACCCCAGGAAAATTAATAGTTTGTTTATGTGAAGGAGAAAGTGTTGTGAATCTTATATGAACCAAAGTATCAACATTTTAAAATTTGATGTTGCTTTAGCTTACATTCAAACATTCACAAATATCTTCTAAATAATGGCTATTTAAATTATTTTTTCATTTTCTTTTGAGTATTTAAAACTACAACTTTCAAAAGTCTTACATTGAACTTGTGTTCCAAATGCCTTTATGTGCAACATTTGTTTGTTGGGTGCTGTATCTTAGTCTTAACATATATGAACTTCTCTGAGGTTGACCTACACTGTGAACACTATTTGTTTAATGTTTTGGCTTAGCTCCCAATAGAATTTAACAACAGGATCATGCTTTTATTAAATAAGAGTCAGTATTGTACCATGTAAGTGCATTTAAAAACTTCAGTTTTTGCAGAGCCTCTATTATTTAGTGTCTACACTGGCTTGTTTTATGGTATGTTTTACTCATTTCTGACTAGGAAAATCCCCCCAAGACTCACCTGTGATTTTTATTTTTTCATTTGGTTGGGTTTTAAAATTTTGTTTTCTTTATTTGTTGGTTGGTTTTTTTGGTAAGTTGTTTCGCTAATTTTGAAAAGATCTCACCAATGGATGTTCTCTGCTGCAGTCTTGGGTCTGGAGCACCCAGCCAGCAGTTCCTTCTCTTTTCCAGCTCAAAATCTGCATGACAGAATTGGTCCCTCCTTCCATGCTGCTGTACTCAGTAATTCCACCATGGCCAGTTTTTCTTAAAGTTTAAACTAATGCATTCCAGACCATATTCTCTTACCCTATATTGCTCTTTTTTGAGAATTTTTCCTCATTGTTGAGAATGCTTCTTTTCAAAAGAATAAATTACAGCTAAAGATTACCAGCAAGAGCTTATTTCAGTTTTAGTTCTGTTCAGAGCAGACAATGCATTTGTGATTGGAGTAAAAGCTTAAGGAAAGAGAAGTTACATTTCCATCAGTTCTTGCTTAGTTCCCTCATTAACAGTTCTGGTTTTTGACATGGTTCTTTCCACCCTGAGCTCCAGCCTCACCCTGTGCTGAACAGTCTTTCTGATGGTGTTTCTGTTTTTGACCTAGTGCTGTAGCTGGAGGAAACACTGTTATTCCATCTTGAATTGCAGGCTCTGAAATGAATTTTGTATTCTACCCTGATTTGCATGGTACCCTGAAAACAATAGAAGAAAAAGTTGGAAGAATTTTAAAGAAGCAATAAAGAATCAGTTGTTTTTAAAAGCTGGGGGATTAGACTTGGTATTCTGTTTATTGAAAAATTTATTTTAAATTATTCTTCAGCCAGTGCTCAAATTTTTATCTTCAGTTTTCTTCATTTCCACAGAATTTCAGTTCTTTGTCTTCCAAATACATACTTCAGTTTATTACTGTTTGTTTTTTCTAATTTAATGCAATCTTTGTTTTTCAAAGTGTGTGTTTTACATTTGTTTTGTGCACACTGCAAAAGGAGTAACATGAACTCGTCCCCCATGTCCAATCTCTATATTCAGTTTAATACCTTTGTTCACTAATATCAACCTAAATTTTACAGAGAAGACTCTTATTTATCTGAAAAAAACTCAGATGTAAATGCTACCAACAGTTAAAGTTGTTTAAGTAGAACACTCAAGGCTGATTTTTCAAAGTAGTCTATGTAGCTTGATGCAAAGCAGTTGGTTATTACTTTGTGTTGAAATTGTAGATATTTTTCTGATGTTTCATTTGTTTTCTTGTGGTTGTTGAGTGCAAGAACTTATTTTGCAAACCTGGAATTCCTGACCTTCAACAGTACTGTAAATGAACAACTGATTCTCCAGTTATCCTTGTTGTTGGTTGTCTGTAAGAGTGATTGGCTGCTTTACAAAAAGAGCTGTGCTTCTGTATGTGCATGCAGAAATAACCTTTTGGTAAAATGTAGAGAAGGTGTGAAAAGGTGCACATCCATAGCTCCCATTCAAGGCTGGAGGTCTCTTGGATGGAAACCAGTACTGGTAATTTTGTGGTGCAAAATTATTGCAGTTTCTACAGAATTTAGAGGCACAAATGTCTGTATATGTATGTGTACATATTTTTTTTTCTGTAGTAACAATGTATAATATTCCTATTCAAATCTAATCTGCTTTTTCTTTTAAAATAATGGTCTATTTTGTGGCTATGGGGCCTCATGGGAGGAAATGCAAGAGCTCCTCCAGGGCAATGGATTTTAGGGGTGATGGAGAACAAGCAGGACAGCTCCAGGGAGACCAGGTGGAAGAAGTTCCTGAAAAGCCAGGATCCTGCTGGGCTGGGCTGGGGGGGGCTTTGGGGTTCAGAGCCCAAAGGCTCACTGCAGTTCCTGAGTGTATCCATAGTCCTTTCTCTATGCCAGTAGTGGGTAGTGTGAGTTGATGGTAGGAATTTAAAGGTATGGATGAAAAGGGAAGCCTGCCCTGCCCTTAAAAAGAAAAAAAGCTGCTTGAGGTTTGATGAGCACTGGAGGCAGGTAAATGACTCCCCACAGTCTGAGGTGCCATTCTCAGCTTCCAATATGGAGAAGAAACTTCTCTTGGAGCTTCAGCCCAGGGCTGTAGACTCTTTTTCTTTACCTGTTACCAGGGAAAACAAACCTTTTCTTCCCAACTGAATTAACCTGCTGCTTTCCTCATCCCACTGACTGCAGCTCAGTATCTCCCCAAATGTCTTTCTTCACACTTATTAAGGCTTCCATAGAAATCCCGTGCCCTCAGGCCCTCCAGTTCTCAGTGTTTCCCTGTTGGAGTGTTGAAGGAGCTGCTCAGGTCACTGCACAGGTAAACACTCATGAACTTGCCCCAGTTTATCTCCCTCATTCCCCACAATCAGAAGTATATTGTTCCTTTAAATTGCATTAAGTTCTTATACTTGCTTGCATAGGGGTTTATCATCATTACTAGGATGAATATGAAGGAGTCCCATTTCACAGACCATTTACATTCCCAGCAACTGAAAAGATTTGATAAAACAAGGAGGAAAGGATGGTTTCTGCCATCTGTTAGGGCTGGTCTCTTTCATACTACTTGAATTCCTGATTCTGGCTGTGGTAGTAGCTGCCTGTTGTCTGTCTCTTGGTAAATGTACACTTTTCTCCCTTAAGCCTATTCAAGCAGCTACGTTCTCAGATGTTTAGGTAGGAAGAATCTCTTCCATTGGGGATAGAAAGTGTGATATAGCTGAGGAAGGTGCTGGGAAAAGTTACTGCTCTTTATGGGTCTCTGATGAGAAAATTATCTTTGATCTACCCTGCCTTTCTGAACAAAGCTTTTGTAGGAATAGACTTCAGAGCCTGTCCCATCAGTAACAATTATCTTCTCTCAGCAGCAGTGCACCTCATTAATGAATGAAGCAAGCCTTGTGTAAAACAGGTGGTGTTGATTTTTTTAGGTCAGAGCTCTCCAACTGGTCTATCCAACAACAGCAACTGAGTTTTGATTTGGGGGGGAGAAGGAGGGGAGAGCACATAACTGGAGTGTATGTGCATGCATTTTCTATTTTCAATGTAAGCTCTTACATCTTAGTATCCCATTCCATTTCTAATGCATATGACAAATGACATGTTTATTTTCTGAAGGGATTTGATGTGTTTCCTGGAGAGTCTTCAAAGGAGTGATCATAAATAGTACTGTTGTATTATACAAAGTATTAGTACATTTTTGTCATCCAGGACCCCCTCCTGTTCTTGTACAGAAGGGGTTTTAAAATTATAGAAAGCTTTATGAGGACAAGTACTGAGTGTCATTGTCCTGAGGAGTCTTCCGTGGACAGGAAAATAGGAGCTGTGGGAGTAATTCTCATGAGTAGTCTGTTAGCCTCTGCTACATAGAAGAAATCTTGCAAAAAGCATGTGTATGATAGCCTCTTTATGCAAGTTACCTTTGGATACTTCATAGTTTTAAAATACATAGGCATACCTATATATATGTGTGTACCTCAAAATAAAGTGGAGACAGGCCTATAATTGTTTGCATATAGTTATTTAATACTGTATTAAATAACTGTATGCAAACAATTACACTGTGGTTAAAAGATGCAGATATTTTAGGGCACACGTAATCAGATCTTTTAATGTGGATTAATTGGAATTCATGTTTTTACTACAACCATCCTTTGCCCTCTGCAGCACAGCTCAGTTGGTCATTTGGCATGTACTGGCTTCTGTTAATGACATTCTGCCTGTTTAAACAAGAGCATGCTGTTCTAAGCAAATTAAATTTCTCACTCCTCCTGATCTTTTTTCTAATAGGGATTGATAAGGCTCATCATGAAAATCTGTTTGTAGTATAGTGCTTTCATAAAAGCTGATCTCTGGGTCCTCACTAGGAAGGAACTAGAGGGCAGAATCTTACATGCTATTGCATCTGCCATTTGGACATTTGTCTAATGTACTTGGATTTTTATAGCAGGACAGTGTCAATAGAGCATAAGCTGCTGTGTAAATATTAAAATACTGTTAAAATTTCAACTCTATCCCTTGGTCAAGTGTTGACAGTTCAGTGGCTCCAGGAAAGATCCTAAGAATGTTTCTGCTCTTTGGAGAACTGTCTCTGTCTGTAGATACTATTTAAAATGTAATTAGGTGTGGCAATCAAATGGCAGTAGGAGAGCCAGAGAGGTGTGTGTTGTCAGGTCAGTGAGAGAGGGAGAAGTTCAGTCCCAGTGTCCTTGTGCCAGACTAACCTTCTCTCTGCTAGTCCTGAAAGCACCCTTGAGAAACAGTGGTTGTGTGCTGACATAGCTGTTCTTTCTGCTCGCCCACTCAAGAAGTTCTGCAAGCCTTCAAGGGACATGGAGAACATGAAGGTGTGTAAGATCTGAGGAGAGGACCTGCAGGAATGAAACAGAGGAGGTTAAAGTTTGATGACATGACTTCTATGTAATGCACTTTCTTTCATGGCAGGAAGAGGATTTTCCAATAGAGAATAAAAGTAAATCTTCCTTTTCAGAATATCAGTATTATTGCTGACTCTCTCTGGCCTGCTTGACAGGATGCCTAGTGTTGGGGCAGATCTCAGTGGTTTTTTGAGTGTTTCCCAGAGTGTTAATGAATACTCATTTATACATTGCTATCTTTGCAAGTCGTACTGAAACTGTAATCCAGAGGCACTTCCTGGTCTTTTTATTGTCTGTGTGTATTTTCTTAAAGTAAATGAAAGTTTGTTTTACAAAGAAACAGTAGAGAGCTTTTATCCAGTTTTTTCAGATATATACTTTTTACACTGTAAGCTTTAACTTAATAATGTTGTGTATTTCTAACCCTTTAATAACCTAAAATAACCAAAGCCTTTTCACTTTTTTTTTCTTTTTGTCCAGAACATGAAGCATTCCAAACTACCTCTCAAAACCACTATGATCAGAGCCTGAAAGGTTTGGCACTTTTCTTCCATCTGTGCTGTAAATGACTGTGTTCAGTGTCTTGCATTTAACACCAGAATCCATAGTTAAGACTTATCCCAACACATGAGGGCACTTTTTTGTTTGCATAATCTACCTGGTCTCTTGACAGCATGTCAGTAACAATATTTGCAAACCACAGTTTGTTGATGAACATCTGTGTCACCTCAGTTCTAGATGTGGCAAATTTTCTTTGTGCATGTAATTTGCATTGGTTTAGTGAAACCAGTGGTGTTAAAAATGGTCAAGTCTCACCAACTGAGAGCCTTCTATTGTGAATTTGATCTTAATCTGAGCTGGGGACAAATTCTGGGGCTATGCCCCCACGTTCTGTAGTCCTTACTGAGCAGAAGGAAAACCTTCCAGCTGTCAAGAACAGCTGGATTTGTGTTTCTGCCCGATGCAAAGCTGCTCATAATAATCTCTTGAAGGATGGCTCATGGAATTCAGCTTTCCAGTTTAAAGGAAGATCAAGTCTCTGTGTATGAAAATGTGATGGACAAGGTACACAGTTGGGAGCACCTAGAACAGTCACCCTCAAGCTTAATTTAGGAATAGGAGCTGGTAGAAGGAATAAGCAACTGAAGAATATAATGGTAAAAGTAGGCTTTCTTGCTCTGTACATAGCACTGCCTGTACACAATACCTTTTCTTAAACATGTTTCTTGAGAAACATTGGTCAGCAGTTAGAAGAAAAGAAATCTCCATTTCTCCCCACTGCCAGCTTACAGTTTAACAGTGCTTCTGCAAATTAATCACAAGTTGGGCCTAAAAATCTATCCTAGATCTAAGTTCAGTTTTGCCTTGTCAGTTACATAAGTTACATAAATTTAACTTCTTTGAGTAGCTGTTTCTCTTAAAGCTAAAATTAAATGTGAGAGAGAATTGGAAATAATTCGTTTTTTACAGAGGACACTTCAGTTATCTGAAGTGTGCAGGTGTTTTCCCCTTGTCTTCCACTTTTATCTCTTAGTTCACCATGTATTGGCTGTTTTCTCAGGATCACTTACCTCTGAGAGTACTCCAGATAACTGTCAAGAGACCAGAGCAGAGAACAGAAGAGGAAGTTTGCAAAAAGCTGCTTGCAGGAGACAGAAAGCTCTCAAAGTTACAGCTCAAGATTGCAATTTCTTATGGCTGAAATGGCTCACTATAGATGGTAAATGTTTTTTAATATGCTACTTTTTAATTGTTGATTTTGTTACTATTTATGCTCTGAGCTCACATCTAATAAAAGCTGGAATGGTAATTGTGTATGTTTGCTTTTATCTTTAGAGCACTAGTTCTCTTCTGAATACAAACTGGTCTGGTAACTCCATGTTTTTGGCTGTTGACAAAGCTGTTACCACATCCAAGGTGTTCTGTACATGGAAGGAGATGGAGGAAGTGGGAACCTTCTTGAACTTCTACTGAGAACAGATGATCTGTGGAAAGAGGGCTTTGCCAGTTTAAAATCAATATCCTCACTATAATTTGGTGGGTGAACAGGCTTTTCATGTCAAGTGCTAGTGCATGTCTGACTTTGTACATAATACAAGTCATAAAATTACCTCTCACTGGCCTAGCCATATTTTTTGTTGTCTCCTACCACTGCTATTTGGGAGTGGGGAAATTGTTTTAACATGTTCTTATTTTCCACTTTCTGCCTTTCTCCTTCTACCCAGAGCAGCACAGAAACAAATTTCTCATTCTAAAAAAAAAAAGTCTCTATCCTCAGTTTCCCATGTTTTGGGGTTTAATTTCCTCTCTATTGTGCTGGAGTTTGATTTCTTACATGGCTGAAATATTGTTGCTTAAGGAATGGGGAATACTGGAGTGAGCTGCACTGCCCCCCTTCACTCTAGGAGTCCTCAGAGGAAGCACCTGCCACAGGTTCTGCTCCTGCACCTGCATCTCTGCACAGCCAGCACAGCTGCAGCCCTGTGCTGCTGAGAGCAGTGTCTGCACTGTGTGTGCCTGCACGTTACCAGTACAAAGGTTTTGTTGAGAATCCAGTCTGTGGGGCTGCCCCGCTGTGTCCCCACAATGACTCTTTGGGCACAACTTGAAAGAGAGTTGGCCAGGAAGTTCTTAATGTTCAGCTTCTAGTTTGTGCTTCTGTATTGAGTTTAGGTGCCCTGGAGAGGGTGGCCCTGTGCAGGACACAGCTGGTTCCAGGCAGCTCTGCAATGGACCCACCATGGACACAGCTGAGCACATTGGTGAAGCTGAGGCACCTCTCTGGAGGTTCTGTAAGAATCAGCAAAATGCTGCATGGCACAGAGGAGTGAGGAGCAAAGTGAAACAGTCCTGAGCACCAAGGTCAGAGAAGAAGGAGAGGGAGGAATTGCTTCAGGTGCTGGAGCAGGTGTTTTCCATGCAGACCACAGAGAATCACATGCCAGAGGAGGTGCAGATTTTTCTGAAGGAGCTGCAGTCCGTGGAGAGGAGCCATGCCAGAACAGGCTTCTGCTGAAAGACTGTGGCCTGTGGAGAGGACCCATGATGGAGTGAGACAAAGAAACTGTTGTACACTGACTGCAGCCCCCATATCCCACTTTGCCCTGTGCTGCCTTGGACAAGAGGAGACAGAGTGGGGGGTTCAAAGTGTGAAGCTGAGTCTGAGGAAAGAGGAATGTGCTGTTTTAATTTGCATTTGTTCCTTGGTGATTTAATTTATTTTAATTGGCAATCAGTTAATTTAGTTTTTCTCATATTGATTCAGATACTGAAATTTACATCTGGACACAAGTCGTGGTGGGAAGTCCTGATTTCTGTTTGCTCACTGCAAGTGATGTTGCTTTAATTTTTTAAGTAAGAAACAAAATTGATCAGATTTTAATTTTTAATAATTCATTCTGTGTGAAGGAAGTAATTTACCTTATCTGAATCAGGAATTGCATTTCTGGATGTATTCTGGTTAGGCCTTTCAAGTTCAGCTTACACTCACCTCTTCACTAGAGTAGATCTAATATGGAGAATTAACTCAGGAACATGTTTAATCCATTACATTTCAGCTGGAAAAGAATACCAGCCATATTTTTACAGGTTTGAGCATGGGAGAATCATTCTGAGCCGAGGATGCTGTAGCAGTAGATTCTGCTTTATCTACCTTGGTAAAGCTGTTCTTACAGGTGTTAAGGGTGTGACATCTTCCCAGTGTTAGGTCTAGCAGTGCTACAGTATGGGCAAGGTTTGTGGAGTGGCATCTTTGGTGCAAGTGCTGTTAACTTTGGGAAAAGAAATAAGCAGAGTTTGGGAATGAGATTTATATTCTTGTTCTTTTCAGAGATGATTTTCCTGAATAAGAAGGGAACTTCCTTTAGAGGGTAAGTTTTAGATGTGTGTTCTTACACCACCTTTGGAAAATACCTGGCACTAGACACCAAAGGTATCTAGATTCCTAACATTAGCTAAATTAATCTTTTTTCTTCCCCTCTCTTCACATTTGGCAATAAAGGGAAGAGTCTCTGTTAAAGGGAACATGGTGAATTGTTAGTTGTCCATAAAACTCTTCATGAACACTTGGATGAAAAGGACTTTTTTGATAATGAATTAGATGAACTTTAGAAAGAATTGCACCATCATTGTAACTTCATCAAGTAATTTCTTCCTTTGATATCACTCACTATTGATTATTGTCTTACTGTTTATTTGCTGTATAATTTCTTCTTTAAGCTTTTCTGGCCATGTCAAGGCCATAGAAATAATACATATGGCAATTCTCTTTTCTCTTGAATTTTTATAAAAGGGAAAGGAATTTCTCATTTTGCATTTAGCCACCAGCTGCTCTAAAAAAGTCCATGATTATCTGTGTTCCATAGCTACCAAAAATCTTTTGTGTTGAAATATTCTGTAAATTTGTGATTTTTCCTTGGATCAGGCAAAATGTTTTTGACATCTTAAAAAAAAAAAAAGGCAGACTGCACTGGAACTAAATTTAGCATCTTCAGGAGCTGTGACCTAGGGCTCATTGGTTACAATTGTAAAAAGATTGATGTTTTCATAGTGAAATGTTTTTATTCATCTAGTTTAATCTATGAACGAAAGTGTCCCTGTTCCTCTTATTTCAGACTTCTCAACTCCTTAGCAAAATGAGATTATTAGTGAGATTAGCTAATGACTGCAAAAATGGAAAAGTTTCACTGTGGACAGGTGCTAACTAAATGTACCATAAAGTCAGCCAGCATGATTAACTTTAGTCAGGTAAGGTCTTTCAGAGATTACTCACAGGCAAATACTTTTGGTGGTACACTGATTTTATTCTGATCTTGCAAACAAAAATAATGTCTATGAGCCATTGCAGAAAGACCTGGGAAATAAAGCACTTTGTAAAATTCCAATCTGTGGTGGTTTTGGTTTCTCTTGACTTTGTCAAGCTTTTAATTGAATTCATTCCTATGGGTATCAATTGTAGGGTCTGTTTATTTGATCTCTTAATTGGAGTAAGTTAGAATAAGTTAATACTTAGAGCGTAAGACACAAGTACTTCATGGCAAGATATGATATTTCATATATTTTCTAAATAGTAAAAGTTGAATATTCTTGATAATTATCAGAAGACATTTGAGAGAGAGCACATTCTGTATTCACTCTTTCTGTGTTTCAGAACTGATGAATTCCCATTTCTTTGAGAGTTGTCAGCAGTTGTTGGCAATGAAATGAATATTTTGAAATGAACTGTAGGTTCCTGACTGCAGCTAAAATTGTTTCAAGTAGGGAAACCAGCTTTGTATTTAATTTTGAATGGCCAGAATTTCCAAAAAGAAGAGACGCTGGAGCCACCTCTGCATTCAGAGAAACACTACCTTTTGGGCATAATGTCACAAAGATCAACAAGGTTTCCAGAGAAGTTTGACTGGCATCAGAGCCAAGTATAGTAGAAGTATGGTGTGAGACAGTGATGCTGCCTGCTCTGAGATGCCTGGAGTACTTGGTGTTCATTATTCAGTGTCTTGCTGCTGCCCTACCAGTGAGATGATAAAAAGAAGAGAGTCCATGATAAATGTTTCATTTAAACCCAGAAACGGAGGCAACAACTGTCATATTTAGAATTTTTACACAGGTAAGTGTCTTGAGATATTTGAGGAGTAAAAAAAAATTTTCTTCTCTCTTTATAGCATTGTTTGGTAACAAAAGATAATATGTTATGTGGAGAGTTTTCTAGGGTCAAGTCTGATTAATTTGTCCCAGAAGGGAGTGCTCATATTGACTTAAACCACTGGGACAAGAAATACCAATCTTCTGGGATTTTAAATTTATTTTATTTTAAACTTTTATGTCTCTGTTTACATGAATTGATGTTTTAATATATTGTATGAGGAAAGCAGGCAATTTTTTAATTTTTGCGATTGTGACTTCTCATTGATAATGCACATCTTGATATTCTAATCCACATTTATGACATTATCACTTATACAGGGACAAAGCAGTGTCAGGAGCAGAGAATCAGCACACAGTGGGGCATCCAAAACTACTTCTGCTGGCTTTTATCAGATTTTTGTTTGTTTTGAGTGGCAGTAGATAACTGACAATAATAATTAAGGGCCCACTCTTTCCTTGAAAGGTCTATGCCCTGCTGAAAAATTTTTGTCATCTAAGGGATCAAGCAGAAGAGATAGGCTGAGGGTGCTGCTGTTTGGAAAACAATGGCTGCAGTTACCGAGTATTGGCAGGGGACACAGCCACCATCCCTATATCCAGCAGATGACAGGACAAGGAATGAAGCAGAAGATGGATGTGAGCCCTGTTTCTCTTTCTCAGCACCCCAAGAGAAAGCAGAGGTGGGAGCTTGGTGATGGCATCTGATTGAACTCCACTCGGTCATCCAGCTACTTCTGTAGCACTGGAAGTGAGAAGATACTTTCCCAGTCCTCATTCAGGTAGTTTAGAAGGAATATGTTCTATCCTACGCTATCCAGTCCCTAGTCCTTGGCTTTGGGAGGGGTGATGTCAGTTAGGCCAGCAGAGTTGAATGTTGGATAAGTGTGCCCTGCTCAGACAACAAACATTAGTAGCAGTTCCTGTAAATGTTGCCAGTTCGTTCTGCACACATCAATTAGATACTGAAATTTAAGAAATTTAATAAAACCCTAACAGTTGTAATCAATGACAGTCTTCAGTGAATTGTAAAGTCAAACTCTTGGGAAGAGTCTGGATGGTTTTTGAATCATTAGTGACTCTGCTTTCTTCAGCTGACATCCAAATTTTATTTTCAGCTTGTATCAGCCAGTATCCTGGCATTGCTTTGTTCTGCAAACAGGAGGAGAGAGAGGGGTTGCAGTGGGGTGGCCCGTATAGGCAGGGGGTCTATGAGGTGGTGCATGCAAGACATCAGAAAAAGTAGCACTGAATGAAGGGAGAGGCAATGCCAAAGTTCTCAATGTAGAGGAGCACTAAGGAATTACCAGCATGATTAGGCACCACTTCTGGAGCATCAGCACTGATAGATAGTGCTTATCTCAGCCTGGCCTGACCTGGCTTTCCACATCAGCTGATTTCCCTGCACTTCACCCTTTGTGTCTTTTCCCCCTGCCCTGGCAGTGGGGAAGGCTGGCAGAGGGTGCAGTGTCCCTGCTCAGCACAGTGCTGTTCTTTTCCTAAGAAAAGCCACAACAGATCTGTATGTGGCTCATAGACTCTCTGGCCACCACATGAGTGCATGGAGTTAAAGCATCTCAGACTGGCTGAACAGAGAAGGAGAGGTTCCTGGACTTCCAGTGCTACTTATTCTGCAACTTGCAGCATGGATTGAAGGCTGTGGGCCCCCCAGCAAGACTGGACCAGATTGGATTTAACACAGAGAAAAATTCTTCTTACATTAACAGCCTCTTCAAAACTGAAACCTTGCAGTGAGTTTAATTAGGTGCTTGATCTTTCTGAAATGTTGGTAGCACTGATGGACATGTGATGTGTATGAAGGGCAAGACTTGGATGTCAAAGACCGTTCAGCAGACACGAATGTCACAAACAACTGAAATCTGCAATGCCTGCCTGGACTACAGAGTTGTGGCTTTCTTCTGAACATGGGAGAAGGAGCTCTCTAAACTACTGAGCACTTGTGCAAAGGTTGGTGTTGCTTCTGTGTACTAGTTTGGCTTGCAGCTTTGGCCAGCAGCTATGTGTAGCAGCAAATCCATTTGACCTTTCCTATCTTGTCAGCAGTTTTGCCTTACTCTGACATTCTTGGCTCTGTGTTTTGAGAAAATTGCCATGCCATAGAGAGAGGCTTCCAGGGCCACAGGCAAAACAGAAATACTGTAGTCAGAGGAGTAGAGACATAGAGCCTTTAGAATGTTTGTGCTTGTCACCTCTAAAACCACTCCCTAATGCCACCAAAAAAGATGTTGGCTACATCTCTTCTTCTTTCCCTGGGTCTGGGAAAGGAAATTTGCCAACACACTCTGGAAGATTGAAACCATAGCCCGTAGAATGCCTTTCTCACTCTCATCATTTACTCAAGGAACGCATTTAGGTAATCCTGGGGAAGGGGAGCTCTAACACCACTGAAACAATTTTGTTTTGCTCCCAAATGCTACAAAATGGAAGTAAAGACTAGAGAATCTCTAAATGCCCAACCTGAATATTATGGTCTAAGGTACTCTAAAGGATTATTTCACCTGCTTTCTATCCAACGTCATTCTGTTTACTCTTTTAATTTCTTTTCTGGTGACAATGCTCATCTCAGCAGTGAGCACATCTTCAAGGCCAGAATCATCATCTTGCATACTGCTCTCCTGTGAAAGCTGAGAGCCAGAGTGGACTAGAACAATCTGTGCCTGTATTTCATGGATTAGGTGTAAACTAAGATCCTGCCATTTCCTGTCCTGTGAGTGTGTTTGCCTCATCATTCTTAGGGTGACAGTGTTTAGCTGTGTGCACATAACTAGCTTAAAGGAATTTGGTTTGGATTTTGGGGGGTTTTTTGGTCAAGATAGAAGAAAAGAATCAGACTTGCTTCATCTTACTGGTATTTCCTTGTATTTGCTCTCTGTTCCTTTAGGATGACAGAGGTACCGACTGCATTAATCCTTTTTGATGCTAGAGGGAGCTCATAGCTTGAGCAGCTCAGAATGAATCACGATACCTTGTACAATTCTTGAGGAAACACAGATGGAAAGTAAAGTGCTATTGATGACCATAATGCACCTTTTTCCATCACTGGCAAAATTAGAAAGGCTGAATGTATCTGCTTAGGAAATTACACATGGCTTTCAGAGCCACTCAGGTAATGAAATGCTGTAGCTGCAATTTCTTCTATATCTGAGCACCTCTCTGTTGTGACTGGATTTATCTTCCCACCTTCCTCTGAGGAAATAAATTGTCTCTCGTATCCCTGTGAATTCATGGGAGCTGTATCACTGGCAGCACTTGTGTGTGCAGTATTCCAAGCTAAATTTTCCAAAGGACCCAGGAGGAGATTTGAAAACACAAGGTTAACATCTTGAAACATATTGACTGACTTTTACTATCTCCTCACTGTTCTGCACTAGGGATCTGTCACTGTAACAGTGCAGCTGACTGCACATTAGCAACCAGAATTGAGGTTCTTTGGAGGCTGAAATGCAGCCACGCTTGAATTGGCCTCGCTTAAATATATTAGTGAAGATAACTCTGCATAATCAGAGCAAATTTTAATTTACATTACATCCATTTCATCATTCAGAGTTCTTGACATGTGGACCTCTAATCCTAGTGAGCACCGCCTCTAATCTGTTTAGTTATATTTCGACAAATCCTTACTCCTTCAGAAGCAGCTCAGCTGTCACTGTAATGCTCAGTGAGGTTACTTTAAGTGTCAGGGCAGCAGCACATGGACACTCCTACCGCTGCAATGCCTGAGGCAAAGCAGGCTCCTTGCTGAGCAGAGCTTTGGCAAGCCGGGCTCGGCGGCCATGCCGGGGCAGCTCTGCCCGGGAGAGGGCAGCGGTGCCCGGCCACGAGTCTGGCAGAGCAGCCGTGGTGGGGAAAATGGAATATCGCGGGCAGGAAGGTCCACACAGACAGCTGGGTGTGAGATATGAACGAAATAATCACTCGGATGCAAGTCCCAGTACTTCAGTGGAGTATTACTGCAGAAATGGGCCGTCCTGCTGGATATAGATCCTGTTAAGGAAGCCAGACATGGGGGCTCTTGCTAAGGCCTGAAGATGGGAAGGCATTACAGTGGCATTGACTTTATAGATACCTACACATAAATACTGCAGTTTTCCCAGCATTAAATGTTGGTGACTTGCAGCTCAGTCTGATTTGGGAATAGAAGATGCTTCAGCCCTCTTCAGGGTGTACTTAGATACAAAGTGCCTAAGTTTTGCTCAGTATCAGTGACACAAGTGCCCAAAGATTGATTGTTTGGGCTTTACCCTTACAGGATGCAGTAAGTACCAAAAACAGCTGCTACTCTCGTATAGGGGACACTGTAGAGACTCCTCTGCCCAAGGCAAACTTGTGTTCCTTTATCACCCAAGAAGTTCATCTGCATGAGCACAACACATCTTTATTTGCTTGGATTCCATGTCAATTCTATCAGCCTTTCCCCCTTCTTTTTATTTGTGCCCTAGCTTTAAAAGTTGAAATGAAAAAGGCTGAGACTATTATAAGACATACTGTTGATGTTGACCATATTCTTGGATGTACTTTGAACATGTACTTTTGAGTGCCATGATGGATAGATGGAGTAAAGAGGATTTGAGGCCTCAGGATAGTATTTGTATAGCAGTTGCAGCTATGGGGAAATTATACCTGTGGGACAAATTTGTGGTCTTGAGAGCTCTGGTCCTTATACCAGAGAGAAAAAGAGCCCTGAGGCTGCTTAACTTCCATGTAACTGCAGCTGCACCTGAAAGGCTAAAACATCATCCAGAGTTCCCTGCTCTGCTACTTGATAATTAAATTAGCATTAAGATGAAGAGTCCCTGTAGCGAAGTGCAGAGGCAGACACTGAAGGTCTGGCTGTAATGTAGGAGAAAATAAAAGCAACTTTCTAGCAGCAACCATTATAAGTGGTCAGTTGTTATAGATTTATTTTTTTTTAAGGTAGAGTCAACAGATCATATTTGTGAAAGCTTTGGCATCTCAGACTTCTTCTAGATGGGATCTGGGTCAGGGCTCTCTATCCAAACCTTTCCAGGGGAATTGGGGTGGAAATTATTGCTGTGTAACATCTGTTCACTCATCTCACTCCAGCTTCAGTATTTCCTTCCCATAGCATTTGCATCCTAGCAAGGAGCTCACATAGGCTGTATCCACACTGAATGCAAGCAGTGTCTTGTGAGACACCCCTGAACTGGCTGGAGACTAAAGCAGCTTGCTTAAATTCACACAGGAAGCCCATGGCATATCAGAGGAGTAAAGGCAGAAAGCCACCACCCTAATCTGGCATTTTTGCCTGTAAACCTTCCCAAATAGGGCTGCATGGACAGGCAAAATGTCACGCAGTTGCTACTGTCCCCCCTGTTCTGGTGGACTCTGATCTACCAGGTGAGTGAGTGAGTGAGTGCTCACTCCTGTTATCCAGGAGAATGGCCTGCAGGAATGAAAAGGAGGTGCAGGAAACACCAGCTGAGGGCATTAGAGGGACAGGTTTTTGCTAAGCTGGCAGAACAAGACCTGTTTAGTAAAGAAAGAAGAGCTCCAAGGATACAAAGACAAAGCAGGGAAGTTGCATTGAACTAAACCAGGATGCACTTGCAGAGATTAATAGCTGCTTCCTGTCCCATTTAATATATCTTCTTGCAAACATACACAAAGGATTGTCTGGAAATGCATGCTTTACTCTTCCTTACTCCAGTCCAGTTTCCCCCGGGTTTCAAGACACAGGTGCAATTGAATAAATGGCTCAAGTCTGCATTAAATGAGATCAAACATAATTTGAGGCACATTCCAAAACTGCACAGCCAGTGAAGGCCTTTTCTTTGTTTTAGTAGGATTCAGATCAGATCCCAGTTAGATTATTTGAAGTGCAACAGGGTAACAGCAATAGAGTGAAGTAGAACAACCTGGAGGAATTCACTTACACTTAATTGTCTCAGCTTCAAATGCCAGCAGAATTAATAATAATAAAAATAAAGGGGGAAGGTGGTGAGAGAATATCTCTGTGCTGAACTCTAGGTGTTAATGAGCCAGTCCAAATAGAACTGATGAGATCTGATATAGTCACTCCCTGCTCACTGCAGGAACTGGACCTGAAGGAGAACAAGTTGGACAAACACTTCCAGACAAGATGGGGTTCTTAGACTGAAACTTTACTTCCAAGACCTTACTTGCTGAGTTTCCGTCTCTTTAGTACCTGATGCCTCACCTTCAACTGTCCTAGTCTGGCTGAAGTTGTAAGAAATAGAGCCACCAGTCTCTCACTGCCCATCCTATCTGTCACTGGGAGATTGGATACTGTGAGCTCTCCTCCTTTCTGAAGGACCATCTCGTTTCAGCCTGCCATGCACAAGCTGATCACTGAGCCTTCCTTCATGCAGGGTCTCAAGGCTCCCCCTTCTCTTGACAAATATCTCCCTTGACCACTCCTCCTATACTTGCTGCAATTACTTTTATTCCATATCTTCTAAGCCGTAAACCACCTTTTTTTTTTTCACCTTTCTATTCATTTCTCCTTGCTTTTAATATCAATGAGATTTCAGTTCTTCCTTCTGAGACACTGCTTTGTTTCTGTTCAAATATTGTCTTCATTTGCAACAAAGTTGGCAGTATTATCTGCTAGTGGCAAAGAGGGAGGACTTTTAAAGATACTTATAAAGCAAGAGGCCAGATCCTGTGCTACTAGTAATCATTGTTTTATGCATGTTTAATGATTATTCTTTTAAAAATAAAGGACAAAAAAGAATATAAACAGAAACAGATTAACACAAAGAATGAAATGCTGAAAACAGAATGGATTTTCTGTATCAGGAGTGATCCTGAGGTGTGATTCAAAAGAGGGAGAAGGAATACCAGTGATCTTGATACACTGCAATAAGACTGGAGAAAGAACTGCATTGACTTCCTAGCTCTGCCATGGCAAGAACGACCTCAGGTATTATTTAATTTCACTAAGGCTTAGCTCCCTGTGTGTAAAGGGCGATTGCTCTTTCTTTGACTTGCAAGATTGTTCTGAGATGTTTTGATCCTATAGAGGTGGTGTTCAGAGGAGCACCTCTGAAAAGTTTCTTTTGTTAGATGAGATGCAATTACTGGTGAAATGTTGAAAAGGCTAAAATCATGAAAATTTCAAAACTATCAAGGAAGCAAGGGTTAAATCCTTTGAGGAGGCTGTTTCTTCAGACCAGAGTCATGTAGATTAAGTGAGGAGTCTGTCTCCACATATCTTTCTTCCTCTGCTTGTGATAAACCTTCAGCACCAGGACATTTGCCTAAGTGGAGAGGACTGGGTGCAGAGAATTTTGTCATTCCATACCTCGGCCAAATGAAATAATTTATCATAATAAAAGAGGCTCAGCAGTGAGGTTCCTGAGACTGCTGCCCTGCACACAAACAGGCACAAAGGCACTGCTTTGTCTCTGCAGTCCATGCACTGGTTGGATTGTACAACCATCTACTTGAAGGTGAGATAGAATGGCACAATGTCCATGGCTTGTCTTCAGTAAAATACCTTCCCATGGGGGAATAATTTCCTTTTATTGTTCTTGAGGTTCCTCGTTGGCTAAAAATGAATCTAGCAGCTCTCAGCCCTTGTATCCACAGCACCTTGGAAAAGGCTGTCTCATTCATTATTCATACCTGTATGTAGCACTGCTGTTCACTCTTTCAGTGCTGTCTTTTGCAGAGACCTCCTGAGACCTCTTGGCCCCATTTCACTATTTTGGTGATCAGCATATATCTGGCCCTGTAATATTGCAAATTGTCTCAAAAACTGGCCCCTTACAGCTGCTGGTTGAAGATGGGGGCAGTTGAGGAGCCCTCAGAAGAATTTTGGCCGTATTCTCCTGAAAGTGGCTCTGAAGAATGTCAGGCTAAAGGTTCATGTTTGCTTTTGCCTCAGTCAGCTTCATCACCAGATAGCTGCCCACAGCCAGAAGGTAGGAGACATTGGGCCATGCTAAACCCCAGCCTGCCTTCTCCAGCAGTGTGGGAAGGGGAGGCTGCTCCAGCCGAGCCTTCCCAGCAGCATCTCCCAGTCACAGCTGCTGGATAATGGACAGCAGCCCCAGGTTTTGCTGCGAGAACTTAATCTGCACTGTCGTCCCTCATTACTGCCACTCAGTGCCGTCGTGTCCAGCCACGAAGGGTCACAAGATGACATGAGAGAGGTCGGGCAGGGGCTGTACAAAAGGGCCTGGCAAGCATCGGGAAATACGGGAAGGCTAAAAAGAGAACAGCTACCCAAACGATGCTCCAGGCGGCTCGGTGGGGATGGGGCTAAATGCGGCTGGGTTCACACTAAGTTTTCCCGAAGGTCACTCTGCAATATGGTAACTCCCAGCCCGGCTGTCAGTGCCCATAAAGGCAGCTCTCCTCACAGCGCGGGGGTGGGGAAGGGAAGGAGGTTTGTTTAGAAGCATTAGTGCGCCCCTCCCCCGGCCCCATTAGTGGCCCTTATTAAACCAACACAGACAAAGAGCAAAGATGCCCTCGTTAATGGAGAGTCTTCGATAATTACTCTGCTCTGCCGCTTCTTTTGGGGCCTGAATAGCCTTTGAATAATGTTTCTCTTGCTGTGGTTGCAGACAATGCCCTCGCAGACTGCTTTAAGCGGTGCCAATCCCATTAGCAGAAGAATAGCAGAGCTTTCTGGTTGTGTGGGTGTGTGTGCTCACGGGAGGACAGCGGGCTCGCAGTGGGAGCAGACCCCGCTGCCCACTCTCCGCTCGCCTCTCCTGCCCTCCAGGGCCCGGGGAAGCAAAGCAGGCGAGCGCTGGGCCAAAGTCCATCTCGGAAACCATCTCCCTATTTGGGCAGCCCCCGTGCCAGCGGTCTGCGAGAGCCGTGTTGCTGCTCCCTGCAGGAGCGCAGAGACGGGCACGGCTGCTCACCAGAAGGAAAGGAAAGCGCTGGGAGGCAGGAACCCCGCAGGACTGGGGTGCCTCCAGCCTTTCCTGTGTTCCCCAGGCACAGCTCTCCTCGCGCCCACACAAAATTCCTAAGGAGATGGAGGCCAAACAGTTCCCAAAATCAGAATCAGGCAGAGCTGCTGCTTTACTGTACAGAGGAGACGAGACACTCACCCTTCTGCACGCAGTTGATTACAGAGCATGAAAATGGCTATACCCCCCAATTTTGGGAGGGTTCATTTTGTGCTGCACACCCCAAGCAGGAAGCTAATTAGTGTGTTCAGTGGGTAGCTATCAGCCAAACTTGGAAGAGTTGGGCTAATTCTACCTGAGCCTTTCTCTTTGATCTCCCCTTCTGCGTGATAAGTGAAAATAGTGTATAGCTGGGCTGGCTGTGGTGTTTAATTTAATCATCTGATGATATTTATTTTCACAAACATGAACTCAAGCAACAATTATCAGAAAGGCTTTATCTTGTGCTGAACGCTCCAGTTAATGGCCTTTCTGTGAGGAAATAGCTTCTATGTAGGGAGTCAGTAATTAAAACGTGTGAAAAAAGGCCACTTTTTCAGAGGCAGTGGAAGACGGTGGGTGTAATGCTCAGCTGGTACGAGCTGTCAAGTCGGTCTATGGCCACAAGAAATGGGCATTGCTCCTTCCACACTGTGCCAGCAAAGGATGTGCCCAGAGGGTTGTTGAGAATTTACCACTTTGAGAGAGAGGTTCGAGTTCTTGTCAATAGGAGCCAAACTTAGGAATACAGGGTGCAATGATCTGGTCTTAGAAAGATGATTCTGGAGTCTTCATGGAAGATGATGAGATTGAAGGAGCACTGGGTCCTGCAAACTGTCCCACAAGGAAAGCAGCTAAGTTAAATCTCTAGTATTACTAGAGACTTTCCCCCCCTCTTTCAACACAGTGTTGACACTAAGGAAAAAATGGCATTTGACCATTCCTTTATGTCTTTGTCATATGAACAAATAAGGTACAATTTTTTTACCCGTACAGGTAACCACCATATGGCTCCATGCACAGTTCAGTGTTGGGCCATGTGCTGATGGTTGGTGAGCAATGGGTACAAAGCTGGAAGACAAGCTGTGTAGAAGGTTCTGATAAACAGCCACCACTGTGTCTTTAACTAGTTCATCTTACTGGAAACAGCTTGTGATTTCATGTTGGGGGCAGTAACATGCTTAAACAATGAAAATTGCAAAATCTGGAACTTGCATTCTGAAAGATAAATATAGTAACAACAAAAAAAATTTTTCAAAGGTTCCTATTTCTTCAGAACTGAGAGTGTTATTCTGCAGCTTTGAGAGATAATGTTGATAATAGAGTGTTTTTCTCTCTCTATTGGCACACAGACTGCAGGAAGAAAAATCTCTACCAGAGAAATTGACTACAGGAATCAGGAGAAAGGAAGAGAGAGACGTTTTTTTACAGTGCACATTGCCTGCTCTTCTCCCAAGGCAGCTGTGTCCCCACAGGTAATGGACCAGCACATCCTGTGCATGATTGGGTTGGGCCTGGAAAGGAAACTTTTAGTTTGTAACTGGAACAGAGGCAAAGTTCTGAAACATTGTCAGACACAGGGGTCCTAGAGAGTTTCTTTCCTTCTGAGGAGCCCAAGAGATAAATGTCTAAGTACCAATGGAGGAAAGGCTGGATGAGGATAAATAACATGGCAGGTAATGATACTGCCTGGTCCTTTGTGGGATCTTGGTGTATGCAGCTGAATCAGAATAAAAAGATCAATCCTTGACTGTTATCTGGTGAAAAAGGCATTCATCTTTGGGAGCAGGACTTGTTATGTATGGTGGTCTAGTAGTGTGTTATTTTTGAAGGCCAAGATTGATTAATTTTCAGCCAGATTGACTGGTATTTCTTGTGCCAAAGGCTCTCATTTATCCTTGCTGTCACTGAGGTGAGATAACTCGTACAAATACAACTTGGCTAATTGTGCCAGTTGCATTTTGCAGTGTGCACTAAATGGCTGATGTGTGAGGAGATGAAGAGCTACTGGTGGAAGCTGACCTAACACTTGATTTTTGCTGTGGACTGTGAATCTTCTTTATGGATTCTGTTCAGCACCACATCTTGTGGTTCCCCTTCAGCACTAACGCGATCTCTGCTGCTCAGCTCATCAGCTCTGACTCCCCTGGGGCACAGCCAGCGAGACACCGCCGCCCCTGAGCTTAGACCTGGGCATGGTGAGAGGCGTCTGCAGGCACGGGATGTCAGAATTCAGGGGCATCCCTAACCCGGACTGGCTATTTCTTACCGTGAGGTTATTTTTACAGTATTGCCACGCTCCCTGAAATAAGACGTTTGTAATTGTCTTGTAAGTCTTTGTTTTCCTTGGGTAACAGGTTGTGCTGAGCTCCTTTTGCTGCCCTGTGGCGATGTGGATTCATGCACCACGCTGCTCCCTGCAGCCTTCACGCCTAGGTAAGCGAGTTTGCGCTTGGGACTGCTAAAATCCGCTTGGGATTCTGCGTTTCCCATCGCTCCAGGAGCCACTGCAGCTCCCTGAGAACCTCGGCTGCTTTAAACTCGGACGAGCGCAACTTTAGCCTCGATGTTTACACAGGAAAAGCTGTGGTTTCTCTATTGCTGTTATTTCAGGGGAAGTGAGAGCGGCGGGCCGCGGGCTCGAGGCGGGCGGGCCGGGGCTCGGGTGTCGGTGCCGCCAACGCTGGCCGAGATCGGACACCAATGGAA
>JAHLSL010000093.1:2731864-2777968 GCA_025920805.1 Petroica traversi
GCGGGGCTGAGTGCGAGGGCCCGGGCGCGGCCGCGTTCGCCTTTCTAGCACAAACACGCCTGGAGTCATGTGCTCGTCTGGAAGGACGGGTTCCCCTCGGATAGAAAGGACCCGAGCTCACGGTCTCTGCAGGAATTTGGGTGTTCCTGCAGTCAGACTCCAGCGTGTGTAGGCACAGGATGCTGACATCTCTATTTTAGTAGCCCAGAGTATGACATAATGCCGTGGTCTTCTTGCCTTGCAGTAAAATTGCTTCGTTTAAGGAGCAGCCACCCAGACCCAGCCAGTGGAATTGTACCTTCTGGAGTCAAACAGGCCTGGCAAGAGAGTCTGCGTTGTGTGGGAATGAGTGTGTGCTAGCTGGAGCATCAGCAGCAGTGCTGGGGTCACTGGCAGGGCGAGGTGAGGCGAGCGAAGGAGCTCGAGTGGTCGCTTGTGTAGGGCATCGTCACCCGATCTGTTCTGCAAATATGCACAAATGTCCCTCATCCCGCAGAGCTTTACAGACCAATCTCACTTACAGCCCTGCATACCCTACTGACTACAAAAAGTCGCCATATGTAAGAATAAGAAAGCATCTGAATCTTAGTTGGTCCAATGCCTGTACACTTCAAGCAACAGTAGTTTTCATCTTGCCACTTCTATGGTTTATTTGTTCAAAACTAATGAATTAAATTTGGGACTTAAATCAGAAATCTAAAATGTGAAACAGAGCACTGTACAGTGGAATGAAAGTTCTTATCAGTCTATAGTAGCTAGATACGTTGTTCCTGCAGGACCTCCTCAGACTGAAGTTAGGTTAATGTTAGCATTTCAGTGTCATCAGATACCTTGAGGTTTCTGCAGGGCTTCTGCTATGATTTTCTGTAATGAAGATGTAATTCAGTTTGGAAAAGAGCAGGCATTTGTGCAGTGCAGTCACACAACTCTGTAGTGGTACCTGTGGTTGCAGCCATCCCACAGGGTCAGCTGTCCTGGCAGGGCTGCCAGAACCTGAGCACTTGGGTTGCTGTACTTCAGAATTATTTGGATCATTGTTTCTTTTCCTTCTCCTGCCATTTTATGTAACAAACCACTGTGGTCCTGGCTGTTTGAAAAACAAGAGAAGGTCTGAAATGAGGCTGTTATTAAGTGCTGTATTTCCCTCAATGTCAGCATGCAACTGCTAACAGTTACAGGAAATCCAGGTCTCAGCAGAGTGGCTTGTACTGTCCCAGCTGGTTCTTTGGGCGCCACAGCTGGGCAGAGGAGATAGCTCCAGCTGCAGATCAGGGCTACTCAGAAAGCTGCACAGTACAGATTTGCATGTCAAGTGTATTTTCTTACAGCCGTGCCAGGATCTCAGGGAAGAAATGGTCTCATGTGTTCTTGTGGGAGATGTGTTTCTTACCTTCTTTTGGGCCTCTGGGGCAAGGCAAGCTGTTATTCCCAGCTGAGCTTTTTACTTCTGTTCACAGCTTAACAAGGGCAAACTGAAAATGTCTTAATTTCTGAACTTAAAAAAGAAAAGTCAAGCATTTAAGGACTGACTGTCTTTCCTCTTCAGCCTCATCCTAGGAGATGTGGAGTGAAGAGATACTCATAAAGTTTCAGTTTGCATTAAGTAAAAATGTTTCTTTTTTTTTTAAAGAAAAGTTTTATTTCACCTGACAAGTACAAAGTTGCTCCACATCCTAGCAGGAGCCATGCTATTCCATAGAGGCAGATGCAATTAGAAATATTAGACTGAGTCATGTTGTTTGTTGTTTCCTGCTTGTCTGGTTCAGTCATGTTCCTCTTGTACTGGAGGAGTTTGTATCACCCCCCTGGATACGCTGTTTCCTGATAATTTCTGTACTCTTCAGAATTCAGGAGGTGACAGGCTGGTTTGTGGTGTCTGTGTGCCTGGCAGAACAGGCAGTGTTCTTGTAGATAAGGACAGCAGGTAAAATCCAAGTTATGCAACTTTAGGCAAAACTGGAATATAAGCACAGAAATCATTCACTCCCCTGGGTTGTTATTTGAGGCTAGAGGTGTGTTTAAGACCACGGGCTGATGTCTTGGGCCAAACCACTGCACTGCTTTGTTCTTGTGGATTTGGCGAGGTCAGGCAGCCACCAGGCAGCATGCAGAGGGGCCAGGTCTGGATTTCAGTCTGATGTGACCTAAGAAAGTGCCCATGTGCTGATGAGTTTGGCTGGCAGCAGCCTGGGCTGTGTGTCACCACCACTGCTCCCCTGTGGTCAGTCTGCTTGGCTTTTTGTTCCTTTCCTTGCTGAAGTCCTTCATCCTTCATCCCAGTGCAGCTGCTGAGATTTTAAATGGTTACTCATCCCCAGGAAGTGATGCAGCCCTTCATTACTCGGTGGTGCTCCCCAGCCAGCAGGGATGTGTGTCAGATGGCTGCAAGGCAAAGGAGTCAGTGATAAAGATCTTGGGAGAGCTGTCCAGCAATCAGAGTCTGGGAAGAAATCCTTCTGGGAGTCTGTCTTCCTCCATTCCTGGGTGCTCCTCAGCCTCTGGCCTCGCTTTGTTCTGGTGCAGGCTGTTGTGCTTTTGCAGCTTAGTGCTTCTTTTGTTTTAATCACTGTTTCCAAATGGCAGTTAAAATTAATGTATGCTGTAAGCACTGTTTATTGTGCATTGCTGTGTGCTCATCACTGGGTGAGCTGTTCTGGAGCTGTGAGGTGTTAGTTCTCCACACGGGGAGGATGCCTGGGGAGCTTCCTTGTTAGAGGCACTGGGTGAGATCAGCAGCCAGAGAAAATCTGTGCTTCACAGAGCAGACTCATGAGTCCTTGCTAAGGGTCTGCTTCCCCTCACAGAACATGGCATTCTTCTTCCTACCTGGTTTCACTTCTTCCTTCAGTTCATCTTTCCGCAGTTGTTTATTTTTGAGTTGTTTTCTGTAGGGTAGAAGAGATCACCGCTGTCTTTTAGCTTGACTGTAATTAGGCCCCAGGTTAATTGTTCCTGCTGTTTGCCTCTCCCTGGGTCTGGCAGACAGGATGTGGGAGCTCCTCTTCATTGATAAATGTTGGCAGTTAATTTCATCCTTAATGGCAGTGAGACTGTTGCAAACAGGTGGGTTGGCAACATGGAAATGGTTATGCTTACTTTCAGCTATCTTCTCTTGACCCTATAGCCAAGCATTCCTGTCCAGGAAGTCTCTTTCTCCAATTTTTGTGAGTTTTTCCTGAATATTGCCAGTGGGTTTGTGCAGGTATATCAGTCAAAAGGTATTTTTATGAGACACCTTAAAGTTGGGATAACCTGAAAAATTTAACCAATTAATTACTCAGTTTGTCTGTGGGGGAAAGAGGTCCTTGGAGAGGGGCTTTAAATATGTTATCAGGGACAATTGCCCAGGTGATGCTGAAGCAACCATTGACTCTTGAGCTCCTTGAGCAAGCACTCTGTGCCAGTGATGTGCAGAACTGGCAGTGGTAAAGCCTGTGTGTGTGACAGCCATCTGTGCATCCTTGTTCTCTCTTCTGCCCACCTGACAAATACAGCTCAGCTTCTTCGCTATTAGGTAGCACCTAAGTCATGAGCTTCCTAGCTTTTTTCAGGGATTCTGCACAGCAGAGCCTGGTTTTCAAGGATTATCACTGACCTAAGTGTGTCCTGTTTAGATTCAGGGCAGTACTTGCCTGATGTGACCCACAGATCAGGTTAGGAATCCTTGTAGCAGCAAAAGCTGTAGGCTGTGATTGTGTGAGGTGCCACTGGAAGACATCCAGGTCACAGTCTGAGGTTGCTCAGACTGACAGGTAAAAAGCTCAGTGGGTACTTAGCTGTGCCAGCCCCAGTGGATTGTATTCCAAGGGAGTGCATCCACCTGTTGTTCAGGCCTGGTTTGTCACAGCCCATAAACTGGACTGGAGTGGTCCAGGCCTGCAGCATAACAGAAATAAAAGTCCCTGGGCTGCTTGAATTAGCACTGCTACCCACTTGTTACCCAGCTGAAAGAATCTCTCTGGCCTTGGATTTTCAGTCCACTGTAGTAATGCAGTGTGAGATAAACAGAGCTGGTTCCCACAGCAGGTTCCAATGTGTTGAGAAGGGGTTAGGGCAAGCTCCCCAGTGCCTGGGGCACCCCTGCTCTCCATTTGTGTACAATTAGCTTGTAAAACTCCTCTTGTGCTCTTGAGATAAAATTCTCAGAAACCCTAATCTTTGCCAGGAATTTGAGCCCAAGTGTCATTAAGAATCAGAGACTTGAGGGACTTCTAATACTACCTATTTTTTGCTACCTTTTACTGACTGAGAGCTCCTGCAATTTGTACATTTCCTCATGAACATCATTGGTAGTTCCTTTCTAATTCTCTCTCCAAATATCAGAGGAAAGGGGAAGTGTCTGTTTATCTGTTGTGTATCACTTACTGTGTTAAGTGTCTCTATTACCTGGATTAGAGGCAGGAAGTCCTCTGAGCACCAAAACCAACAAGACTGGTAGTCAAATTGTGTGATGTCTCCTATTCTTCCTTCCTGCTTTCCCCCTCTGTTTCACAGTGTTTTCAGATCTATCTCACATTAACCATGTTCCATGGCTAATTTGGAGTGACCCATGTGGTGAAATTGGCCTCCTAGAAAGGATAAGGGACTGAGTTTCTTTCTGTGTAGATCGGTGAGCCTGCTGGATCTCTTCAGTCACTGGTTCCTAAACACGTCCTGGGCCTGGCTTTACCTCCTGCCAGAGCTTGAATGTCCAGTCCTGAACACAATGCCTGAGCTGGGTGTATTCAGTGGGTGCCTGTTGTGGTGGTACCTATCACCTGTGAGATTGCTTTCTACCCTTGTGTTTTCTGTGCTTTTTGCAATGCAACGCTTGGATGTTTTCCATGACCCACAAGGATTCAGAAAATGTATCAGGAAGTTAAATTATCTCTTCCAGTGTTTGTTCCTTGACATTTGTCATTTATGATTTTCTCTGCTGTAGGACTGTGCTGTCGCCTAAGTCCATCTGGCTTCTCCAAGGGAGGTAATCCTTACTAAACTGAACTTCAGTGTCTCATGTGCTATGACCAGTAATCCTTGCTGTTTATCTCAGCCATGTGACTAATGGGGTCACTATAAACTTGTGATAGTAAAGACTTTACTCATGTTATAAGTGCACATTGATTATCTAACTGCTGCATGTTTTTGCTGGGCAGATACACAGAAAACTGTTTTTTCAGCTGCTGCAATCCCTGTGTCCAGCAGTTCTTGCTGAGTACAATGCAGCATGTTCCTTCATCCCTTTTTCAGTGAGATTAGTTCCCAGGGGCCTGGACGAGCACAAATCTGTACTTATAGTTGCCCATAGCTTCATCAGTCTATAATAGTTTGTGCTGAATGTTTTTGGAAAGTTTAGGGTGTTTCAAGAAACAATACGTAAAGCAATACATTTTATAGTAACTTAAAAGGAGTTTAACTTATCCCATGGGCTGCCTTTTTTTTACCCTTCCCATGAAGGAAGTGATTTTCGCTGCTTTCCCTTCTGGAGGAGAGTCTGATGAAACTGTTTACTGCCATGTCAGAGTTTGCTTTCATTTAGCACCAAATCCATGCAGACAGCTGAATTAAATTTCTGTTGAGTGCCACTGTCAGAAAGTCCCTAATTGCATTTGTGGAGGATATGTAGTTGCAGGACCCCAGTGCTAGTGGCAATTACTGGCAAAACTCTGTTGTTGGTGTAGGAAAGGATGACCCTGCCACCTCTGATGTCACCTTTCACATCCTTATTGAGCAGGGCAAATGGACTGGGGAAGGTGTCAATGTTGCAGTTTGTGAATCATGTGATACAGGGGCCTGTCATCTTCTCATGACTGTGATTCAGCATCCTACTGGATGTGAGGTCAGGCTGTAGTTTGGCATCACCACACTTGGCTGGGTAGCACTGGATAGCTCCAGCCTCACAGGATCCAGAGAAACCTTCAGCCGCTTGAAGCCTCCAGCATTTAAAAATGAACTTGTTAAATGTAAGTGTCAATTTTTATCCCTTGCTTTCCACCTTTCCCAGTGACTTAAAATAAAAAACAGAGCAGCATTGTGTCTGCCATCACTGGAATGATGCAGTTGTATGTCACAAGCCATTCTGGAGTGATTGCCGCTCCAGTTGTGTGAGGGAGTGCCAGGCTGCGTTCTCTGCCAGTCCCCATGAGGCAACATCTTTGAATGGACCAGGCTGTAGCCTTCACTGCAGGCCTGTGGTTATGTTAGTGCTGGTTTTGCTCAAGGGAAGCCCTGTTGCAGTTTGCAACTTCAAAATACCATTCTTGCTTTAAAAATACACTACAGAAGGATGTAGAATAAGTGGACACGTTGCACCACATTATGTGCCTTAGGCCTTTCCTTGAGCTCCCAAGCTCTGCGGTACCAGGGAACAGAACACTGTTCTGGGGCTGCTGGCAGGAATGAGCTTCAAGAGTGAACTCCATGCTGCATTAAGCTGGCAATGCAGATGTGCCCAGGATGACTTAGTTTCCCACTGCTATCAACTGGCTCAGTTGCACAGCTTTGCTAAGAGTCTGTTCCCATACTGTTCTGATTTGAAATAACTCCAGGTCTGTTTTGTTCAGCCTCTGGTTGTGGTTTTTTCTCTGCCTTCAGTGTCTTACTCTATGTTCACATATTGAAGCTGATCCTACCCTGGCTCACTCTGAGGGTAGCAAAGTGAATCCTTGCAAAGAGTAAAGGGGAGTAAGATCTCAGTGTAAAGGCTTGATGTTCCAGAGTTGTGTATGTGATTAGTTATTGCTTTTGAGAGTTACTTAGTTGGAGTGTCTTTGTGGACATCATAGTCTGAACTGCAGATGTGTTATTAGGAGGGAGGGTGAGCTGCTGCTTTTGAGCTGTGTCATGGCTGGCTACAATTGAAGCAGGGCTGGGAGGAAGCCACTGGGGGATTGTGGAGGGGATTGGTTTGTGCTACAGAATTCTGTGCCCCCTTCTTGGGGGCTGCTGGCCACCTTCCTCTCTCCCTCTAGCTTGCCATAGTAAAGGGTGCCTCTTTAAGCAGCTTTCCTAATAGAAGTTAGGCTAATAGACTGTTCTGGATTTAAAAAAAAAAAAACCAACCAACCAAAACACCTTAAATAGAAGTATTGCTTGGTTTTGATGCTGTTTAATAGATGTTGTTTTCCTGCTAAGTGTAAATCTTCACGGGTCCTGGTAGCACTTCAGCAGCATTTACAAGCTAATGAGCTGCTAATTATCAGCCCAGCCCAAGCTAATTAGTTTTGTTAAGAGTGTATTAATCTAGGCACAGCTCTGAGCTAATGTAGCTTTGCTGCTTCTAGGACTTGAGCTGATGTGTTCAAAACAGGCTTTGGGTACTGTGATTTGTCTTAGGCTGTGAGGGCTGTTCTCCTGCCAGTACAAATGCCCAGTCTCCAGGTCCCAAGAACTTGCAGACATTTGACAGGTTGCCCCAATTTAAACATACCTAGTGTGCATTTCCCTTCAGCACAGCAGTGGATGGAGCTTCAGGGGTGAGAAATTAGACTGCAGCAGACTTGGTGTGATGGGAATCAGGATTGGGACACCCCCTTACTGCCCCATAAGGAATAGAAACTCCCTTCTTCCGCACAGGTGTAAGCTGAGGTGGTCAATACAGCTCTCAGTAGTTCTAGCCTAAAAGCTCCTTGCTAGTCTTATGTTCTGCTCACTTAGTCAACAGTTTGGAAGTAGATTTGCAGATGATGCAGGATATGATATATTTTGTGTTGCTGGTAGCCTTGTCTCTGTGGGGTTTAGGTTGCTACATGGCTTCGCTTAGGTTCTCAGTGATATTCTAGAAGGAAACTTTGTGCAGTGCTCTGCAGCAGCATCATAGCATCGATTTGTTTGGCAAATGTCAGCTTTGTTCATGCAAATGGGTAGGCAAAGTAGCCACTGTAAAACTCATGTTGGTCTCCATTAAATTGGGAGTCCAAGCAATCTAGCACAAAAAGGCAAATTATTTGAGGCTGGTTGGCCTGTTTTACAACGCTGTAGTTTATCAACTTAGAGCCCTAAGGGAAGTTGTGTGAAGCATTCCTTAGGTGGTTACCTCTCAATGCAGCTTTCTAAAGCTTGATTATCACTTTGGTTTCCTGTTATCTGGTGCCCCATCCTGCTCTCTGCAGCTTTCAGTACAAAAAGTGATTATACACAGAGTTCATACAGGGTGAACACAGAAACCACAAAAGGTTTCTTCATTCACAACAATATTGGTGCCAATTGAAGGAGAAAGTTAAATGAAGGGGACTATGACTGAGAAAGAAATTATGTGATTAAACATATTTACCTGGGAATAGACTCTTACTGATACGATGTTTTGCTTTTCTTTACAGGCACTTTTCATCACTATGAGCTTGTTTCATGCAGGAACCGTAGCCCACGTGATCAGTGGGCATTAGATCTTCCTCCTGAAGACAAATTGAATTGGTTACATCCTACCAGTATGGGCTGGGGTTGGTGACTGTGTTTGCCCGCCACATCTGAGTGAATGGTGTGCCAAGGACAGGTGTGAAGCAGGTCTTTAGCTCCGTATTGATGTGGTATCTTCTCAACTCATCGCAACGCCGTGAGGCCGCTGCACAGGACATGGAGGCTCTCGAAGTGGATGACATTAGCCCTGCCTTGGAAGTGACTGAAGACTTTTTCAATAGTTTTGATACCAAGCTTGAAAAGATTGTGCAGCCCTCTGAGGTGTATGGTGTACAGGAGGTCCCTGAACTGGTTGGGCACGAGGTATTTGGTCAGATAACAGAGAGCAGGAACCTGAGGAACGTCGCCTCCTTAGCCAAAAGCAGCCTCATCTGGGATCACTGCAAGAATGGGCTCCTGGAAACCAAAACTCAGACAGCATTCCCTGCCAAAGACCAGTGCATGGTGCAGAGGGGAACAGCTGCTGGCAATCTTGCTTGGGCAGGGGAAGGGGAGACTACAGCTTTTAATATCTTCAGGATCTGCCAGCGGCGGAGGGATAGGCCTCGCTCAGTGAACGACATCCTGGTGCACACTGAGGAGGCCTCCGTGTTCAAGCCAGGACACAACAGGTCACGCTCTGATATCAGCCATGTCAACTGGGGAGTGGTCTTCACAGGCACCTCCCTGCAGCAGCCACCTGCCCCTGGGCAGGACAATAGCTGTGCTCTGCTCTCCTACCTGGCCTTAACCAAGGGAGAGGACATCCAAGGAAACACAGGTTTGTGCTGGTGCTTTGTTCCTGTTTACATGAGGAGTTTTCTATTTGGTTTTAGTATTTGTCTTGAAAGGGGAGCTGGATGTTAAAAAACACAAAAACCCACCCAAAACCCAACTGTGAGGTAACTCTTAAAAGAAGAGAAACCACTATGGTTTTTTTTTGTCTTTGATGTGGCTCTGTGTGTTTGCTTGCCTAAGGATATTTTTTTTAACTTTTCTTGATTTCTGTTCTTATTATGGTTTAAAAAACTAAGCTTGTTTTACTTTTTGCTTCTATTTTGGTCAGTTTGATTCAGGAAAAAAATCATTTATTTGCAGTTTAATTCTGATAATTTCCTTGAATGATTTTCCCAAACTTAGAAAAAAGCTTTGAATGCTAAAGCTATTGGGAGAAGGGCAAATCCAAACAAAAGCAGTTTTCATAAAGTGTAAGAGCAGCCATTAAAAAGAGGACGTACAGAGCTTTACTGTAAGCCCTGAGATCTCTGCTCTCTTTCTTTAAATAATGCTGACTGTTCAGTCCATAAAGAATTAATAGAAACTAAAGCACTCAATTTGTCAATATTAAGGCATCCCTGGCAGCTTTGTGTGGGGCACAGGATGTGTGGTTATCAGATTGAGGCAGGCGTCTCCAGTGAGCCGTATGGAGCGGTGTTTCGGCAAGTGATACTTCTTCCTTTCTCTTTCCCAAAAGGGAAAGAAGGGGTTGTTCTCAGGGCTTTGAAACACTGACCCAGTGTCTCCATCTCCGTGGTTTGTTTTGTAGATGCCAGAAGTGGACTTATGGAGAACAGCAGCTAGTGCCACAAAGATTTTTATGATCTAAATAAAGACAGGGCTTAACTAAAAATCAAGGGATTGTGGAAGTGTGCATGAATGCATATGGTGGATTGACTCCAGTTGTGAATAGGTAGCCTGAAAAGGGTTAAAACAAACATTTTGTGTTGGGTTTTCTAGGTAAGTCAGCTATATTGGAACATGAAAAGCAGGTGCCTAAGTGTTTGGGGAGATGTGTATGTGTGTAAACACATATAACATGTAAGTATGTTTAAGTGTTTATATCAGTACAAACAAGTAGGTTATTGTGTTATATTGTGACCTAGTATCTGTATCCCAAAGAAGCGTGTTCTTGGTTGACGAAGGCAAGTGTACCTGTGGTTATTTTTGTTCAGGGAGATATATTGCTTCTGGTAGAGTGGGTGCATTTCTGTTCTGCATCCTTTCCACAGAAAGGATATAGAACAGAAATGCACCCACAAGTCTGGAGACAGAGCTCTTTGTTTTTGTCACCTGTATCAGCTGGGTTTGATTTGATGTGTAACAGCTTCAAATGCCCACAGAAACTCCATTAAAATGTAGCCATTGAAGGTCTGTACATGTCCCTGATAGTGTTTTAAGCTTAATCTGTGATTCTGTGATTCATGGAATTCCCATGGACCCACTTCTCAAGGTTGTCAGTGCTTGTTGCATGCCCTCCATGAGTTTTTCTGTAAGGAATGTTTGAAGGCAGGGGTACCTTCTTAGAGGAAGGAGAGCTCTGTGCTCTGAAAATACACTTTTTTAACTGTTTCCTTTACCTGTTCTATTCAGCTGCTGTGCAGGTTTTACAAGGTAGCCAAGCTATTTCTTCCTTTTGTGTTTACAAGAGAGCCTCACAAAGAGTTTGCTGCTGCTGTGAGCTGAGCTGAAAAGAGAAGTGCAAAAGCAAGAGAGTAGGATTTGCAGATGTGTGTCTGTGGCTAATTATTCTCCAGAAAAGATTGAACTGTGTATTTTGAGGCTGGATAAAACCTGCTGCAGTTGTTGAAGGGGTCATAGAAGGCTGCATCCTTAGGAGAAATCCCTTTTCAGGGTTTAAGTCCAAATTAAGTGAATGCTGTGAGATACTGAGAGGACCTTCAGCAACTCCTGTCAGTACTCACTGCAGTAAAGGACTTCCCTCTGGAGCCTGCAGAGGTCTCCCAGTCCTCCAAAGCTGACCCAGTTACTGCACAGATGAACTCTTCACTTTCTTTTTCCTTGCCTTCATAGTATTCCCATTACTATGTGCTTATCTGTTCCTGCTGCTTGCTCTTTTATAGAATCATAGAATCATTTAGGTTGGAAAAAACCTTTGAGATTATCTACTCCAACTGTTAACCCAGCACTACCAATTCTACCACTAAACCCTAATACAAATAAAATGAAACTGGATCCTGTCCATATGCTGAGAAAGAAAAGGCTCTGGGAAGAAGCTGTGCCTTTTGGGGCAGTGTCTTAGGCCTGCTGGTGAAAGAGCTCATGTGCTAGAAATAAACCTGTTTGTGCTATGGGGCACGAGTGGGAAGCACAGCTAGCAAAGACAGAAGTTGTAAGCAAATTCAAGGCAGGCTCTTGTGTTTCTGGGCATGTGGCCTGGCAAACAAAGAGACAATACTGCTTCTGTAATATACAGTGCGTCTTGGCTTGGATTTTTAAAACACAGTGTTTTAAACACAGCATGGCTTGCTGGTCATGTGGATGTTACCATTCAAACACTGCCACTCCTGACTGTGTGGGTGGTACAATACTTTTTCCAGGTAGCTGTTTTGTTTGACTGCTGTGCCTGTGAGCTTGGGGAACTCTAAAGCTGTAACTATGCTGAGCACCTGCACCCTGACAAACTGAAGGATACATATCTGCAGACCCAGGTGGGAAAACAGGTGGGAAGGAAAGATTGAATTTTTAAGTAGGAAGATAGTAGACATTGTGGCTCTGAGGCACAGTTTGTCCCTGATCTAGCAAATCCTGCCAAGAAGGTGACTAGCCCAACCCAATCTGAGAGCATTTTAGGTCCCAAACATGTTTTGTAAAAATGCTCACTTTTGTAAAAACCAGAAGGGAAAACTATTGACAAAAACTCTATAACTTACACTCATCTTACACTTACTAAACATTAGAGAATTCAGAGAGGAGTGCCCCTCAAGATGAAAACTCCTCACAAACTAGGCATCTCTGCTTCTGCACTTTTCCAAGTTACTTGGAATGACTGTTGTCAGAAATGCTTCAGTGGTAGAAGACAGGGTAGGTTTTCCTGCAGTGCCAGCTGAGATGCAAGTGCCATCAGTTCCAGAGCACGTATCTGCTGCACATCTGATACAGCATTTGGCCTCTCTCTCCAGGGGTGCTGCCCCAAGTGTGGTGAGTGGTAGGTGGGTGCCAGGCTGTCCTGTTTCTGTGCTGTGTGCAGGGTTCCTAGCTGGGACGAGTGGGCAGTTCCCAAGAGAGAGGAGAGATGCTGAGAAAGATATTACTCTGTCCCCAGTTGCCCAGTGCCTCTTTGTTTTCCTCTGCTTTCTTCCACCTCTTTCCTTGAAATTATAACTCCAAATGGCTCAGATGTGGGCCATTTACTGTGATTATTTCCTTTTTTTTTTACTCTTCTTCAATTTACTCTGCCTGTCTCCATAAGGAGGAAAAGAGATGCAGTTTCTTTTGGAAGGTGGATAGAGAGATGGTACCATTTGCTCTCTGAGTATAAAGGTATTATCTGGCACGGTGCAGGCGGAGAGATAAAGGAGCAGAGCAGTAAGATGTTTGTGTATGTGCAGCATATGAATTCAACCTGTCTCTGCCAGCATCTCTTGCCATGACCTAAACAATATGAGGCATTTGAATGTTAATCAAGGTGGCTGCTGGTCCTGTCCCAGTTAGAGCGAGAGCCATTGGGGCCAATTTCACAGAGCTTGAGGGGAAGGAGTGGGGTGAAGGAGGGAGAGGGGGATGCCTCTGTGAAAGACAGGGAGAGATAGCCTTTCTCTAACTCAACAAAAGCAAGCAAACCTGTGTGCAGATGAAGGAGGGGTGGCTGGGGGAAGGTTATGAGTTGTCTTATTATGGAGAAGCTTGAACTGTCATCTGTACTGGATGGAAGCGAGAGAGATTGCAGTTGGAGCTGCAGAAGCGCTGCCTCCCTGATTGGATTAATAGAAAGGGAAGATGACTCTAGAATGGCTGTCCATTATCTGCCCTACAAAGGGATTAGTGTGGGTTTCAGAGAAATTAATGGCTTTTGAGTTAGCGCAGAAATACTAATGAATGTCAGGGCCAGAATGTACGGTGAACAAAATTGGTTCTCTTTTAGTGTGTCCATGTGTGTGCATATCTATCCATTTGCGCTTTTTCTCTACTATTTTGGGTTATAGATTAGGCTTTCAGTTTTCATATTTAGCTGAAATACTCTTGAGTAGTTTATTGATATGCAAGGTATAGTTATACTGACCTTTTTAGACCTAGTGCCAAAATAGCAATTTTTTAAATAGTTGTTATGGTTTCAGCCATATCTGCAGGAAATCTTTGTAGATGGAGTGCTTTGAGCATGGTGTTAAAAGCAGGCTCCATTCTGAGTGTGTGAGTGAATGGGAAAGCTGAAGCTAAGCTGTCAAGGCGAAACCTAAGGGCCTCCTTTTTGTTAGGGTGGTTGCAGGGTAACATCATTTCCCCATTTTTAACCCCCATAAGATTTCCATACTGACATTAAGCATATGAAACAATTTTTATGTATGCTCTTTAAGTTTAACTGGAGCTTGTCTACTAAATCCTTGTAAATCCTTGAAAGTTGGTCTTTGCTGAAGAGCTGGCAAAAGCTTTTACACTGCTGCTATTCTGATTCTTTCTCCTGCCCATAGAAGAAACTGAGAATTAGGTACAGAAATACTTCCAGCCAAAGGCAGGAGCATCTCAGACTGAAGGTTACAGTCCAGGGTTGCCCCAGTTGGTATCAAAAGCCCCTGGACAGTAACCAAGTTTCTCAAATACTCAAGAGACCCTGACTCTCCTTGTGCTCCAGGAGGACAGACAGACTCACCCCTGAGCCAGCAGTGGTGAGAGCAGTTTGGCCAGCAGTCTTGGCTGTATTAGCTGGGAAGCCCAGTACAGATGGGGATGTAGCTTCTATACAGGCCTAGTTTTGTTTCCAAGCTTCATCCAGGCTAGATGTTTCTGTTCTCTTAGCTCTGAGTTGAAGGCATGGTGTTTAAAGCTTGTTACAGTGTGGCCTGTTAACATGAGTGTAACTGGTTAAGCTGAGCTGCTGAAAATGTTTCATGCCTCCAGTTATTCCCGTTTCAAAGGCTGTCAGCCCCAGGGTGGAAATCTCGAGTAAACCAGCTCTTGTATTGCTGTGGTTTGTAATGCTGTGTGTTAAGGTCAATTGATGCTGATTTTGTTGTGACCTAATTGTGCTGGGCAGTGGATGAGGAGCTGTTTCCAGGCTGCTTCCTTGCTCTTGTGCCAGGAATAGCAGACTCCAAGGGAAATGGACAATCAGAGGCAGAAACCTTTACTTGTGTCTGCTAATTCTGTCACTATTTGTAAGTCAAGACCCATCACAGGTACCCTTACTGGAACGGTTAAGTAGAACTCAGATGGGAGTTTGAGTTTGTTCCTCAGGCCTGGGTTGTTTTGGGGCACAGAGTGTTACACTTGGTATTACAGTGTAACAGTGAATGCCTCTGAATTTATACAGGGACCCAACAAAATTGCCTAGAGCCACATGCCTAGCCCAAGATGAAAATATGATTCTTGCCTGTGGTGGCTGAAGTGCTGCTAATGAAATTGGAAAAGTTTTTGCACTGACTTTTTTTTAAAACTCAGAAATGCTTTAGATAATTCCTTTTAAATTTGCATCACTTTAGTGCCTGGAGTGACTTGTGTATGGCTGGCTTTCTGAGGATGAAGAAAATTTCCCTCGACTTTACCTTGTGCTGAGGTTTGTGAGCACTTGTAGTGCTGAGATGCTCAGGTGTATGTGTTTGAATCTCTCTGAATCCTTTACTTTTCATTTTTGGTTGTATCTGCTACTCCTGAACCTGATTCTCATAAATCAGCAAAACTCTGGAGTAAACAGAGCTGCACAAAATGTTCTGGTCCCAGGTCATGCTGAAATGTGGTGAGAAACTGCTGTGTTGGGCACAGTTCTCAGCTGGTGCCAGGTGCTGTTCCAGCAGCCCCTCCTCCTCAGGACACAGCTGTGCCCAACAGCCACAGGTGGGGCCTCTTTGGCAGAGCACATCTCAGAAAGGGCACAGCACTGACACCTGGGTCAAGAGCAGCTTAGGGTCAGAGGATGAGAATGTGCTCCAGCCCCTGGGGAGAATGTGATGGAGCAGCATCTCCCTGCAGCCCCGTGTGGGACCCCATGCTGGAGAACGTGGAGATTTCCTGAAGGAGCCGTGGCCATGGAGAGCTCTTGGAGGGGTGTGGGTAGCCTGAAGGACTGCAGCCTCCAGAGAGGACCATGCTGGAGCAGGGGAAAGGTGTGAGAAGGAAGGAGCAGCAGAGAGGACCTGAGCAGATTCCACTATTCCCTTTCCCTCTGAGCTGCTTAAGATGGGGGAGGCAGAGGTGGTGTGTGTGAAAACATGAAGTTGAGCCTGGGAAGGAGCAGGAAAGAGAGGGTAAGGTGTTTTAATTTATATGTGTTTCTCTCTGTCAAATTATATTCTAGATGTTAGTAGATTACTTGATAGTGTTGTCCACTTCTGGACTAGGTTCTGGGAGACTTGCAGTGTTTTGTTGCTCTGTCACTACTGTCCTGGATAGCTCAGGAAAATTGCTTTGTTTCTCTGTCACTCTGTTTCTTTGTTCCTTTTTTTGTATTTTGCTACCTCTGAGTAAAAAAGTGCTGTATTTTTGGGGCTCAAATATAGAGTTAGTGCTTTTGTTTGATAATTACAACCTATTAGATGAAGTGTCTGTGATCCTGTCTTCAGGTATGCTGTGTGTGGGTAGGAGAGGTGTAAAAGCCAGAATGATGTAGTAATTTTAGACAACTAAAAAAAATTAATCTTAATACTCTCATTTTGTTTCTTTCAGAACACAAGACAGTGTTCCCAAATCTTCTGAAGAAGGGATACTTGGAAGTTAGAAGGGATAATGACAGCTACTGGCAAACCTGTTACGCTGAGCTCTCCCAGTACAAACTGTACCTGTATTGCTTGGACAGCAGTGGCAACCAGACTCTCCCCACCGTGTATCCACTCATGCGTTTTCAAAGGGTCACTGTCACTGGTGGCATTGAAACCAAGGTGGTGGACACTGTCCTGTCAGACAGCTCACAGCTGCAGCTGAAGGCAGAGTCCTCGTGGGAGACTTTGGACTGGGGACAGAAACTTTGGGAAGCAGTGCGTGCTTCTGTGCCTGCTTTTACAAGGCCGCAGGAGAAACTGGAGAATGTGCCAAAGCCTGAGAATAACAGTGACCTTTCTCAAACCAATGGATTATTAGAGAAGCCTATGGAGCTCTTCCTGTCTATGAATTTGACTGAAAACTCTAAAGAGTATCAAAATATTCTCAAATCAGGGACTCTTTACAGGTTAACTGTCCAGAATAACTGGAAGGCATTTACTTTTGTCTTGAACAGATCTTATCTCATGGCATTCCAACCTGGTAGGCTTGATGAAGATCCCCTGCTGAGCTACAATGTCGATGTGTGCCTGTCAGTCCAGACAGATACTCAGGATGACTGTGACTCTTGCTTTCAGGTCATTTTTCCCCAAGATGTGCTGCGCCTGCGTGCAGAGACCCGCCAGAGAGCCCAGGAGTGGATGGAGGCACTGAGAGCAGCAGCCAATGCTACTCGAAGTTTAACTCAGAACCCACAGGTCACACTCAGGAATAAACCTGGAGATCGGCCCTTTGGGAATGATCTCAGAAAGAGCAAGCGCCAGTCTGTGACCACCAGCTTCCTGAGCATCCTGACCACACTGTCTCCAGAGAGAGGGCTCACGGTTCAGAGCTTCAAGTGTGCAGGTGAGCAACCAGGCTGCTGCATCTGCACCTACACCCCTTCTGCAGCAAAAGAAAATCACTTGAAAGAGCACGGGCATGTTTTAGCAGCACAGCTGTTCCCTGCCTCTCACTGTGGCTGAAGTTAGCCTTTCTCTCTGTAAAATGTGGAGAAAAACCTATAGGATATTCAGAGGTTCGTCTGCATTTGATGAGCAGTGCTGAAACATTAGATCCTGTACAGCTTTACATGAGCCAGGGCTGCCCTACAGGGTGACTGAGCTGTTTTCTTGATTCCTGACACTGTAAAGGTGATTCAGAATCAAAGAGATTTGAATTCATTTGTGTCTGACTCTAGTTCTAGGCAAGATCATGATTTTATCCAGTTTGGGAATGAAGTGAAAATTGAGAGGACCTGTGTGAATGCAGTTCATTGTCATTTTACTTTAGCAAGAGCCCCTGTGTGGAGCAAATTTGGGCACCTTATGTCTAAACTATAGTCTCTGACTTGCTTTAGTTACATCCACTTTGAAATTGTCAGCTCAGTCAGAAACAGCTCTTTTGGAGAGTTTTTCTCTTGTGTTATGGGAGCCATGATGGTCCTGCCTCCTCCCCACGCTGCATTGGGCTGTGGTTCTCATGTTGCTCTGGAACAACTCTTGTCTGGGGAATATCTGTGTGGGCCCAGGACCTTCTGGCTGGTCTGAATCCCTTCCAGGGGAGACCTGGGCCCTGGAAGTACTGGACTGCCCTCAAAATTGACTGTGGGTGCAGATGGGTTTGTCCTTTTCTGGCAGTCACCTGCAGGTCATGTTCCTGCTTGCCCACAGTGCATGGCACCCACCTGGCAGCTGGAGCATGGTGAAGGTTGGCATGGTTGCAATTAGTGATTTGGTCACAGTGTTTGGGCTTCTGCCTGAATTCAGCTCTGTTCTTGGCCACACTTGTATGACTTGATGCAATTTGTTTTATATTTTGCTTCATCCTCTGACTGAGGTTCAGGATAATTCCAAGTGAATATTCTCAGTGACCTCATCTAAAATAGGATCAGGCCTGGGATGACAACAAAATACCTGTCTCTGGTGTGCAACAGGTTTTAGTCTTGCTTTATGCAGTATGGGAGCAGACTTCTCTCTGGGAAGGGGTGGGTTCCCTCTCCCAAACACGGGATGATTAATCTCTACTCATTCTTGTATTCCCTGCAAAAATAAGGTGCTCTGACTGGGCTTGCAGGATTTCTTTTCCTGATACACCTGAGGCATTCCCAATACCCCTGTGGTGTCCTTTTAATCTGCCAAACTGAACAAATGTTTGTGTGCAGAGAAATGTGAGTTGAGGAGGGTCTGTGAGAAGCCCATCACTGGGTTTCTCTGTCCCCGAGGATGGGCATTCACAGCACTTATTGCAGGAGCAGGTCCTTTGCCACTTCCTGAGACCCTCAGAGCCGGCTGGAAATTGAAGCTGTTCCCACGGTGCAAAGAAAGAAATAATTTTAGTTGTAACTGGGAGAAACTGGGGAACTTGTTTGGCTCGGAAAAGTTTGTGCTGAGGAGGCACACGGGAAGCTGAGCCTCTCTCCTTGTTCCTTGCTCCCTGCGGGCAGTTGTGCCGTTCTAGGCATGGGCTGCTGTTTAACCTGAGGGGCCTGCTGTTGGTAATTACAGCTTGCAGGCATTGAGAGCCGCTTTCCCCAGGGCTGCTGGGAGGGGTGAGCTTGGAGAAAGATGAGGAGGGGGGGAGGAAGAAAAGTTTTGCTGTGAATTCTTCAGCCATTTAGTGCAAATTCCTGTAATTACCGTCTTTGTGTCCTGTCCCAATGGCGCATAATACAGCAGAAGCCTTTCCTAATTGAGACCTTACAGGAGGTACAAATCCCTCCTTTGTTCAGCCTGACAAATTAGTGCCAGAAAGTGGCAAGGTCCGAGTGGGAATCAAAGGCAAGCAACACAAAGATGGAACTTAAGGCTACAGTAATAACCCTCTCTAGTCCTGCAGGGGTGGGAGGGAAGGAAAAGTAATGACCAATGAAAAATGAAGGGGTTTTTTGTTATAAATTCCCTTGACATGACAGCACCTCAGGGCTGCTTTATTTATTTAGGAAAAGTGATTAAATAGTAATACAACAGGGCAGACCATTGTCTCTCGAGCTACCCCCCTTCCTACAGACCCCTGCTGCCTTGGCTAATTGATTGACAATGAACCTCTGATAAAGAAGGTTGCAGGGAGGACCTGATGGGGACAGGCTTTTTAAAATTTATTTTCTCTTTGCAGTCTTTGTGGGGTTCCCCTCTCTGGTTTGTTGTTTTTTTTTTTTTTTCCTGTTTGAAATGCTTTCTGCATCCCCCTTTCCCTTTCTCCCTTAGTAAAAGCTTTTCAAGGAATTGCTCCCAGACAAACAGCTGATACTCACAAGCAGGTAGGGAAGAATGTGAATGTCTGTGCCTCGCTATTGACAGGTTTATCTTGGAGTCTGGCTAGGGCTTTTCAACTTGTGATATAAGCCAGGGCATTGGTGTCAGATGTAGCCATGGGGCAGGGAGGACAAAGTGTTTATACACTGGAGTCAGGAGGGCAGTTTGGAAAAAGTTGACTTTTACTTGATCAGCAGATACAAAAGCTTTTCTCCACATTTCTAAATATGTTTTACTGCAGAGGGCAGGGCATTATTTGTTGTAATTAGAAAAAATGAATGAACAGGCCACTGCTAATCAGTGAAGAGGCAGGGAGTTTATGAACACTTCTAATTGTGAAGCCATTATTTTTTTTGGCGTAGAGAAAGGCTTCTGGGGAAAGGTAGGCATTTCTTCTGGAGGAATTCTCCTAGAGGTCTGTAAGGAGCAAATATCCCCGGGTGCCCTTCACTATCGTTCTTTGTCGTGTGACATCACTTTTCCATAGACGGGGAAGACAAATGGCCTTTGCCCTTCCCTTCTGTTTTTGCATATCTCCTGTTCTTTTGATGGCTCTCTTCTGTTTCACCTTTTGTTTTCTTTCCCCCTATCCTTTATTAAAACAGACATTTTTTTCCAGAGAAGTCAGTTGTGTCTGCCAGGAACTCTTGTTACTTAGACTGCAAGTCCTAATGGATGTGGGAATTTCTGCCTTTGGAAAATGTGCTCTGCACCTTTTCATTTGTCTGTGTGGCTTTCCTTGCTCCTCTTGAGGGGTGCCTTCTGTGTTTTCCTCCCTGCTTTCTCCATGTCTCCTCACTTGCCAAAGGGATAAATACTGCTATTAGGGCTTGAAAGACTTGGCTGGCTGAGCTGAACACCAGGTGTAGAGAAGCCAGGGTTAGTAAATGTGCTATTTCCTGTGCAATAGCCCTGTCAAATGAAGCAGCAGGTGGAGAGCTGATGCCTTGCAAGGAATCGTTCTGCACCTTGTGCTGTGATCATATGTGTAGCTGGGGCACAGCCCAGTGCAACATGTGCAGCTCATGCAGCCTCTGCTCTAGCTCAGCCCCTTGGTCTGGAAACAGTCCCTACTGCAATAAAATTCCTTTTTTTCCCCCTTAATGAAAAGAAAGTATTTCCTAATAACTTGCAAGCCAAAAAGTGTGACTTCAAAACAAAACATACTAATCATATGCAATGTCAACTTCTCAAAAAGCCTTACAGTTGAAACTTCTCAAATACAGATAGTTGAGAAGCATTCTTGAAATTAGCAAATACTTTGTGAACTGTCATTATACCCAACACCTATTTGTAGCATGTCACTGAAATAAAAGTGCTAGAGGATAAACCCTAGAAAATGCAGCACAATAATAAAACACCATAAGGCCCTCTGGAAGGTTTTCAGCACTCTTGTCACATTTTAGTCCTGAATAACCATTGTTCTCACCTGTCCAGGGCTTTTAGGATTATGCTTTTTCTAAGTGCTGTATTTGTTTTGTGCTTGGTTTCATTTCAATTGATCTCTTTCTTCCAAGCCTTCAGCAGCTTTTTACCTTTCCTGTATTTGAAACTTTGTAAAATCCCCTAGGAATGTTTTGCAGTGTAAAGGTTTTATTGTTTAAGTATCTTCACTTTAGTCTTCTAGTCTTGTATGTGACTTTCAGGCCCTGTTTGTATTAATTTAAAAGTAGAACTACTGCTAACAGTGGTATTTCTAAAGCAGCTGAGCAGAAAAAGGTATGGTCTAAGTTAGTATTTGGAAAATACACCATGTTTAAACAAGGTCACTGACTTTTTGGGAGGAGAGGGGGGGAGTGTTTCCAAACAAGGGTGGCTGGAATTTGTGTGGCAGGGAGCACTTTATTTGCAGTGGACCTACCTGTTTCAAAACATGAGGTTGCTGGGCCACAGTGCTTTGCCATATTACAGCTCGTTTGGGAAAAAGATTGGAAGATGCCACATGCTTGAGTTGATTAAATCTGTTTGTTAGTGATCAGTTGTGATCACATAGGCCATTTAATCTTCTTGATAAAGTGAGTTCTTCAGTCCAGTTTTAGGACGGCTTGACTAGAGGAAGTGACAGTGAAAACTATCAGTTTTGTCTGGTAGAAGCTGGATCCTTCACCCTCCTGGGATTTGACTGGCACCTTCACAGAGTAAGGTTTTCTCCTTCATGGGATTCACTTTGGAGCTGGCCTGCTGCTGCCTGGAAGTGCAGTTTAGTTAAGTACTTGATCAGTTCAGTGCCTATTCTGTGCCCTGATGTGCACTTTGCAATCGACTGGTCTTTAAGAGACTTCTTTGTCTCAGCCCTGCAAGAGGAACTGCTGATACAACTGTTTTGGCTGATGAATCTGTGTATTCCTCCTGGCAGGTTTGAAGGGAGCCTTTGCTGCCTGTGTGGGGATAGGTGACCCATGGCTCTCATCTGCCCCTGTCAACAACTCTGCAGGTTTTCAGCACATTCTTGTGCTATTTTGTTGTACTGTTGGGAGCTCGATTCTGCTGGTGTGAATGTGTCTCTACTGTAAGCATAGGCTGTTTGTTCTTGTCTGTGCCTTGTTTCTTCCTAGCTTGAGGGTGCTAAGTATGAATTCCACTGCCCCCGAAGAGCTCTTGGTTGCCTGGGGATATTTTTGGTCCATTTATTGTATGAAACTAGTCTTGAGGGATCTTTTGGCTTAGAGTTCAAAGAAAAGAGTGCCCAAACCAGGGAGTCTAAATGTCCAAGTCTCACCTTTGTTGAGACGGAAAAAGCCAACATCTGGACAAAAGGAAGTGTTTTTCAGACCTGGAAACTCCAGCACTTATACCACAGTTCTTCTCTGGGGAACCCAGAGGTTCTTCATGAACTGTGTGCCAGAGAAACTGTGTGCTTATTTGTTGGGCAAGCATCTTTTAAAACAGTCAAGCCATCTTTTGCTACTAAAGGCCTTGCCTTCCCAGAAAGGCACAACACTTTTTTTTCAGTAGCTCTTTATACCAGGTTCCTGAGTTGGTTTGGGCCATGACTGTTAATTTAGTTTCCTAAGGAAGCAAAGCTTATGTTCCAGTGCTATTTGCTTGGTTTTACTCTGCCCCATAAAATTTGGATCTACCTGACTGTTCTAACAAAATTCAACAGAGGAGAAGAGGTTGCAAAGATGTGAGAATTTTAGAGGTGTCACAGAAGCCAGCATCACAGGGAGCCCCTCCTAGTGCTGCTCTGGAAAAAAATCCTGTGAAGTGCACTGAGCATTTGTTTGGCATTTGTGAGTGTCCTTGCAGATGAGCAGCCTTGAGGGACAAATACTGAAGGAAAATGGCAGCTTTAGGGTCCACTGCTGCAAACCTGGGGCATTTGTGTGTGTGTTGGCAGGGCTCTCCCTCTTCTGTCACGTGCCAAAGCAGTGTATTGTTGCAAAACTACTACATGTGGATCAAATCAGGGGCAATGTAAAAGAAATTACAGAACAAACTAGAAGTCAGCTGGTAAAGAAGGGTTTAGGTTCTGAGTTTGGCCTTCTGCAACATCTGTAGTCTCTGATATTTACCTGTGCTTGTAAAGGCACTGCTGTGGTACTGATTCAGCCAAAGAGCATTGGCAAAAATATGTGACCACACTTACTGCACAGTTGTTCCTTATGTTAAATGTCATAAAAGGCCTATGCATTGTACCTTCAATGCTGCTAAGGAAGATGGAAATCTGTTATTTTAACACTTAGTCCTGAGCTATGGCTGATAGTCGAGGTTTCCATTGACTTGGGGCAATTGGGCCATCCTTTGGAATCACCTGGGGATGTGTGAACCCTTCCTTATTTCTGGAGAAGCTGACCTAGTTTATAATTAAAGTGGGATGTGTACATTGCTGACATGATAATGTGTTTTATGTGTTGCTTAGGTAATTATAACTTGATAGGGTCAAACCCACGTGGTTTCAACACAAATGTTTTTTTTTTTTACTTTAATCTGCTAAGGTTTTGCTGTCATTTTTTAAAGTTCATAAGAAGCTCACAAAAAATGTAGGCAAGGTTAGTAGTGTCAGACTTTGCTTGGAAGTTTGTAAGTTTTTAGCTATTGCTTTGAAATAAAATTGCTTTGAAAAGTAATGGTGGGAAAAGGACAAAGTGTAATGCAAATTCAAATCTGGGTAGGCATAAGAGAGAACTAAGCTGGATTGTTAGTTCATCTTCCTTGTGAATTTGAGTTTTTCCATGGTGGAGTGAATTGGAATAGATGCACAGGAATAATGGTAAACAACTGAAGTAATTCTCACCTTATTTCTGTTTGTACTGGGCTGCTAGAACAATGTTGTACGTCTGATCTAACATTGAAAATTTGTTGCTGTGTTCCTTCTGCTTAGTCTGCTTTATGCCTTTACCAAGCTGAAAGCCTTTTGAAGTCTGTGGATCATTTTCTTTTCTTTGTATTGGATGTTGTTTCTAAATGAATTAGCTTCTAAGCTAATCTGTCACAGATTTAATTATGGCACACAAACACAAGGGACTTGCTTTTTCCTGATACTGAACAAGGAACTTTATTGAATAAGGAAAACAGTTGTGTACTTGATTCTAATTTGGTCTTTCTCTGTTTCACTGTGGAGCTGCTCCAATCTTTTCTTACTAAAAGATTAAAGAGAAACGTATCTCGATAAAAACAATAGTTGTGTGTGCCTTCCTTGGCCACAAGAGTATGCACAACCTAAAAGTGGTGTTTCCATGCTTCAGAGAAGAGGAATTGTGTTCAGATGTCTTGGATTCCTTCTCCACACTAGACCACCACCTTAAGTCAGGAGAGAGTTTTGTTACAACTTTTTAACCTCACCTCTGTACTACTTTCTTCCTGAAGTCTTTGCATTTGGACCTGAGCCTCTTGATGTTGATCCTCCTGCTCTGCTTGCAGACATGTTGAGTGAGAGTCACCTGTGCCCAACAGCACTTTCTTGCTGCTATTTTTTCTCACCCCTATTTTCTTTCCTTGATTCCAAGGCTGTTTTGTTGTATTTTCTGTGATGAAAGGTTTGGGATGATTCCTTCCCTCTCTTGTTAACAGAACACCTTACAGCTACACTTCTTCCATCTGTAGCTTGCTCTGTAACATTCTTTAGGGAGGGATGATTTTAGGTGCTAGCAAATACTGTGATATTCTCTTTGCATTAGGCTCTGGCTCTGGCAGACCTTTGTACAGACATTCTATGGATAATTTTCTGTGTGAGCATTAGGAGTAGGTGAGAGAGATTTGGTGAAAATTGTGCTGCATTTTTCTCCCATCCTGTGCAAGGTGCTTTCTCTAGTTATGTAGGCAATTAAGTGTTTTCTCTGCAAACATGGTCCCTCCCCAGACCCTCAACTATTTGTTGAATTGTGTTATTGATCTGGGATGGTCAGCTACATCTGATTGTCCTGCTGGGAGAGGTGCTGAAGAGTTTAAAGCAGGAATCAGTACTGGCTTTGCTTCTGGTAAACATCATGCTGAGTTTATGTACCTGAATGCCCAGGTGCAGGATTTCCAAGGTCTTTAGGCCAATGGCTCTTCCTTCTTCCTCTTTTTTCTCTATCATTCTTGATCTATTTTTTTTCCATGTTAAAAAAACAAAGTAGCATAAGTGGTCTATGCCATGGAAATACGTTTGTCACACTACATCACTTTGAACTGCATAACATCAAAGAAAATCAGTGCTTTGATAACTTGATTTGAAAGGGTTGTAGAAATAGCCATCATTATGAATCACAACAGAGAGGAATGGAAAAGATGGTGATTTTCAAACAGCAGAGCTTGTAAAGTAGGGGAAAATGTAAGGTGGATGCTGGCACCACATTATCATCTAACAAACCCCAACTACACAACTGTTATGTTGCTTTGCAGAACGTGTTTTCTTGAGGATATAAAGAGGAATGAAAAATACTAGGTGTAAAGAGGAACAAGGAAACAAATGTGGGCTCAGGAAAGGGTTTGTAACAAGGGAGAAAGCAATGCATGTTGCTTGGGTAGGAATTTCTTTCACTTCCTCCTCTCCATAAAACCACCCTTCCTGAAGATGAAGGGCATCCAAGACTGTTTGCTGGGATCTCCTCACTCCAGAGAACCTCAGTTCTTATGGGCTGGACATAAGGAAGAGGAGAGAAGCCCTCCAGAATTTCTGTGCTTTGTTACTCCTTGCCTTAGAAAACTCCCTGCCTTAGAAAATGGAATGAGTTTCTGGCTCTAGGAGGCTGCAAGAAATTAAGCCTTAAAGTAGTGAATTCTCAACTGCAAATGTTTTAATTTAGAGTTTTGGCAGTTCAAATTGGACTTTAGCTTATTCTTGCCTTCATTCTAACAGACAGGAGTTGTGGCATTAAGACAAAGTGGCTGCCAGTGGAGAGGCAGGGGATGCACAGTGCTAGTTGGGTGAAACCAGTGTGTCCTGTCTCATCCTCATGCCCAGACAAGTAAGTGTTGGTTAGTGGGGAATGTTCATAAGGTTTCAGTGACACTGAGTTGGGAGAGTATTTTTGCATTTGGACACAGCTTTACCACTAGTGTCAACTGGTCCAAACACACCAAGCTAGAAAATACATGACATTTGGTAGCCTCTGTTGCATCCAAGGTGAGTTGATGCTGTAAGTAATGAAAGCTCAAGTTGGAGCTGTGTACAGACAGGTGCTTTGGTGTTTTTCAGTGATAGGAAATTCAGAGGCAGCTTGTAAGGAGAATGGTACAGACCCTTCACTTCTTTTAGCAAGGCTGGCAGAGAAGAGCAGGCTGTGCTGATGTATGGCTAGCACAAAGATGCTTTCTGAGGTTTGTTCCCATTTAACTTGGGAAAGGGGAATGCCTTCTTGCTTAGATTTCTTCATCTTGCTCCATGAGGAGAGGAGTGGGCCTACTTCTCTGTTTCTTTTACAGAGGGGAAAGATTTATCTTTCATGTGCTTTTAAAAACGTGGGCTCCTTAGCAACAGTGTAAGTGCCTTCTGCAAGCATCTTCCAGAGCTGCAGTCAGATATCCTGTCAGACAAACAGGATTGGTATTTCTTGTCTCATCAAATACTCTAAACCTTCACCTTTATGTATGAATACATGTTAAAAAACTAAAAAAAGAAAAAAAAATCTGTATGTACTACATAGCACTGATATGGGGCTTGCTACCAAGTGTGCCAGCTGACTCCATCCATAACAGCATAATGGAGCAGGACTGCATGGAAACCCTTAGGTGACCACTGAGGAAACTGCTTTTATTTAAAAAGGAAAAGAACATGAGAGAAAAAGCAGGGAGATGCATTCTTTGCACTAAGGGAAAGATGAAGTTGTTGGTTTCCAAGTTCTGAACCCAATCCACAGCCATAGGTAATTTTTTTTTTTGGTAATGTACTGCTAATTTACTCAAATTTATTTTACCCTTATGAAAAGGATACCTATTCTTTTTTCTGCCTCAAATATACTGCTTTGCAAAAGGCACTGCCAATATTTACCATATGACATTATTTCTATAATGGTAGTAGTTTACTGTCATAATATGGGGCTTCTGTTTGATTATTAGCTGATATTGCATTTTTGCATTATGTATTTTAAGTTACACTACCTGAGATATATGTTGATACTTATGCTTTGGTCTTATGAAGAGTAAAGGAGGAGACATGAACATAATTATTTCTTTTATCAACTGACTTGTTTATATATTTGATTTTTTTCAAGGAACTGCATGTCCTTTCTTCAAAAAAATGGGCAGGGGAAGAGAGAGATAGAAGCAGGACATGTCCCATAGTTATTCACTTGGTAGTGCATACTGCAGAGAATCAGTGGCCAAATGGCTCTGGAGTGTGACAGAGGAGGAAGTGAGCTAATTGTCTTGGTTAGGTTATTCTAATGACTTTTATTAGAGCAGAGGGGGACACGGTGCCATCAGCTGATGTGGGGAAGGAGGAGCTCATTATCTGCCTTGAGTAGCTGACCTGCAATCTTTCCTCAAATCAGTGTAACTTCTACTGGGGAGAAAAGATGCTTTCAGCTGGAGTAGCCACATAATTACACCAAATGAAATTAGTTATTTTGGCAAAAGCAATTGCTCAGTTGACCTCTACCTGAAAAACTCTGTTTAACCAATCATTTTGCAGCAAAACTGATGTACAAGGATTTTCTTACTCAGCATTTCTAACCAGCTGCAGCAGAGAGCATCTGAGCATACAGCACATGCCAGAGTGGAGCTCTGGTGCTCTGCTGAAACTATAAAATTCATATGGGCACACTGGCATTTGAAGGAAATGCAGAAATACTGTCATGCATACTCCGTCTAGAGGTGTTGTTAACAACCACAGACATCTTGATGTATCTTACCCAAACATTTTTAGCCTCTCTTCCTGAGCAGGTTGTTTAATGTGACTGTGCTGTCTGTCTTCAGCTATCCACTCTAATATAATATGAACCTTTTGGCTCATTTTAGTCACTGTTGAAAGACAGAAGTGTTGTCAGGTACATTGAGTTTTTGTGTGTTTTGTGAAAACAGGTGGTCAGGTGAAGGATAACTCTGCATTAGTTATTTCTAAATAACAAATAAGCAGCAGCATTGGAATACATGGTTTTACCCCAGGGACTCCACACTAGAGGGAATTGGAAGAGGCAAGGGATCTAGCTGTGAAAAAAGTATCAGGCAGACCTCAGGCCTTGTAAGACACAGAGTAATGCAGTCATAAGATAAAAAAAAACCAACCCTGCTGGAAATGGAGCGGTGTCACTACTGCTAGTCAAGAGCTACTCATTCTCAGTGTGACTGTGCTCAGTTATTATTCATGATCTGACTGTGGTTTGCCTTGGCTGTGCTAATTCTGTTCCTGAGTCTTACCTGCCAAGTCAGCATCCCTTCTGGCTGTCAGCGGGAGCTGCTTGCACTCCTGCAGGCAGCAGTGCTGGCCCATTCTGTTCTGGGGGACATGGGGGTGCTCTGGAGCAAGCACACAGTAGAATGGGGCCTGTCTAAGCTTCAGGCCATGGTTTTCAGATGGCCATGGCTTTTAAATGCCCAGTGTCTCACAAACAAATCATCTGCCTTTGTTGACTGTTGACAGAACTCTTTCTCACAGATGCCCAAGTTAGCAAGTGCTTTTTCAGTGCTAGTCCAAGAACACTGGTATTTATTTCTACTTTTTATAGATTGAGAAATATTTCTTGGGTAAAATAAATAAAAGATTAAAAGGGTCTCAGATGGAGGAATACTCTTCTGACTCCCTCCTGAATGTGTATCCCTGGCTTGATGTACAAACCTGGACTTTTCCCCCTCTCTTTTCTCTAGGCTGTCAGCGCTCCATAGGTCTGTCCTATGGGAAAGCCAAGGTGTGCAGCTACAGTGGATGGTATTACTGCAGCACCTGCCATGTGGATGACAACTTCCTTATCCCTGCACGGCTGGTTCATAACTGGGACACTTCCAAATACAAGGTAATCTCCCTCAGGCTGGATTGCTAGCAAGTGAAATGAATTGCTGATAGCAACACAACAGCCAAAGGTTGCAGGCATTGGCTGCTAATACTGTTTTCTTCGTCCCTCTTGTCAAAATGAGCCCCACTCTCTCAACAAGACATGTTTTCATCACTGTTTCCTTGTCCAGGCATAAGGTGTTCCTCCACAGGAGCAGCCAGGCTCCTCCTTCTTGGTGGCATCTTTTTCATCATTGCTTATATGGCTGTTCAAGGGACAGGGAGAGGTAGCACACTGCAAACTCTCTTTTAGCCCTAATCCTTGCAGTAATTGGGCCTTTGAGGAGTACCTGTTTCAGGAACACCAGGGACTGAGGATTGGCACTGCTTAGTGATGGATACTAAATTGTGGAAATGCCTATGGGAAACTGGCTTACCAAATGCAATATTTGTGAGGCCCAGTATGTCCTGTCTCATGGCATGAGCATTTTGGGGACACTAGAAGGACATTGCTGTAGCACTTGGTTGAACCAGACTGATAAAAGTAACATAATGAGAAAATTCTACAGTTGTTCACTTGCCACACAAGAGGTTTTGTAAAACTTTTATAATCTGCAATTTGCTGCTGCCTGGGTGGCTGGTTGCTAGATAGGGGCACTGATGACATGCCTCAAAGCATTATACCAGCAAACACAGTAACAGTGTTGTTTTGCCATCTCAGGCAGTATATGCTGAAAGAATAACAAACTCATAAGGAATCCATGCTGGAGCTTCAGACCTAGCAGCCACTGTTAGGAGAGGTTGTTTGATGTTTTGTGTCTGCGAATATTATTATTATGTGCTATTTGAAAAGGAAAAAATAACCAGTAAATGCCCTATTAGAGGAAAAGCAGGTCTCTTGAAGAAAATTTGTCAGACGGGGAGATTATTAAAAGGTAGCAAGAGCCTGCCATCAGGAAAATGATAGTCTTGTGCTGTGAAATGTTAAGATTCTTCAAAGTTGCAAAGCTCCAAGGTGTGGAGATAAAAAGCTCTCCCATGCCTACAAGTAAGGAATATTTAAAAGTTCTTTCTTTGGATGCTTTTATCAAGAAGTAAAATTGTTAGGACATGGTAGTATAGTAGACCTGATATGGGGCTGGTAGATGGTAAGGAAGAGACCTCGTATCAAGCTGTCAGTAATACTGCCAAGAAAATTAACTGGGTTTGTTTTTGTTTTTTTCCTAAATCTGCAGCCTAAAAATTGTACTCTAGTCTGTTTCCTGTGGGATAGGCACCTGAGGTACAAAAAGAAACAGGACTTTAATGCTTAAGCATTCATTGAAAACTTAATCTACTGTCCTCTCACTGTCATAGTAAAATTAATTTTGCACTTCTTGTAGACAGAACAGGTATGAGGTGGCTTGGAAACACAAGCAAATTCTGTGCAGCTGCTTTACCAGTCTCTGTGCCAAAATGCTCAGCGAGGTGAATTTAAGAAAGGAATGCAACCCCTCAGGAAGGAAAACACAGCATCAGCCCCAACTATTAGGGCAGAAATTAAAGCAGGGAGGGAAGGTAAGGATATGCACATTGCCCTGCCCCTTGTAGGTAGCACAGCACTGCCTGAAAGTGGAGCTTCTGCAGAGGGGCACACGCTCCTGGCTGCACTTCTGCTGCACACCCCAGAGAGGTCCTGCAGGAAATAAGCACATGCCACATTTGATGGTCAGAACTGAAAGAGGGCTCCAGAATTCAAAAGCTGCTTTGTTTTACATAATCTGAAGTATGCCTGTCAGTCCACCAAATTGGAAGCAAAATTGAATGAAAAGTTTGCAAACTTGCACTCCTTTCCACTGCCACCTATTCCTCACTTCTACAGGGGTTTCTGGGGTCTGTTCTATCTGTTTCTGGCAAAGCAAGCACCAAAAGGGAGCTTCTGCAGTGTGACTGGGCACGTTTCTCTTTTTATGTTTCGTGAGCTCAGCATCTGAGCAGCAACTGTAACATAAACTGTGGCATCAATTAAGTAAGTTTGGAAATTAAGAGGTTCATGTGTGCTTTTGGCAAGACAGGTCATGAAAAACAAAAACAATAAACATCTCTAGAGCTGTCTCTTTCCATACCCAGGATCTTGAAAAACAGCAATCCACTTAACATCTGGTAGCACATGGGTAGGAAAAGAGAAATCCTCTTGGCTGCAGTAGAAGCTCTTTGAAAGGGCTTGGCAGTTAGAAATGTTTCTTCTGTCAGAACCAAAGCAGCAGCTCAGTCCCCAGGTTTGCTTTTTTTCCCATGTCTCCTGCTGTTTTCATATTTGAGTTTTTCATGTTCATGTGAAGGGAAAAGAGGCAGGTTTTGTGAACACCCTTTCTTCCTTTTGCTTAGGCCAGATGTTTTCCCTGTTTGCATGCGAAGCCCACTAACTACTGCAGTTTGGTTCAGGTGGCTTTCAGCCTGCACAGAATGCCAGACAAACACAGTAGGAAATGGACTCCTGTGCCAGAAGATTTCAAGAGAAGCTGACTTATGGTAAATAGAATTTTGAATGGCAGGTTTGCAGGCTCTAGAAGAAAAAGTCTGGAAATGTTAGCATCCATCCTTGTATGACATTTAAAGCTGAAACCCTGTTGCACTTCGCACCTTCTCACTCCTCCTGGCTGATTTAATAGGATTGTTGCTGCCCAGTAAAGCTGGGGACTGTGAGTATGCTAGGATGTATACTAAAATATTTATTACTGTGGCTGCCCGACCCTTCCCATTTTAAGACTGTGTTTCAGCCTCTTGTGACATTGCTGTGTTTGGCAATGCGAGTTAATGTTTTACAAGATGTCTGTGCCTGTGTCAGCCATGCAGAGTGGACTGACACCTTTCTGTCAGCCAGTGATGCTGGGCACTCCATGGGTGCATTGTACGTGCAAGGAGAGGGAAAACTTGCTTTGCTCCTCTCTCCTCAAAGGCTGCATTCAGACCATGCAGTACCAGTGCTGCACAGTAATACTTGATCACCACAGTGCTCATGTATGACAGAGTCACTCAGGGGACCTCAGCTGTGGCATCTCTTTGTTTCTGTGCCCTTAATGCCTCAGGAAAGATGCCCAACACAGGGGACAGGTGTTCTCTAAATCCAAGGTGCTTGTGTTGCAGCGTTACCTCTGATTGCACTCAGATGGCACAGTTGCTTGTACATGCATTATATTAAAAAAAAAACCCACAAACTAACTAAATTAGTGGGGTCTTTAATATAAATAGGTGGGATATTTAATACAGCTTCAGGGCCTGGGAAGCCTGCTGTATTTAAAATTTCACATCTTGTTATCTGTGTAGCTAGTGGTGAGAAGGCTGGCCTTGGCGTATTTCTTAAGTTTTTATTATATGTTGTGAAAAGGTTATATCTGGGGCCAGCTTCCCCAGTCAGTAGCTACTTATCATGCTGGTTTTGGAAGTGCTGTTTATAAGGATGTGTATTGTTCTTACCTTCAGCGCCAGATGGGAAATTACTTCCTAAATCTCAAGAGGCTGTGGTGTGTGTGCCCTTTCTACTTTTGTTAGCCTAACTCATCCCTCCCTTGTCTCAGTGTAAACATTGACTTAGAGGCCCAGGAGGACTAATTGAATCGTGGAACCAGTAGTATTTCTGTAGCAGTTTCAGGTGATTTGCAGCTCATTTCATGTAATCCCATCTTCTCTTTTCCAGCTGTGATAAAATGCAGAAATCAGGAATGAGAGGGAATTTGGCCATTTCTTTTAAGGAACAGGAGTATCTTTTCTAATGGAATGAGAGTCCTATTCATTTATCAAGATTACAGTAGCTTTTTGCAGGTGGAGATAAATCAGGGCACTATGAGAAATGCATGAAAAACTTCTTGCAGATGGAATTTGGGAGTAATACCAATAAGATTCAGTTTTATTTTTATGTTTTAAAAAAGCACAACAACTTGCTGTTTGCTACAAAGAAAGCAGAAAAATACTAACAGGGAAGAAACTGATTATTCAGATTTTAGACTTAAAAAAAAAATATAGTAAGCTATGTTACTCTGCAGCAAAAGAATATGTGACTGCAGATATCATTGTACTTTGGGTAAGTACCTGTCTTATACATTCAGTTTTGAAGGTTTGATCAAGTTTGACTTGGCTATAAGCAGAGAGAGTTGGATCTCTCTCAACTGTGTCTCCATTTGTAATTGGTAACAGTAAGTTTTCAGATGCATAGAATAGCTGACAGATCACAGAGGGGGAGATGTCTCTTCAAAAGAGTTGGGAGAAAACCCTAACCAAACTGCTTTGTTTTTTAGGTATCAAAGCAAGCCAAAGAGTTCCTGGAATATGTTTATGAGGAGCCATTAATTGATATCCAGCAGGAAAATCCCATGTTGTACAAGCACGTTGAGCCTCTGGCCACTGTTGTGCGCCTGAGACAGCAGCTAAAATCTCTGCGAGCCTACTTGTTCAGCTGCAGAGCAGCAGTGGCTGAGGATCTGCGTAGGAGGTAAGAACCACAGCCGACCTACAGCACAAAGATGGCTTTTTGCTGCTCTGCTGTCAGTTTTGTTTCTTCTTGCGCTCTAGTTCAGAAGGCATTACACATTTAGAAGGATGTTGTGCTTGTATCTGGCTTCCCTGGGCAGCTGGGTTATCCTCTGCCAAAGACAGTGATTTTTATAGGGTCTGACTATCTGAAGTTGTTATTGACTGCTGTTAGCCCCAGGGCATCACACATTGTGGTGAACATCTTTTAGTACTCCTCAGGCTTTCTGGCTGTGTGTGAGTACTTTCAGTCAGATGTGCTGCCTCTTGCCCTGCCATGGCATCACAATGAGGTAGCCACTGCTGGGACCTTTGAAACACCTCAGAGTGTGGCAAAGCATGAGGGGGGGCAGAGTCAGCCACCTTTCCGGCACTTCTGCCCTCCTCTGTGACATGACCTCAGCCAAAGGCAGAGGCCAGATGTACTCCCCTGGCACGTGATCCAGTGCATGATTTATGCTGGTCTCCTGCTCAGCCAGTCTCCACGACATGGCTGTGCTGAATGTTTTGTTTATTGGCAAATACATGGTCACAGCACAGCAAAAGGTGTTTCATATTGAGTTTGCTGTGGTGGATAAAGAAACTTTATAAAAAGTGAACTTCATTTTAGAAGTGCTGTATCTTAGTCTATTCAGCTGCTGCTGCATTTTTCTGACAAGCTAAAAATGAACAGTCTTAAAACTGTCAAGCCACAGTTGTGATCTTGAAAAGGCCAAGCAGGTTTTGGTGTGTTTTGATGGGGAGATGTCTCTGCCCATGCAATAAATACTGTGAGGTGAGTGGTTCTGGGCACATGAAGCTGACCTGATGCATCTGTAAGCATTTGTACACCCCAGTTTTTAAGACAAGACTGCAAATTGGAAAGCCACTGCTTTGAAATCATGAGCTGCCATAGGGCAAGGAAGCAGGTGACATCAGTGGCTGTATTTTGAACATGCTGTTCTAGGGGACCTGAATTCTTTGGAAGAGAGAGGAGGCTGCACTGGTGTCTTTATCCCAGGTAAGGAGAGCTGGGCTGCTGTTGGGCACATAACCTATGTCATTGCTTTGATGGACTATCTAGAACAAGTAGAAGGAGGATACACAACAGGTTTATGGAGAGCATTGCTGAGTTTTTGTGTCAGGTGCACTGTGGGTTAATGTGTTGGTGTGTTTCTGTTCAGTTCCTGTTATTTGCTGGGGCAGCTTACAGCATTTTAAAAATTAGGATGGTTTTCCTTTATTCTGGAGGGATGGTATTTTCTTACAGAACTGTTTTTCTATGCTGTCCTCTTTAATAAAACTAAAAGGACAATTAGGTTTCTGAAGGTTGTTAAAAAATAGCAGTAAGGAAATAATGCTTTCTGATTAATATTTAAGAAAATAATTCTCTTATTAAAATAGAAGAAACTGAATGGACTTGGGCAAGACAGTAAAAGAAGAGAGTTCAAAGGAGGCCTAAGCATAGCAATCAATTGACTAGAGGGAAAAAAAAGGGGTGAGGGAAAGCCAGGAGAAGGAGTTTCAAATAAGGAAGGAATCTCAGGAAAATAAGTTAATGAAAAAAACAGGACAAAAGAGGAACCAACCAAAATCTGCCTCCAAGTGCTCCAAGTGCTTCCTTTTCTTATCTAAGAGTATATTCACACTCTTGTGAAGACTCCAGTTGTCTCCATTTAAAGCTGTGTGGTGGAGAAAAGGACCCCAGCCCAGGAAGGGTTTGGTTTTGTACTAGGGAAGCATCTCCAGTTAAATAGGACTTGCTACAAGTGTAAAAGCCACTGGAGGAATGTACAGTAATCACCTTAGAGTCCAGCTCCTTCTTGGCTTGTGAAGTCTCTGTTGAGGTGACTTTGGTGCTCAGTTGTTCCCTCAGATGTCCTCTAGGAGGTTTGCAGAGATGGGAAGAAAGAAAAGTTCTTTTCCCATAAGGACTCATTCCTTGCTCAAAATGCTGCCAATGGCTTTGCTGCCTTCATCTTGTATCGCAGTGTAGACATTCACTATCAATGTGATGACTTTATAGAGCACAGCTGAAAAGTAAATAAAGATTTAAATTTTCCTTTGGCTCATCACAGGGCAAGTGATGAGAAAAGGAGTTTAAACAATGTGGTGAGACAGCATTCCTAAATTTAGTACTGTTTCCTAATTAAAAGTGAAAGATTGGCAGAGAGAATCCAGTTATCTGTCCTGCTCTAAAAACATTCTTTTTCTGCTTGGTCTTCACCTTAGTAAGTGAGTAACAATTAATCACAAGAAAGTGAACACGGCATCTTGAAGACCTGTCAGACCCATATAAACAGACTGAAACAAACTGTTAATATTGCTGTCTACAGAGAACTAAAAACAGACTGATTAATTGTATTGGCACTTTGCTGCCTCTGGGACACTGATAGAGCCTGCCTTATTAGGGAAAAGCAGATCACTCTGAGGTTTCTTTTATTAATGCTATTTGCATTATCATCTACTTTAAATCTATACCTTGCTCTTCAACCCACATCACAAAATGAAGATGGCAATGAAGCTGGAAACTCTTGTGTCCTCTGTGAAGACAGAACTGTTTACAGTGCTTACAGTCACTTTTTCTGAAGAATTCCAGATGGCTGTAAACCAGGTTAGCTCAGGAGCCAGTTAGCTTAAATGTGGAAATGTTATTTATAGTGTTTGCTGTGCCTAGATAGGTACTTTGAGAACTTTGAAACTTGGCATCTAACTCAGTACTGAAACCACACTGTGAACATCGAAGACACAAATGGAAAGCAAGGAAGAAAGGAAAAGACAGAAGAAATCCTTTAAGTAGCTAGAAGGCTCACAATAAAAATGGTCTTTGTCAGTTAAAGTGATTTATTCTCACCTATTGCTCCACTGGGTTCTAAGCTTTTCTGTTTGCAGGGGGAGAAAAATAAGGAACATGGACTTGACTTGGGAGGTGAAATAAGGCCCTCCACTGGCATGTATCAACAGTGTTCCTCTGAGATTAGCCAGATGAGACTCCCAGGATGGTGCTGAGCTCCCTGTTTTACAAGGGATGTTGTTATGCCTACTTAGCTGTAACTGTCACCTCACTATTGCAACACATCTTTTGCTCAAATGTTGTTACTGAGCAAGTTCTCGCTTGTTTTGGTTGCCTTGCTCGTGTGGATGCTGTTCAGGCAGAGGCACTCAGGACTGAAGCCTAGAGCCAACATAGAATTAGTACAAGTGGAGCTGTACAGATCCTACCATTGCCTACAGATGGTGAATGAATGGCACAGACAAACCAAGATGGAGTCAATAAAATTGATGGCTGGGAAGGAAACAGTGAGAACCTCCAAGTCCATTAAATAATGAGGGCATTCTATGAAACTGTCCTGGATGATGTGAGTTCTGTTCTACATTTGCTTTGTTCTTGTAGTGATTAAAGATTCTCCACGTCAAGGAACTGTCAGAATGGTTTTTTGGATAGTCTTCAGGTGCTTGCATGTCTACTGTAGGGTAGGGTAACCCAGGTCAGCCTTGGAGCTCCATCTGGGCTCTTTGCTCTTTCAGTTGTACATCAAACTTGCAGTTCAGGTGCTGCTAGCCCAGATACTTTGGACAGATGGCAGTGACACAAGATAAATGTTTTACAGCACAGTCCCCTATGCATTAGTGCTTGTTGCAATGCCCTTGTTCTGTAAGTGAATCTGAATGGTGATGAGAAACTATATGGAAAAACTTCCCTCTTGTTACTCATCTCTGTCTCATCCCATTTGTCTCTCAGCTCCAGAACAGCAATAGATCAGTTTTACCCCTGCACAACTCCAGTGCTAGGTACACCACTTAGCAGGTCTAGTTGATCTTCCTGTATAGCAGCAGGAGGTGAAAGGTTACACCTCCAGTGCTGCAGACGTGAGGTCCTGGCTGAGCCTGCTGGTCTGTCAGCACGAGGTGAAACAAGCCCAGATTCAGTTATGCTGAACAATAGAGTCCTGTCACTTCCTACAGTGAGGCCTTAGCCGTATCACTTCTGACACAGGAGTAGATTACTTTCAAAATATTTGTGTGGCAATTGGGGAGCCTGTCTAAACACATCGCAGGAATCCCGATTGATCTTATGCAATCACTGTACCTCCAAATACCTCATGTGTGTGAAGCTGGGGCTATGTCATCTTTCAGAGCAAGGACAACAGAAGGTCATTAAGTCATCTCTAGTCTGTCAAAGGAGACTCTCCATTTTCTTTGCAATGTTTAGGCCATATGGGGAGTGGAAAATTCCAAAGCGGTAGAACAAAGATACAGGTTCTGAAAGTAGTAAACTGCAAAAAGAAAGTTTAAGCAGAGAAGAAACAGTAGAATGTGGTTGCAGGGCTCTGAAATAATAGCAAGATGAACAGAAGAAGAAAATTTGTTGCATGAGTGATTGGACAGAGGATGAGAGAGGAACTCATTCAAAGAGGATATCTACGTATCCTGAGAGGAACCGGTATTAAGAACAAATAACAACCCAAACTGAGGAAAGGTGGGAAAATAAATGCAGAGAAGTGTGCACAAACCATTTGTTTTATTTAGATTTTGCATGCCTGTAGTCAGTGCAGTAGCTGAAATAAAGCTGCCTGTTGATGGAGCTCATGCAAACAGACTACCTCCACCTCTGCTTCAGCTCTTCTCTCTTTTGGAAGAAGTAACCATGCATGCAGGATCTTTGCAAATTAGCATCTTAAAAAGTGTTTGGCAAAAACTGAGGGGATGGTGTCAAGGTGGAATTTGAGCTTTCATTTGAACTAGAGGTAACAAACAGCTGAAGCAATGAGATGTGTGCCAGAGCAGCTGGGGTGGAGGCAGTGCTGCTGTCTGTTCATGTCAAGGGAAGGTCAGAAGCACAAGCTGGTGCTCTACCATGGTAAGCATCCAGCTGAGGAATGTGCCAGAGCTTTCCATGGTGAGCCTTCCAGAGGACACGTGGGTCTTTCAGTTCATGTGAACATTTTACGGTCTAGGGGGCACACCTGTGTCTCCTTGTCAAAGAGATGAGTAATGTTACATCTCCTTCACAATGGTAATTTCCATTCACCTTTTGAGAGTTGCTTTTAAAAAAACATGATTTAAAAACAAATTCCTGTTAGATGTGGACACCATCTTAAATATTACTTATGCCATTTTTATCCCTGTGTTTTTATATCAGAGCTTCCAGCAACAAGGTGCAGAGGTTCAAGAGTGTCTGACAAAAGCAAAGACCATTTTCTTATTCTTAATTTCAAGTTAATTCTAAACTATTTTGATTTCAAAATGAAACTGTCTCTAATTCTCTGTTCTGCTTTTAGTAACAGTGGTACTTGATTCATGAGTTAAATCTGTAGTAATTCATGTCTTTCACAATGTTACCATAGCCTTGCTCAAGGAACCACAAGGGAGAGAGAGTTGGTGTGTACTGCATTTTAGCAGGAAGTTTATAGACAGGTTCAGGATTGCTGATGGATGATGATAAGAGTAACTATTTTAACATAGGGATGCTCGTGGGGAATTTTGTAACAGCATGAAATAATACCTTACCTGGACATGCTTGCTAATAAATCTAGCACTTAGTGTGGGCTGAAGATATGTGGGAGTGACTGTTCCCAGAACATAACCAGAAGTGTTCATACCTCACAAATGTGAAATGATTGACAAATGCTTTTTTGCATAAACTCATAGTTAGAAAAAAAAAAAAGAATCTGGTATAATGCCACAAGAATTAAATGTGTAAGTAGTATTTTGGTTTAGTTTAAATTCATTCATTTATTTTTATCTTTTGAGTTTTTAATACTTATGTTTCCCAAAGCCCTACTTTCCTGAGTAACTATTGTTGGCTGGGAAGTTTGGGTTCTTCTCTCCCAGCAAACTTCCAGGAGCTAAGATTTCCAAGGAAATACAAAATCAAAAGCCTGAAGAAAACTATGAGAATTAGCAATGCTGGAAAAAATCCTACCTGTTCCCCTCACCTCTGATGCCATTCTCTACCTTAAATTGACGTGTCCATTTCAAATGAATTGCAAGAGAAAACCCACCAGAAACGTTATTTACCTTGCCCTGTATATTTGGGATGACTGGCAATTCACTGGTACCACTCTGTACTTTTACAACCAAATAGTAACTCTGAAAAACTGGAGCTGCTCTCAGTGAGAGCAGAGTGCACACAGGTCCTGCCCGTCTGCTCTGCACGTGGCTGGTGCTGATGCATGGCAGCAGGGACAGGAACAAAGAGGGCTCTTGCCCCTTGTTCAGGGCCAAAACCCAGCAGTAATCAGCATGTGCTGGCCTTCAGCTGCTTTGGTTTGCTGCTCCAAAGGTGTGAGCTGCAGTGCCAGGGTATGAACTGTGCTGCATGAGGACACAGACTCGGTACCCTGGTGCTGTGCCAGCTGTGGGTGGAGCAGCTTCCTGCAGAGGTGGAGAGGAGGCTGAATGCAGAGCAGGGCTGGACTGGGGCATCTGTGTCTCTGTGAGTCACAGCTCAGTCACACAGTGCTCAGCCTGGTCAAACGAGACACTCCTGGCTGGCACATGAAGCCGTGGTGCCAGCTTCCCTTCCCATTCCTCCTCACATCCCGGGTTTTAAGGGGCTTTTTGGTATAAAGGAGACTTGGTTGTGCCCACCTGCCAGCTAACTTGTTTTCTTTTGATTGTACTGTAAAAAGAAGAGTTCCCCCTGCTTATCACGTTTGTACTTTGGTTATAGTGTCAGGCACAGGCAGATTAATTGGTTGTAGCTTTAGCAGAGCTGTCAGAGTATTTAACCCATTGAAGAAAAATTACCTGCGCTGGTGATAAACAGGCTTTAAATGCAGAGCAATTACTTAGTGCTAACAAAGCACCATGACTACACACTTTATCCAAATGCAAAAAGCAAACTCTTATCAGTGGTTCTGTTTGCAGGAGGACACTAAAAGATAACCTTTGTTTGTGCAAATACTTACCTGATAAGATCATCCGAGAAGGAACAGATGAAATTTCTGTCTTGCCTGAAGTTTATACTTCAGATTACAAAGTATTAAGTAAAAAAGAATAATAATCAGAAACTAAAAATGCTCACTTATTTCTTTTAGTTGGATCAAAATCTTGGTTGGTTTCTTTTCTGGTTGCATTGATTGTGTTTATATCTAGGACATAACAATAAAGCAATTTAGAGACCTTTAACCAATAGGACTTTGGATTTCTTTGTTCACAGTAACTGGCAAAGCTAGAGGCTGGTTAGCATTGAACTTGGTTTGTTCACTGCAGGCTGAACCCTGACTGGTAGCCCGGCTTTGCAGCAGTCCTGTGACTCATCACTGGTGAAACTGGTCCTGGAGTTTCCAAACTGTGAAAGCTTAGGAGGTGCTTTTAGTGGGATGTGCACTTGATACCATTTGCCTCTCAAGGGTCACAGGTCACATTCTGAAGCTGCAGAGGTTTGAGTTTTTATTGTGATGAGTCTTAACATCTTGCGTTTGACCTCTGTTTAGTTCACTCCAGTTTCTTTTCTGTGTTAAGATTTGACTGAAAGGCACTGTTTATTGAATGCTTTTAATTGACCAACTTTTAAAAAAATCTAGTTAGTTGTAGCACATCGATCAAAAGATTTACAAAACTGACATCTTTTATTTTGCTTTCAAATGACTAATCAGAGATTTCCCATTTGGTGTTTATAAAAGAACTTTATATTAAGGGAAAAGTAAAATTCAAGAATGTATTTTAGTCATTTCAGTTTAAGGCCTTGTATTAATTCGAGCATTGCTCAAAGCTCCTGATGCAATCTGATGCAGAAACTAAATACGGTTTTCTAGTGGAGTGTTCCTAAGTGTCATTATCTTAGCTGGCTCTGGGTCCCTCAATGAGATGTTTGGACATGAGTGTGATTTTAAGTTGATCTGGGTGCTCTGTAGTTCTTTGGATGCTCATTCCGTGGTGTGGTATTTGTGTGAGCCCATCTCACCTCCTGTTCTTTTCTGCCTTTGGTTTCCTTCGAACAAGTTCAGTTGCAGTTGACAGAGGGACAGAGATGGCATAGACACTGCTTTCCAACTAGTGACATGAGAGGAGGTGTCTGTGTTGAGAAGCAAGAGGCTCAGAATTAGTCCTGTATGCCTCCTACTGAAAAGGACTTTATATAAGCCATGACCTCATTAGGCTCAGAGAACCTGTGCAGGCAAGCAAACTGCTGGAAACCAGCCATCAGGCATTTTCTTGCTCACTGGAGTACTAGGCCTGTATGGATTTCCTGCCCCAACTGATTTGCTTGCATTTTATGATAAGCTTTTTTTTAATATATGTTTGGGTTTGGTATTTTGGTGCCTGTTATACTCTTGTTCCCCACCCACTAGAGGCTGACAAAAACTGGCAATGAACAGAGGTGTTTCTGGGAGGTGGCTTCACCAGTCACATTCAGGTAGCTGTTGGGCTTTGGGTTTTTCTTTCCAAATGGGACTAATAGAAATTCTCTGGAGGATAACTTAAATTGCAATCGTGCCACACAGCAAGACCTGTTTTTGAAGCAGTTGCTCAGCTCGCCACGGGTGTGGTGGAAGCACTTCATTTATGTGAGTGGGGGCTGAGCTGCCTCCTTTTAGGCAATTTCAGGGTTGCACAGCCATGGGGCTGTGTGGTTTCCTCCTTTGGTGGTGTGGGCAAGTGCTGAAGGAGTGTTTTGCACCTCTGCCTTTATTGGGAATCATGCAGGGACTGGCCTGGTTGCTTCACGGTTTTGTAAATGCTGTTGCACTTGTGAGCTTTGGCTGCCCGGCTGTTTTTCTGTGGCCTACCACAGAGAACCAATTTTAATTTTTCAGAGAAGGACTGCAAATCTAAAGCTGGACCAGCCTTACTTACTGAGGGTTTTTTTTATTCCTCAGTTTCTATAGCAATGGAAATAATGACCCCTCACTTGAATGCGGAGTATATGCGTACATATATATAAATATAAATATATATATATATATATATATGTATGTGTTTTGCATAAAACTGGGAGGGCAGTGTCTCTTTTTTTTTTCCTGGAAATAGATACGGAGGGGAGAAAGTTTATTGTAGCTCTGCAGAACTGTTGCTGCAAATTACTGTGTTTTAAAAAGTGGGACAGGAGCAGGGATAAGATTTGTCACCAGGGCCTGTGCTGGCTGAGACTTGCTTGACAAAGGAATTTGGTTGAATCATGAGTTTGCTTTTCACCTGCACACTTTTTACTAGGAGTTAGAACTTGCAGGAAAGAAGGAAATAAAATGCCATCCTTGAAGACAGGGGAATGTGATGTTAGTCATCAATACTAGTCATGGACAGTTTTTGCATTATGAGCTATTCAGGCTATTTCCTGAAAAAGGAAATCTTTCATTAGCTAATTGTTTTCCTTAGCGGTGGTGTAAGGGCATCAGCAAACAATACAGTTTCTGGCAAAGCTGTTTAGTGCCTCCTGTGTGATCAGGGGAGAATGATGGCTAATGAAAATGGCTTTTTTTTTAATGAAAGAAATTCTGTCTGAGCTGCAAAAATACTAATGCTTCAAAACGTTGTTCAGAGTAGACTCCTCAGCTTTTAATAAGTCTGCTATGTGCAAATGAGCAATTCTGGTGTTATATGTTGTCTGATGTCTGGGTTTGGACTGTTTTCCAGTGGTCTTTGACATTGTGCCAAATGTATTATGGGGGTGTGATACAGCAGAGCCACTGAAACACAGTCCCCTCAAAAAGGAGCAATAGAATAGCCTACAGAGCTGACAGGGGGGAAATGGCAATGCTCTAGTGAGATTACAAAGAGAATTGGGTGGGTAGAATGGATATGCTTGGTGATTGAGAAGGAGCAGTGGCACAGTCCAGCTCCAGAAGAGTGCCATAATATGGGTGGTGTGCAGTTGTCAGTGCATTGCCTGCAAAACTCTTCTCCTCCCACCCAAATAAATGTTAAATTTTTTTCAAAAGTACAAAAGCATTTATTAATAATTTGTACTGTCCACCTTAGAATCAGCAAGAAGTCCTAGTCCCTTCTGTACATACAGCTTTGAAAATTATCAGTATAAGGCTGTTGTTTAAGACAGCTAATGGAGTACCAAAAACAGAGGTATTTTCATTATTTCTCCGAATCAGTGTTTTGTGGAAAGATTGCATTTGGTAGTCTTGTTCTCTTGATCTGTGGTTTAGCTTGTTATGTTCTTGCAGCTTCTAAAATCTCTTCTGTGAGTTACTGTGTGCTTTCTCAGTAGTCTCATATCAAGATACCATGGAAGCTCAAATCAGCATTTCACTATCTTTGGGGTGTTTTTGAACATGTGCAGTGGTCTTACTGTTCTTTGCCATTCAGCTCCACCACTTCAAACCAGTCTTTGCCAAAGCTTTGTTCATGAATTTAATAATGTAAAGAGTTTCCTTTCCGTATTGCCTTAAAACAGTGCACTTGAGATTTGGAAACCAAATTTACAATTTCTACTCTGAAAGAGAACATATAGTGGGAAATAGTTTTGTTTCTTAGGATACTTGGTTTCTTTTCATAAAATTTTTAGTTAAAATCCAATGTCCTTTTTTTCTCTGTGATGTTACATAATCCAGTTTTTCATTTTACTGCCTATCACTTTAATTAGGGCATCTCTTCTCAGTTCAGTTTCCTGTAATTTAGCTTTACATTTTAGGTTTGTCAGTACATAAGCAATGGTCTTGCCTGATATCTTGGCTTAGGTAAGGTAAATACTGCTTTCTTAAGTAAGTCACTATAAAGTCTATACCAATATGTATATTTGTATATGGAAAGGGGAATTGATATCAGTCAGCTTTATGTTGGAGGGACAGTATCTGCATGACCTTTTTCCCAATATAATTATTTCAGTTATAAAACTATAAATCACATCTGAAATTAAGTGTTATAGCTTTAAAGCTATATAGACCAGGGATTCATACTAAAAACCATAAGAATGTGCAGCTTGTGTTACTTGTTTTTATTACTGCATTAATTATTTCTCTAAACATTGTCTGTGGTCAGAAAGAGCTTTCAGTGGCTCTTAATGTCTCAACATATCACCTGACAGTTGGAGAATGACACTGGCACAGAATTCATTCTTATTGTGGGATTGTTGTGCCCATGCAGAAAGCTGTAAAAATAGCTGGTGCTTAGAGGGTGATATAATTCCAGTTTCTCTAACATCACTGTTCTGCTGTTATTTGGTGGGAAGAGGAAACTTTCGAGTTTCCCAGTCAAAACAGTGTGACACGTTCCTGTTTTTCTCTTTTCAGGATCTTTCCCAGAGAGTATCTTCTTCAGCAAATCCATCTTTATTCTCTGGCAGACCTTCAGCAGGTGAGTGTCTTCAGTTCATTCTCCCTGTTACACATGAAGCCTACCCTTGCCTTCAGTGCCAATTGTACGTTTCCCTTCTAGCTATTCATAGCATAAAGAGCTGTTCTTCCAAGTTGGCTCTGTGGTTTGTAGTTTAGTATAAAATGGGTTAACATGAGCATCAGTTAGGGATGAGAGAGAGAAAGCCTAGAGCCTCAGTGTTCAAATGGCATTTCTGTGAAAGAAAACTGTAAGTCTGCAAAGACAACTTTGCTATGAGAAATTTTTCATGTGCTCAATAAATTCTCATTAAAGTCGCAGCCTACAGGTGACAAGTAGTATTTATTTCTTTGCTTGAAAGAGAAGTTATTCAGGAATTTTGAAGTTCGTGAAGTCCCTAGTGCAGCATGATTATTTACAAAGTCTGCTGAGCATTGCCACGAGGAGGGGTGTAACCTAATCCTCCCCTCCCAAAACCTCAGCAAGCCTGCTACATAAAGCTGAGCCATGCAGTGTTACCATGACAGGTGTGACCATGGAATGGGCCAGCAGAATTTGGCTCTGCATTGATAGTGATTCAGCTAAACAAGAACCTTGAAGTCTATTTACTTGAACAGTAGAATTTTATTGTATAGCAGATTAAACAAGAAGAATATGGAAAAAAATAGCTGAGAAGGGGGGACAGGGGATCTAAGGTGAATGTGCTGCAATGCTCAGATGCACAGTGGAGGAGGCAGTGAGGTGAAATGTGCTGGCTGACCTGAGTACCTCTGTGTTCGCACTGTTGCCAGTGGTGTGTAAAACACAGTATTTTAAGCTTCTTTCACCTGTATTTCCCTTCTCTAGTGGGGCCATTTTGCAGGACAAGGGTAGCACAATCAGTTCTGGATGTTCAGTGACACATAAAGTTGAAGTAGTTCAGATTTCCCTCAGAGCTGGAGACTACAGGAAATGTGTTTTTTGTTGGCTGGTGAAGTCATGGGGTAGAAATGATTCCATACATATAATAAATAAGCCAGTTGCCTAAGGTCTAAAACTGTTTCCCCATCTTTTCAGCATGTTCTGCTATCTCATCTTTAATAATCAAGCCATGAAAAAGCAAGCTACTTAACTCCAGAGCTGCAGTCTCCCTGGTGGGCCTGTCTATTAGCCCCCAGTGCTTTGTAAGCTGCTTAATCAGTTCCTAACATTGGTAGTAGATATTTTAGAAGCAATCAGCAGCTTATCAAGCACCCTGGGGGGGAGAAGGAGGATAGAAGTCATAATTCATGCATTGATTTAGCAGTTTCCTTTAACATGTTTCATTGTGTTAGTGTTTGCAAGACACCTTCTCTTCCCTTGAGGGCCCCAGTCCCAAACTTATCATATTTAGAGGCAATATAATTTGATTACCATTTCTGCTGGGGTTGGTTAAATTGCATTTACCTTTTAATCTAGCTATATCCTTGTTGTCAGCATGGAGAGGGTTTTCCACATTTTAGAGGCTCCAAGTTTAAAATTGGATTGCCTGTTTTTGTCAAAGTGGGTCCAGAGTGGAAAAGAGAGGAGGGCCCCATTGAGAGAATGAATCCAATGGTCAGATAAATACTAATGCCCTTAACAGCCCTTCCTCCTGTCTGCTTTACCCTTCACTGCTGCTTTCTCCCAGTTGCTCATCATTTTCCACTGACCTGCAGTTTGGGTAGTTTTAATCCTGAAAGTTTTTCGCCTTTTGATTCCTCTGCT
>JAHLSL010000093.1:2777978-2823586 GCA_025920805.1 Petroica traversi
AGATTAATGGAAAGATAAGGCATGGTGAGTGAATTAGAAAAGCAGAGAGGGGTAATCTGCAGATATAAGCAACCTTTACCCTGGTTAGTCCCAGCTCAGTTCTGATTTGTTTCCTGGCCAAGTTCCTTTAAAGATCCTAGAAAACATGGTTGTTTCCTACTAAGCACCTGAGTTTCAAAAATGGGGTTTGAGGGTCTGTTCTTAGTTGCAAGAAGGTTGAAATGCCTGTTTGCCAGTAGATGAAACAGCTTATAATACTATTCTAAAATGAAATCCAATATAAATCTCTTTCCAAGCTTAGCAGACCTAGATATCATGAATCTAGCAGAGTATATACTTGGGCTGTGGGGTGGTCTGGGGGTGGTAGTTGCTTGGATCCATTTGGATATGGCTCCAGTGGGGAAGACTTTAACTGTGAGGTTAAAAGCAGAGTCAAAAAAAAAAGTATCAAAATGGTCTTAATTTTGGAAATTTCCCAAATCCTGGTGAGGCAGTGATTTTTGCTAGTACTTGGGTCATTAACAAATGCTTGTAGTGCAGATATGAGTAACCAAAGAGGTAGCAAGTGACAATCTTTATTTGTATGTGCACACAAATTCATGTGTACTGCAGAAAAATGGATTAGTCATATGGACAGTGATGGACTCTTACTGTCCAGGGTAGTTTCATCCTAAACCTGCTGAAGATGTGAACTCTTCTCTGCTGATGTTACTAATGGACATATCAGTGCTTTTGTGCATGTATGGACAGAGTTCATGCAACAGGAGTTAAAAACTGTCCATTCAGATTTTACACACGTGATTATGGGGCTGCTTTTGTTGAAAGTGAGTTTTTACACTGTTAAATGTTTGTTTGGACTGAAGTTGCTCAGACAAGACTCTTCTATTTCTTATGAAAAGTAATTCTTGCTACTTACAGTACATAACATGGTAATGGGAGCTTTTGAAGTAAAAGACTAGAAGGTACTATTGTGGTGATTTCCAAATTCAGATAGTTCATCCATAGAGAGTTAACTAATTTCTTGCCCCTTTTTTATGTTAAATAGCAAGATACAGAAGCATGCAAAGATTATGGCAGTGATGCACAGGAAATTCCACCTGAACATGAAAAAGGACTTTACTGTGCACTGACCATGCTTGGGAACCAGTTGCCAAGAGGTTGTGGAGTTTTCCCCCTCTGGAGTTATTCAAGAACTACCTGGATCTGTGCCACATCCTCTGGGATAGCCGTGCTTGAGTAGTAAATTTGGGCCAGGTGACCCATTATGGCCCCCTTTCAGCCTTACCCATTCTGTGACAGTATTTACTCTAAAAACTCTCTTAATCATGGCAATTATTTCAACCAACTCTAAAAGATACAGTGAAAGGAAAAGAATTCACATCAGGGCAAAAATTACTGGATGTCAGGGATGGAAATTGTGAGCAAGATGAGAGATTTTAAAAGATGATAATATGAAGAGTTGTTTACACAGGAACACTCAGGGAAAAATAATTAAGTGACAAAATATGGGAATTCAAAAAGATGAGTTGAATTACATTGAACCACTGTTTAAATACTTTTATTTAAAATATAAGTGGCTTTCATTTGGTTTATCTCCATTTACTTTGGAAGCAAAGTGACATAAATTGTATTAAGGCCATTTTCATTCTGAATGTGTATGTCCATACAGGGGTCTAATGTAGTGTAATTGATCCATTTTAACATTGTAGATAAACTAATCAGTTGAAATTTAATTAAAACATTACTGACTTCAGATCAACTTTCCCGACTACCTGTAGATGAACCTACAAATAACATGAAGAACAGTGCAGAGAAAGGATGAGCAGGAGAGCCCTGTTCTCACAACAATATGGCACAGATAATACAGTGAGTATGAGGGATGCATAAAAACCCTTAATGGAAATGCTTCTTTGCAGGACACAATGGATGTGAGGAACTTAATGCCACAGTAATGTCACTGAGGCCAGAAGTGTATCACCTTTGAGAGGATTAAGTATCCATAATGAGAATATCCACAGTTACAGTACATAAAATAAAGGGATTATATGATTTCAGACTAGACATACTATGCTGCAGGGATTAGGAAGATGTCTCCCCTACTGACAGACAGATCAATTATTTCATTTTCCTCTGGCATTTGTAACTCTGATTACACACAGCACTGATTACAGCCCCTGGGAGCATTTTGGGCTTGCTGGGCTGTTGGTCTCACAGAAGCATTCCTCACTGGGAAATCTTTATGTTTCTGGTTGAGCTTTTCCACATATAAGGCTCCCTAACAAAAATGTGGGGAATGAAAATGAACTTAAATGAAACAAAAATTCTACCTAATTTGAGCCTAATACACTGTTATATTAGGATTAGAAAGCCTTAGAAGAGCAAAGAAATCATTAGATGTCCTTCACTTCTCCAGGTTTTTAATCCATGCAGTACTTTCATTGCACCTTCTAGACAGAAGTGGAGATTGGAGATGCTCTTTCTGCTATTTTATATATACAAAGCTTTACATGGATTTAGACAAGTTGTATCATCAGTCCCAATAATAGCAAAGAATGCAAGATATGGACTTCTTTTGCCTTTTACTTGCTGTTATAAAACTTCCTTTCTGGTAACTCAATCCTCATAAAACTGCTGATAAATGCTTGGTATAGATTTGTCTCATACAGCCCAATGAATTCCAAGCCCATCAGTGGTGGTGTCCCTGCCCAGCAGTTCCTTTTTATTTGTGCATTAAAAGGATGGCATGTAGCATTTACCTACATACAGCCTGTGCATGGGGCTGTCCTGATTGAAAAAAGTGGGGTTTGGCTAACGTACTTTGGGGGTGCTCTAGTTTTAGAAGTATTACTGAATTAGGTACATGCAAACATCCCTCTGCTCTTAGTGTGCATAGCTGTGCCTGTGAAATCATGGGTGCAAACTCAGTTATATAAATGAGAGAGTATGCTGTGGTCATTTGTGTCATTCAGTGATCCAATATAAGCTGTATCATCTTAAACTTCTGTTTACCGAAGAGGTTTACCCATGTAGCTGCACCAGCAGATTCTTTTGGTTTTAGGTTAGCCCTTTTGCTGCTTCAGGGGCAGGAGGTGGCAGATGAGAAGGAGAATTATGTTTTGGGCAGGCTGAGATGACTGAAGATCTGTCTGTCACAGTTCTCTGTGGGAATTGACTGTACTCATCAAGGGCAGCAAAATGCCAGGCACATCATCTGTGCCACAGCTGCCACAGTTCAGAGTTCAGCACTGTTGGGAAAACATTGATTCACATCCCCAGCCTCCCAAGCAAGGGTTGACACAGCGTGTGTGACAGAGGTGCAAGTCCTGCAGTGTGCTACTGCCCCTGTAATAATGCCAGATAGCTCTCTGCATGAGCTGTGTAAAGATGCATCTTGGACCACATTGGCCTGATGTTAAAAGCTGGCTTTATGACATCCTTTATGACCCATGCCTGACTGACAGTGTTCTAAAGTAACTATATTAGCAGAGGAATATGAAAATAGTCCTAGGTTGGGAAAAACACACAGTATACATCTTCATAAATATTAAAAGATCTGATAGCAAAGCAGCAGTTAAACAGCTTGTCTGCTTTCCTGTGGCGCCTTTATCACAGAATCACAGAATGGGTGAGGTTGGAAGCACCACAGTGTCACCTGGTCCAACCTCCCTGCTCAAGCAGGGTCATCCTAAAGCACCTGGCACATCATTTATTTATGTCACTCCCTGGAGTTTGCCAGCACTGAGCTGCCTTTCAACAGAACAGGAAGCTTCAGGTTAGCTGATATTCCTGGTGTGTGTGTAATTCCCCAAAGTGCTGACAGCTCTGGTTACAATTAGTGATAATGGCAGTGATCTTACTGGCGTTTCCTTTTACCTCAGCTCTGTTTGGGAAGGGAGTTGCTGTCATTCAGAGTGGCTCATGGTCAGACAGAGAGCATGGCAGAGCCAGCCATGGGGATGAAGAGCTGGCTAGGAGCATTTTGGCAGGTGGCTGTCAGGAAGACAAGTTCATCTGAATTAGGTATTGCTGGCAAAGGCTAGAGATCTAGCAAGATTGTTAGTAGATACTTTTAATAGTAGGATTGATTCCTGCACTGTGTGAAACCAGAATTTTTAACAGAGTCTATTAAGTATTTGTGGTCCTTTTCCATGAGAATATGTCATCTAGGCCACTTGGGGTAAGTGGGGCTTTTTGCAATGAAACTCTGTTTAAAATGACCCAGTGGTTGCCAGTGATTTGCAGGACCTTTTGAGTTGAGATCTCTAGAGATATTTTAATTTTTTTCAGCCCGTAGAAGCAGCAGCAGCAATATAAGTTATCCCTTTTCTACTGCTTTTTGCTAAATAGATTTCTTCTGTTATTTTCTGCTGTGCAGAAAGAAAAGCCCAGTACTGGAGATGCAGGTTAGCAGTGTGAAAAATTGGGCTCTGAACTCATTGCTCTACTTCACATAAAATGATGATTTGGGAGAGCCAGCTGGGTTCCTTCAGGACTAACATCCCAAGAAAACAGATTTCCCAAGAAATAAAATCTATCTCAGGGCTACCTGCTTGGATGAGAGAAGAACATTTTTTTTTTAAAGATTTTTCTTGTAAATATACTTTGTGCTCACAGAGTTGTTTATTTCCAGAGTAGCCTTAGCCATTTTCTTGGTATGTTGCTTTCTTGTTCTAATATCCTCCAGAGGACTCCTTAAAATACCCACATCCAGTCCTATGCAAGGCAGGAAAGTTTCTAGTTTTGTGCTATCACCATGAAATAACATCTTGCTCAGTGGGCATGTAGAGTCAGTTAATATCTCTGCGTGCAATTGCCTGCTTAATCTTAAAAAAAGAGCTTCTATATACTCTCTGCCTGAATGCATATTTGCTTCTGTATTTAGAGTCACGTATGTTTTTAAGCTAAGTAAAGTGCTTTCTGTTCTCTACCAGCCAAATTCCTGGTACTCTTTCAACCTTGTTTGATCAAAACAGCCTTTAACCTTTGCTTGAATACCTTTTTCTTAAAACAACCTATAATTCATCCCTGCAACAAGATCAGGAGAACTTGAGGTGTGACAGAATTGACATGTAGCTGCCTGGAAACCTTGAGGGAAGGAGAAAGGAGGAAGGACGATGGAAACACAGTGAGTGTGAGTCCTGTTGCAGAGCTGGCTGGGGAGCTGGCACAGGTGATTTCCAGGCATGTTGTTTATACTGAGACAATTCCATCTCCTCCTCACTTGTGTCAGCTTGCATCCAGAGACCTGCTGAAATTTCTGGCATTTCTTCATTTCAATGAGAAGAGTGGGGGAGGGCTTGGAAGAACCTTGTCATCCTCTCTGTCTCCTGCTATAAATTCACTTGAACTGTCACCAGTTTGTTTTTTGTCTCCCCCAGCCAATGAAAAATTCCATCTTCACCTTGCCCCCTGCCTATGTGTGCTTGTCAGAGATTAGCAGTGTTTTCTCTTGACCTTGTATTTCTTCCTCTACCCAGTGCCTGTTTTAGTTAGGGGCTCATTTGTGGAGTATCTGTTTAATACCAAGGTAAAGTGAAACATATTCAGGGGTTCACTCTGAAAGGATGGTGAACAGCAAATGGCTCTGCTATCAGTGCAGGCTGCCTGATGCAAGCAAGTCAAAGGGGGCTTTTGGCTTCTGTTTATTGAAATCCCACTCATTTATTTGCTCTGCTCTAGTTTGATTTATTTGGCAGTTGGTTTTGTGTGGTTCTTGTTGTTCTTTGCAGTGTTTATTGCAAGGTTTCCTGTCGGGTTGCTCTCTGCCCTGTGTGGGTGCTGAGTTAGCGTGGCACAATGTGTGCCAGTGTCAGCAGTGGCTGAACAGAGTCCCTGGCTTCACCTGCTCCTGCCCACCCTGCTGTCACCTGTGCCACAGGCTCAACAGGCTTTGGGGACAGCGAGGGACCTGCCAAGGGTGGAAAGGGAAGAGGAGGGAGAGGGTGGGGTGGTATCACTCTTGCTGTTGGGAGCTGGGGTTGTGGCCCATAGCAGGCCTGTTGCAATAGAAGATGGGGCTCTTCTAAAATTACTGCTCTGGTCTTTTTTAATTTGTTCTATAGCAGTGCACAGTGACTGATGCTAGTGTGCATAGATAGTAAGAGACCATTTTCCCCTTAAATCACCTGTAATTTAAATAAACAAGACAGTCTGAAAGAGATGACTGGAATCAAAATGGAGCAAGGAAAGCCAACTGAGTAGAATGTTGCACAAAAGATGGGGCAGACCTAAGATCTGATTCTGCCTCTCTGTGACTTTTACCTCATGATCATCCTTCCTCCTTCCATTTCCCTTTCCTCTGAACTAAAGATTAATTGTGCATTGAAATAATAACAAGAATTTGTGGCGTTAAGAATCTTGCCAACGGAAGAGAAAAAGTCCTCAAGGAAATTAGCAGTCCACAAGCATTGTCTGTTCCCTAGATATAAATGACTAGGAACTTCCCAGCCAGGGAATGTTTTCCCTTTATTTTCTCTGCAGCTTGCATAATCCTTAGCTAAGCACATTGTAGCATGCTTGTTTCCAAGTCTGTGTTTTTATCACAGAAGTTCTGACCCCACTGAAATATTCATGGGGCAGAGATTCCATTTCCCTATCAGCTTTAATGCCCAACTTCCATGTATAATGAATGCAGGAACTACCTGCTTGTTATCCAGCAAACAAATAGGTAAAGGCAACCATTGCATTGTTCCTGCACTCCCAGTCTGCTTTTGCTTGTCCTGGCTTGTGACAAAGTTTACCTGTGACAGACCAAGAGAATTTGTCAGAAAATGGTTTCTGAAACAGATGTTGCAACGTAAGGATAGGAGGTAGAGTGTAAGGTAAAGATAGCTGACTGCAGCAAAAGAGACCCAAGGCAGGCATTAGAAACAGCTTTCCAGTTGTTCTGAGCACTGGACTGTTGTGGGGCCTCTCTGATGGGAAGTTTTTAGGCAAGTCAGACAGTCATTTTGGTTGTGCTGCAGAGTGAGGAACAAACTGGAGGTTTCTAAAGGTTTTTTTCCTAGACCTATTTTCTTGTATCATTGGTAGTTATCTTAAGTGCATATTTCTCACCTGTCCTGGAGGTGAAGAAAGATTACTGAGTGTTTAGTCCTCCACCACAAAGCTTCCACCAGTGGAATTTGGAGGGTAGTGAGCATCCAAGTGGTGAATCGAAACAGTCTGTTCATATTTTATCTGCCCCTTCATTCAGTCCAGGAAGCATATTCTCTGTGGTGCTTTAAAGTCTAGGCAAAGCTGGAGCTTACCTCTAAATTTGTTAGGAAAAGGTCTGATTCAGACTAACTGTTTCTGGAGAGCTAGAAAGGAAACAATCAATGGGGACAGAAACCTTGTCTATAGAGGATGGCGGAAAGCTGTGCAGAATTGTTGACTGCTCCTTCAGATAGCTTCCTTCTGCCAGACAAGCCTGTGACATTATTCCTGTGAATTAAAGTACTTTCTATCTCTTCAATTTACATAATTGGGAACCATGAATGAGTTTCATGTCCACCACCCCTTCTATTTTCTCAGTGCCTCTTGGCCTTTCATGTCTCTTCTACATTGCGTCAGTGCCTCCTGGCAAATTCTGTCTGTGTCTGTCTCTCAGATTGAGCCAAGTGCGCGTCTGGCCTTGAGAAATAATCATAAATTTTGTTCTGTCAGGAGCAGAGGCCAGGACAATCCAGTTTAGATTTGAACCTGTAGTTCAAGGTGTTTTAGGGATTTCATATCACTTAACCCATACCCTCCAGGCATCGCTTGTGTCTGACATGTAGATCAGACTGAAAGAATAAGAGGAACAGATTGCTCAGTGCTCCAAAAGAAGGTCATGAAGCAAACCTGTGTCTTTAAAGAGAGTGCCTTCTAATAAATGTTATCTGCAGAGAAATACACCAGCCCCTGCATAAGTAGTTAATGTTACTGCTTCAGTCTTGGCTCATAAAACAGCTTTATCGCCTCTGTGACGATAATGATTAACAAGCTGATTTACAGGGGTGGGGTCACAAAGCCATTTGGCAAATTTAGCTTGTCTCCCAGTGGCAGGAATACAGAACCTGAGTTTTACAGGATTTTTACCACTTTACCTGGAACACTTAGCCCTGGTGGCCAGGCAGTTAAGCAGAGCAGTAGCAGCAGGTGCTCCTTTATGAGGATAATAACCAGAGTTTCCTCCCGTGCTTCTGATACATGAGGAAATTTCAGGTCTCCATCTGAGCATTCAGGAGTACTGGGGACGTTTCACGAGTTCCCATCTCAGTATTTATTCCCTGATCACTTAGTCACAGTGAAGTGACAGTGTTCCCAGACACACTGTTACATGATACCTCTGGTTGATTGCCCCTTGCACCAAAGCTGGCAGAATATCTACCCAGAGATGTGTGTAGATGTGTCTTCCTCCTCTTGGATTCTGGATAGCTTCTGTTAAAATATCCTTAATCTGTTGATTGTCCATTATCTTGGATATTAATAAAGGATTTTTTTGTTTAGACGGTGTCAGATTTTACTTTTATTAACATATGGTAGGAATTACTCAGAGTAGCAAATTTAATTTAAAAATTATTGTAATCCAGAAATGCTTTATGTGGTTGTAATATACCTTGACACTGTTGAGCATCTGGGCTTCTTAACCGTGGCAGTTTCTCACATTGAGCAGAACAGTGTACCTGAAAGCTCAGCAACCTGTATTCCCTTTACTGTCTGTTCTGACAGTCCTAATGCAGGTGATCAAAGGTATTTATGATCTCCATGCTATGTAAACATCTACACTTCTAGAAGCTGGAAAAATGCACAGACAGGGTAGAAGTTTTGATGACTCTCACTCAAATTCACAACACAGACTCCTGCAGGGATGGAGGTCTTACTCAGTACCTTTTTGCTTCTTAGCTAGCATTGCTGACAGGAGCCCTGCCCTCAAAACAAACACTCACTGCCCCCAGAAATGTGTGAAACCTGTGCTGTTTTTTCTTTTTGTGCAGAAAGTTATCACACCTGATAACTTCAGTACTGATTCATGTGGCCATGATGCAAAGTTTGGGTTTTTCTGTGGCCCTGATCTAATAGGTGGGTGGAGGGCTATTGCAGGTGTTACTTGAAGCAATAGTGGATTACAGCTAATTCAGTTGTCCTTCTGTTTCTGCACCTCTCCCCTAGTTCCTATTAAAGTTTTGGGATATTACATCTTTAGAAATGACACACTTTGAGTTTGGAGGGGTCTTCTACACTTGCCTTGTCTAATCAATATTTGATTGCTTTTCAGTTAGTCCCAGCCAGAGGCTTCTATGAATGTATTTTCTAATTTGAACAACTCTCAGGAACTGGAACAAAAACTCTAATTCTGTCATAGGGTTTTTTCATGCATAGTTTTTGGTCTTGCTCCGTTTCCCAAACAGAAAGTTATAAGTCACGAGTTTAGGTTACCATCTCTCTAGTTTAAAACTCTCAACAGACTTGAGAAGTTCTGCCACTATTCCCTTGGCCACTTTTCTAGTTTGGTTTTTAATATGAAAACATATATTGCAACACCATGTTCTCTACATTGCTCTCCCATGGGACTGGTTTGTGCAACCCTCCTTCATGCAAGTAAGTAGGTTCTCATACACCGAGTCTTTGTTGACTGAACAGGGAAGATGAAGTGCCTTGACTTCTCTGCTGTGTGTAGTGGGAGCTGGGGGTTTGTGCTGCACAGAGGCACGGCTGGTCTGGGTGGTGGGGCTTTCAGAGATGACTTCTGCCAGCCCTGTGCTCAGCTCAGGGAGCTGGGATGAGGGATGGAGTCAGGACAGAGCTGGAGCTCAGCATGTGTCAGAGATAAGGGGACCACCTCTCCTGCAGTGCAGGGCAGTGTTGTGGGCTCAGAGATGCCTTGTGAAGATTGGACACAGGGACACTGGTCCGAGGCCTCTGGGCAACACCTGCTGCTTCTGAAAGTTGTCTGTGAACAACAGCTCTGCTGTGCACACAGTGGGCCATGAGGAGGGGTTCTCTGGCTTGGAGGATGCTCTCGTCTGTGGCCTTTGCAGTTCTTGTTCTCTGGGGACAGCTGACTGCCTGGTTGTTTGTGAAAACATCACCTTGATAGAACAGGGGAACTATAAGTAACTTCCAGTCCTTGGCTAGAAGGATCAGGAAACCTCTGGGGGTCAGCAGCCCTCCTAACAAATAGTTAAACTTTGGCTGATCATGCGTTGCCCTCATAATCATATTAATGTGATGTACCCAAAGAGTCTTCAATTTGTACTGTAGCCACGGCTGCCTTTTATCTTCTGTCTCTGAGGTGAATCAGGAAACACATAACCCAGTGTGTGTGTCCTGTCTTCCCACTGCACAAGCCTCTCGCAGCCTTTACCAACATTGTTTTGTCTGCTGGTGTTTGGCAGTCCCTGGATTTCCCCCTCACCTCACTCATTCTGAGCAATTGTTTCTTCAGAATTATACTGCTCCCAAACTGAGCAGTAGCATGAAGATACACCAAGAAGAAAGTCTGATTTGCCTTTTTTTCATAACTTTGACTTGTATAAGACTCTGTTGCAGAAACCATCTAAAATAATTGTGCCACCACCCTTTCAGCAAGTTCAGATACCGCTTTTGTTTCTCCCATTGCTGCAGACAAATCTCTGCCTTCCCCTCTCTCTCTCTCTCCAGTACAACTTGATCTTTCCCAAGCCAGGTGTGGGAGGCTGGGCAATGGGGCAGGTAGTTGCTCCTGCTGGATTTCTTGGCTTCTCCTCTCCCTTCCTGGCAGCCCTGGCATCTGCAGCCCAGCTCTGGCCAGAGGGATGTTCTCTGCAGCGTGGGCAAGGGAGCCTGTATGGGAGGCTCCTCCAAAACACAGCTTATCCCACTTCAGGTGGGAGATATGTGGCAGTTAGTGTAAAAAGCAGTGTTTGCTTTGTTGGTTTAGACTGTAAGGGCAGGGCCTGGCTTTTATGTATGTACATGTGGGTGTGTGTTTTTATACAATTCTTAATGTGACGCACACAGGAGCTGTCGTGTGCAAAGCCGTGGCTTTCTATGGAAACTTGGAGCAATGTTTTTCCTAATCCAGAGAGATGAGCAGTGATTCTGATCTGAGCACTGGGGCTATTCAGAGACACAGCTTGCTTTGGACCTCTGGACACAACTGTTTTCCTTCTGTTGCCACCAAGTACTGAACCCCAATGTGTCCTGGGTACAGCAGTGATAAGCACAGCCCTGGGTCCCAAATGATCTTGGGATGGATTCCTTGATCAGTTAAGGAGCAAAAAGCTTCATTGCACCCTCTGTCAATTGCTGACTGGGATACCATCATTAATCACTTCTCACCCATAGTTTTGACTAATTAAACAATTGCTTGTTGTCCCAAGAGTTTGGGTTAAAAAACAGACTTTGCTCTTTATGTGTGCTGTAGGTAGAAGAAAATCTTCAAAATTTTTTCAAGAGAATTAGCAGAAATTTAATCTGTTTTAAACTTGATGCTTTTTTCTTTTTAAGATACAGGAATATATTTTTAAGCCTTTGCCAGATGTATGCTGAGACATCCCCTATGTTAAAAGGTTAAGTCAAGGGTGAAAATTTTGGTTTGTGTTCCTTTGGCGTACTCTTAGCTTAGTTTTGTGCTAAATTGCCACACTTCTGAAATGTGATGTACTTTTCTGCAGTATGTGATTTCACAGTTTCCCTGTTTTTTAAACTTATTTTGTAAACTGAAATGTTCTTAGGAAAGGTTCAGGTCAAAGCTTAGGAGTGACTCCAGCAGTGAGAACAGACGTGTGCTGGATTAGACTGCATGGGGGCTGTGAAGTCTTCGTCACTGAAAGGCTTTAGGAGCAGATACAGCTGTAGAGAGTGATGTAAATATTAGTGGCTCTGCCAAGACAGCCTCTTGAGGACTTTCTTTTCTTCCCATAAATTTCCATTATATCCATGTAATGCATTACATTAGACTATCCCACTTCTATTCTTTAATGACTTGTGTTTCCTTGAAACTCAAAATCAGATTCTAGCAACAACTGAGAGAACATCCTGGGGCTCTTCCATCATGGTTCTGGGATGTCTGAACAGACTAACTCTGGACTTCTGGCAGTTACAGGAGAAGTTTTGACACCTCTGATTACACGTTCTGGGCTCCTTCTCACAAGCCATAAAACACTCACTGTGGAACTGTTACCACAAAACAGACGGCAAATAGACTTGGGACAGAAGTAGAAATCTTCCTTTCTGCGTGCCTAGCATAAATGGAGATGAGGATTTTATTCTTATTAGCTACAAACAAGAATGAGAGAAGACTGTGCACAGACTTGAGGTCTCTGATGAAACAAAATAACACAGAATTTACAGATGCTAAAACCAGTGATAACATCAATTTGATGCTGCATTTTGTCTTCCTTCTGTAATACAGTAAAATGACCTGTAATTCACATTGCAAAATTGGCATGCATGGCTCTTTGAAGATATCATCTTCCTTGTGTGTCTGCAGTGGCCAGAGTAACAAGCCCACCCACTACAGTGCTACAAGCCATGCAAATAAATAAATAAATAAAGAGGCACTAATAACACCATCTCCTCAGGCAGCTGCCCACTCAATGTGTCTTGCTTGGGTTGTGAACTCTTCAGCAGAGGGAAGCTTTTGTTCCTTGTCTTCTTAAATTCGCCTCCAGTGCCTGGGAAGGTAATAGGTTATGATGGTTGTGTTTATTACATTATAAAAAATGTTTCTTCAATTCAGAGATTTAGCTTTTAAATCATTGCTGACAGTGACATTAGTTCAGATTTACAGAGTTTGTTTGCAGTGTGTCTTTAGCCTGGCATTTTAAGCTGAGCAGTTGTGGCCTGAGGTGACTGCTGTAGCATGAAATTCCCTGGAAAATTTATATGTATTGTGGTTTATTTATTATCTTTGTACGTTTATTTCATCTATTAGTGCCTAAGTAGGTTTTTGGAGGGTGATTGCAGCCTTGTCACTAGCTGGGTGGCTTCACTGTTTCTTTCTTTCTGTTTATTGAATATTGTCAACTTCCGTGTCTTTCCCCTACTCCCAGCTTGTTTGACTTTCAGACCCCCCCTCTGTAACAGTGGAGTCTGCAAGCAAAATATTTCTTCCTTCAAAATGCAAAACAAACCCCGGCCTAGGGGAGCTAAATTAGCTTCTGTCCATCTGTTAGAGGGTTAGCAGTATCACTACCTTGAACTCTGGCTTCATTTTCGTATTTCTTGCAGCAGCTTCTCTGCATTGTTTATATTGTGGCTGAAGGGGATCTTCCTATACAGGATGCAATAGGAACGTCATTTTTCCTCTGACATGAGCAGATGTCCTATCTGCAGTGGTAGCAATAACACTGCTGCTTCCTGTTGTTGCAGGTGTTGTTAGCAGGCTGGAGCTGAAGGCAAAGAGGGCACATTTCAGCCCGTGCCATTCCCTGCCATCCACACCAGCACTCCCCATGCACCTCCTTTTCCAGTTGTGTTTGTCACTAGTGGCTTTCTTGGCTAGTGGGCAGGAAGTTGCCCTGGAACACAAGTTGATTTCCTTACTACCTGGCATTTGCTTCCAGACTCTCTGTTGTTCTTCTCTGCCTTGATGTGTCTGCTTTCTCTAGATTTGTTTACACTAAACCCAAATTACAAGTGGTGTGTTACTGTATTTAGGGAAAGGGTGCCTGAACTGAGTCTGACACTCATTTAAGTGTAAAACTCCCCACTTTTGGTTTCAGGGCACAACCCCATGCAAGTCTTCAGTCAACAATTACTGCATTCTTTTTCCTTTTTTCAGGAGGTTGCTATCAAATCCCATGACACATTTCTGTCACTAATCTGGCAAGCTGCCATTCAGACCACAGGAAGCCCAGGAGAGAAGAATATACACTTAGGGCCTTATTCCATCTTCATTATTCCCTCCAGCAGCAGAATTCCTTAAAGTCTCCAGAAGCTTGATCTGAATGGAAAGTATTTTTCCTGAATAGCACCCCTTATTGAGGCATTGTCTCCAAGTCACAAATTTAGACGAGTGTTGTGGTTAGCAGTTCAATGTATATGGCATGGCCATTTTTTCCACACCAGAATGAGGAGTGGTAATCACTTATAATGGTCTAACAGGATTCTCTGGGACTTCTTGGTTTGAGGGCTGGACACTCAAGGGAAAAAAAAAAACAATTCCTCTTCAAGATTTTAGCTAAGAAGTTATTCATTTTGGCAAAGAGCAGAACATTACATTTGAATGGGTTTCAATGGGAAATACGGTCCTACTATAGGAGTAAAGCCAGAACTCTGTTCACAAAATACATGCAAAAAACTTGTACTTTGGAGGAAAAGAAACAAAGACAAAACTGTGATATCTGCATAAAAAGTGAGAAGTGAAAATTTTAAGGTCGTATTCGTAGCTGTCAGACATAATGTGGAAACCTTAAACTTGTTTCTATTAACTTCTTTGTGCCTTATTGTATGAATGCATTGTTATACTTAAAATTACTACTAATATTTTGTTCTTGCCATATGGAGACTTACAGAGAGATAGTAAATTAGTTTTCATGTTCAGATCACTGCTGGTTCATTGACTACTGTTATCACTTGTGTTTTCATGGAGCTATAATTGTTGGGAAGTAACTTTCCTATTGTTTTAACCAACAGCACATAGCTGCCTTTCTGTAGTAATAAATATTGTCTCAGTCCTTCAGGGCATTCTGGTTATTCCTGGGGGGTTCATTCAATATTGTCTTCTCATTCCAGGTTATTGAAGGAAAGCTGGCTCCTTTCTTGGGGAAGGTGATCAAGTTCGCCACTTCTCATGTGTACAGCTGCAGCCTTTGTAGCCAAAAGGGTTTCATCTGTGAGATTTGCAACAATGGAGAAATCCTTTACCCCTTTGAGGACATTTCTACAAGCAGGTACTCCAGTGTGGTAATGTCAGTCATAAATTTGATTTGAGTGGTAAAGCCTTGAGGATTCTCAGCCTTATGGCTTTTTTGAAATCATTAGGGACTGGATTCCATTAATGCTCATTTCTGGGCAGCTACACTAGAGAACTGCTCCAGAGAGGCCACCATGAGCAAACATGGAAACAAATGAGAAGTGCTACTTCCCAAAGCCCTGGAAGTCTCAGAATAGTGAAGGGAAAGAAATTTAAAAAAGGAAGAATCCCCAGCATCATCACAAAATGTGATTTATCCAAAGCTCTTCTGAGTTTGCAAAGTGTCCTGAAAAGCCAAATTACTTTTCTGGAGTGATCACAGACCTCTTTCTGTTCTCTGGCATCACTGGGCCCACAATGCAGTGGGATCATCCATTATAAAACAGTAACCATCTATTCTGAAGTGTCTTCCCCAAGAAATGTTATGGCTGGTTCTCTGCTCTCTATCTGCCTATTCCTCTGTGCCTGTGTATGCAAGATTTTTTTTTAATGGTATCGATATTCTCAGGTGGCAACAAAGTAAATATAAGTGTATACTGGTCCTAAACTAAACAAAAGAAACTTTATTTCACATCATGTAGGGTGCTAGATGCCTAGGGACAGGAGTCAGAGTCACATGGAAAACCTAGGAGCAAAATGCAGGAAACCAAAGCACACTTGGCAGCACAGCAGTGTTACTACTCTTCTTCAATAGTATCTTGGATTTTGAATAAAGGAGATACATTTTTTTCTACCCTGAAGAGGAAAACAGTACATCTGACAGCACAGCATTCCTCCACAGATAAGTATTTTTTGGCTGTTTCAAATACAGTCATTGTAATTTGTTCTCCAAAGTGTTTATTTGAAAGGGGGGGGAAAAAATCAAGGACCCACCTTTGGAAACAGTTGGGACCAACCTGATAAAACGATTTGTTAAGAATCTGGGTCCCTTGCACGCACAAAGATGTTAAATTACAGGTAACAAGGACTACTCTTAAGGGATTTTCAGTCTGATCTGAGTTTCAAAGATTGTTTGCACATTGTTTTTCCATAGTCTCATTCTAAAAAATGTATTGATAAAGCAGTGGATAAAAGCTGAACAAGGTGTGCAGCTGAGCTCTATAAACAGTTTTTAAGAAAGAATGCATCTAGGGTGCCTGGTGAGATAGACTGAGTTAAAAAGAAAGACTAAAATTGCATAAAACATAAGATTTCTGTTGAGACTGCATAAAAGGCAACTGAAGATATTCCCAAAAGATTAATGAGAACAGGAAGGAACATTTGGGAAGACAAGTTTACATTAAAATTTGATTTTTCTGGGGGATTTTATTGTCACGAAAACATTATTGGGTTATTTTGTTTCCCTGCTCTTCAGCTGAGATCAGACATACCTTGCAATTGCATACAGAGTTCTAAACTTTCTGGAATCAAATAGAATTTGTCAGCAGTTCAAGCCAACAGAAGCTGCTCTAGCTCCTGTGTTTATGTGAATTAGAAGCCAGAAAAGACTTGTGTTCATGTTTCACAAATGTGAAGTTATGGTTGATGCCATGCCAAAGACAGCGCTCTTTGTTAATGGTTTTAATTAAAACACAATCAGCATGAAAGGTTTTCTGATATTTCTCTCTCTTATTTCATTATTCTGCTTATTCCATTTGTATTCCTTATAACTGAACCTTGTTTTTATCCCCAGCATTTTCTATTTCCCTTCCTAGGTAGTTTTCTCATCTCATTGCTACACATGCACCTATGTGGAACTAACCAGGTTATTTCAGTTCCATATTTTTGCTCTGGAGGCAAGTTCTGCCAGCTGAGGAGCTTGTAGGCTTTCCTGTGCAGCTCCATCAGCTCCAGAGCAGTGAGGGAGAAGGCCAGCTGCAGGAGTTTTGTGGTTATTTGCATCTCTGGAAGATGAGAGAGGTTTCTGAAGTAGGTGTACTGACCACTACAAAGATAAGTGTAAGGTGAGGAGGCTACTTAGAAATAGGGAGATGCACAGAGTAACCTGTGGCAAATGGAATGGCAAGAACTGAAAGGTTCATGTGAAGACTTGCAATTATACCTGAAGATTCTGATGATGTGTTCATGAGATGTGTCAGCTTTCCTTGTCAGTTGTCATACAGAGCTCTGAGTAAACAGCTCAGATTTGTGATTCAGTTCTGAGTCCACAGTGTACAGAGATAATCGACTACAACTCCCTTTTCTTCATCCTGCTTTTCTGGAATTGCTGTCTATAGCATAGTATTCATATTTTGTACACAATACTGGACTGCCAGGTATCCCAGCTGAAGCTGCTGAGCTCTGAAGACCATGGTTTTCTTTTTGCATTTGAATGTTTGTTCACTTTTGAGCTGTTAACTCTACCAGCAAACCGGGTTCTTAGGTTAGAAATACATTCAAAAGTGGGTGTGTAACATCTTTTGCAGACCTCAGCTCTTTGCTGCATGTTGGAAAACTGAAGCCTGCTTTTTAGTGTGTATATATATCTGTGTTGAGCAGGCATTTGGATTTTTGGCTACCTCCCTGATCTTTCTTGTTCTTTATAGAGAAGAGTGACAGCTGTCAGAGTGGCCAGTACAATTCCAAGGTGGTTCTCAGTTGGCTGTTAACTTTCCATCCTCATAGTCTCTTAGGTCAGCTTTGAGGTGAAGAGATTGTTTCTCTCCCAAATATTCTCAGCAGTTTGTGGCGCAGTGTTCAGCAGGAATTTATGAAGGATGGGGATTCTCTAGATAGATACAGCTGAGAGTAAAAGAGGGCCCCTCTTGAGGGCTGGAGTTTCTCTTTGGTCTGGTTATTTGCTTGAGAGTCATTTTTGTCAGTCCTTGGGCAAACAGAGTGAATACCTGGGTTATGCACTCCTCAGGGTTTGAATACACATATATTACATACCCTTCTCTCACTAATCAGTGTGACACATTCCTTTGTTGGCAAACGGTTCCAAAACAAACACAATCAGTTCACTTAATTAGCGGCTCTGTGGGCTGTGCTTGGCAGGCTCTTTACATCCTGCTCAACAATACAGCGCAACAGTTTGCTGCCTTCAGTGTAAGGGTGGGCTCACAAAGTCATAAGCTTTACTAATGATACAGCCTTTCTCTGGCTTTTCCTGGGAGGTGGCCATTCTGCACAGATCTTAACGAAAGCAGGGATTCAGTAGTTAAACAATTTCTTTAAAGTCGTCCCATCCTTTCGATGCCTCTTCCAGTCAATTTGATTCTTCTGTCCCTCATTTCCCTCTTTTCTGTCTCACCCATATTTATATAATATTTAATCAGGGTTCTTTCAAAATTTCACTATTTCACCATGTTTTTGAAGGCCTTTAAATAATGAAAACTATTTAAAGCCTCTTGAATTAATTGCACGTTTCATGGACCTAATTTTCAGCTAATGTAAACTCTCACAGCTCTGCTTTTGCTGGAGATCTGGAAACTTAAATGAACTGAGCATCTGCCTCCTATTTTATTTCTTGGACTAAATTTGACCTGGCCTTAAATTTAGTGAGCCTAGAGCATAGAAAGTTATCATATTATATCACTTATTTTATATTTACAAGTGCTGTGCAATGACTTAAAATAACCTTGACTATAAATTGGCCTATTAGCAAGCCTGCACTTCCCCTCAAGTTGCTCTGATTTTGCTTGTTCTTCACTAATGTGGGGAAAAGTTTTTGTTTCTTTCTCCTAAAATTAAAAAATACCCAACAACCAAACAACAGAAGTGAAGTCTGTGTAATGGCAATGTTGTCTGTAACAGTAGCTGTATTTCTTTTATAACTTTGAACAATTTTTAACAGTTTTTAAATCTTAAGGAATACTGAGAAAACAACCTCTGGATTAAGAATAGAATTCATTAAAACATGTTTTCTGTCCCATCAGGTAATTAAGCAGTTCTGGTTATGCTTAAGATTATTTTATGTTACCCAGTTAATAAAGTTTTGGCCTTGCCTGAGTATCATCCTCCTAGTGATTACTTTCACAGGTAATTCAATTTGCTGTGTTTTGCTGGTAAAGTTACTTGCTTGTTGAGAACAATTTAGTCCATTCCTTTCCTTTTATGTGCTGACTGTGGATGTATGTGAACCGTGGAGAGTTGCTCTTTTGTGTTCATATTCATTTATCAAGGCTAAACTGTTTTCACTTTGCTAAGTTAATTTGTTCTGCTGATCAGTTAAGACATGTAGACCTTTCAAGATACAAACCAGAAGACCCAAGTTTAAAATAGATGTGCCACAGAACAGTCTTGACTATATCAACCAGCTTGGATGCCTCCATAATCTTTGGCCACCATCCTGATAAGACCTGAGAATGCACTTTGCACACAGTGACAAGTCTTACTAAAGGCTCTGGGGCAGTGCATGCCCAAGTCTTTGCAAGGTTACAGCTTACTGTGTTCTGGGTGCTGTGGCACTGCACAAATGCAACTTTGAGCATTTGGGAGAATGTTAAAGATGGGTTAGTAAAAGGTGGAGAGACTGAAATATGTGGTATACAGCATTTGCAGGAAATACCTTGGCACAGGTCAAAGGCATCACTCAAAGTACACTCTTGCTTTGATTGGTTTGTCTTATGCTAGAAAGCCTTTCCCCAGGCCCGGCTCACCTGAGTTGTGCCAGTAGTTTAGCACCTAATTTTTGAAAGATATTAGCTTATCTGATGCTGATAGCTAGTTCAAAGCACTCTGAAGTGATCTGCTCAGCACTTCTTTGGGGAAGTGTAGGCACATAAGTAGATGTTAAGTTCTCTTGGTAATTTAATTTCACCTGAATCTGTCAAAACTGATCAAAATCTTCTGGCCCAGATTGTCTTATTTTTATTTGTGCAGGGTAGCACAGTAATATTAACTGGCAAATGTAAAATGAAAGCAATCAAATATACCAGTTTTTTCATCAAGTATTGTCTTTTGCAACTGAGGTAGCTTTAGAGGCTGGTTTTACTTGCCTCATGTCAGAGTGGTTTTTAATAGAATGTTCAGCCTAAAGGCAGGTACTTATTTCAAGTAGGAACGTCTCTGCTGTGCTGCCTTGTGCTCTTCCCTGCTGGCTGGACATGACAGCTATCTTGCTTACAGTTTCTGTTCTGCAGCTTCCTTGCTCTGCCTTCTTCATCACTCGAGATATTTCCAACTTGCCAGTCAAGACCTTTTAATTCTTTCTCCTTTCTCATGCAAGATAGACTTCTTTGTCTCCCAAATATGGTTCCTCGTAGCTTTTTAGCCCATTAAAGCCAACACTGTCAACTCTTAAGTGCTCAGAAATTCCTTAGAATTTCTTACCTTAGGAATTTGTTGTTTATATATTGACGTCTTTAATTGTTACGTTTCTTATTTCCATCTTGGATTCAGGTAGGTATGTCTTAAACTTTAATGCAGAGTTGTGAAATCCAGTTGCCTTTGACTTATTCTTTTATTAAAAGCAAAATCCTGGTTTAGTCATAGAATTTTTAGACTTGAGACTTACAGAAAAATGTGAAGTAATAGATTCAAATTATAATAGTTGAGGACAATATGTTAATACCACTGTAAACACTATTGCCAGACTCTGCTTTTAGATCATCAGCACCCACTTTGTGAGTTCAGTGTGTTAGTAAAAGGAGAGGTAGGGGGGTGCAGTGCAGTTTGTGGTGTGGCAGCTGTGGAGGCAGAGATGTGCCTGAGCAACACAAACGCCTGAATCTCTTTGGCATTTCAGCCTCTCCAGTGCTCCTCAGGTAGTGCATCTATCACATGCAGGGCTTTTCTGTGTTCCAGAGTAACTCAGCTCCACTGACTAAAGTGTAATCAATGTCATATTGGTGCCAACTTTCTTCCATTCACTTACTGTGTGGGCATCCCTCCCTAGGCAGGCTCCTTGCACTGGTTCCTAGGCAACTGGAATAATATTGCTGCACGTGTGTGTAAGGCATTGATTGCCTTTGGGGCTTTTTTTGTGTTATAAGTGAGCACAGGCTAGTCCTTTTTCCTTTTCTTTGTCTTGTGCTAAAGACTCAGAGTTTTGAAGGGCCTGTCTGTGATATTCACAGCTGAGCAATTCAGAAATACTTGCAGACAGGCACATGTGCACAGTGTGGGATGATGAGCATGCTGCAATCCCCAGACAAGGCTTACTTCAGCTACTGTGGTTTGCTCTTTGGGGATTTTTAATAGCCAGGTTACAGGTGGTTTAGTGTTTTGGATACTTGGTGAATGTTTAGAATCATCTAAGGAAAACATAGTGAACAGCCCCATTTAATCCTTCTTTTACTCTGCATGGAGGGAAAGAAGAATCTGAAGAGTTAAGTCAGTGAAAGGTTCATCCCTAAATCAAATCCTTTCTGAAATTCGTTTCAAGGGATTACTCACTTGACCACATGTGTGCAAAGTCTGACACAAAGGAAGTGAGTTTTTTAAATGAAAAAAATGAAAGCTAATATATAAAATTACAAAAGAAGGATGGTGGGTGAATCTGGCACTGCAGTGAGACAGGGGAGCTCTTTGCCCATGACAGCTCTGCTAGGAGCCCCTGGCTGACCTTGAGCAAGCTGAACCTGTTGATCATCCCTGCTTTATTTTGTCTCTTTAAGGTGAAAGGTCTTTGAGGCCTCTTTTTGTTGTACCCCCCCATTTTGGGCACCTGATCCTGCTCAGGGGCACTTAATGGTGGTGCAATACAGAGAAATATGAGCATAATCAATTGGTTGTGCAGCACCCAGAATTACTTGAGCCATAATTCTGTGAAAAATAGGTGGGAGGCATGAAAAGAACATGCCAGAAATTTACAATTTACCAAATATGGATGTGTTTCAAATGCCCACTCTTAATGGGAGATACTAACAGCAGCATTTCCTCAGCACACAAGGAATGATTATATGCTTTTAATGTAGAAAGGCTTTTCTTTTGTAACTAGTAATGATAATAATAAGAGCATTACAATGCCTGTCTGGCTGTGGAGAGAGCTTTGCCCTTTCTCTTACACTTTCCAGTGCAATAGAAATTATTTAGAGGATTGAATAATTCTCTGCATGGTTTTTTTTTTTTTTTACTCTGTACAAGTAAAACATCCTAAAATATAAAACACCCCCTAAAGTCTCAACAGAAATTGAGTTAGGTCAGGAAGGGGGAAAAAAGAGAAAACACCAAAATAGAGAGGAAGCTATTTCAGCTGCCTTCTTAGAAGGCTGCAAGTCTGTGTGAAAACAACATTCAATGTTCACTAAGTCTTCAAATACTGTTTGAAAAATAGCAAGATGCTATTAATGTGCAGTGTCACAATATCATTCATTAAAGAAGGAAACATGAAAGGCCTGAATGGCTATGGGCTCATCAGCTTATTATCAGTGGTGAATAGCATTCTCACAAAGCATGTAGGGACTTTCTGGCCTCTAGACAAAGAATTAGTCAGGATTCAGAAATAGCACCTGAACTGTGAATTACCTATGACAACAACAAGGGTTAAGGGAAAGATAAGTAAGTGTAGTGAACTATTAAATGAGTCTTTTATAGGCTACAAAATACATTCTATTTCTCCAGAGAAATAAAATAATTTTGATATACTGAGGCTTGAAAACAACAAAAAACCCCATGAAATTCATACTTGGAGATAAAATTAGATCTCAAGATTACCTGGGAAGCAATCTGTTTGTAATATTCTAAAAAGGAATATAATGTTGGTGGAGTTTTTGGTGTTACTGGAGAATTTCTTGCAGTGAGATTAGAAATGGTCAATCAGTTGGCATTCCAGGGGCAGTTACGACTGACTGTATTTGATATGAGGAAGAGCAAAGCTGTGTAGGTGGCTTGGGGTAGTACAGCTCCACCACTTAAAAAGGAGTAACTTGCCAGTTGCATGAAGATCAGCATTGCCCCCTGCCCTGGTGACTTTCTGTGTCAGTGAGGGGGACACAAGCTTGCAGGGCAGGCTGATATGGGTCCTCTCTACTTGTTCCTGTGGAGAGTTAGAGGCAGCTTTGTTCTCCACCACAGAGCACCCTTCCTCTAGGCTGCTGCTTTGTTGTCATCTGCACCCCTTGATTGGGCTCAACCTTCACCAGAGAAGGTAGAAAATAAGTCTTCAGGGCAGCAGTCAGGGTGGGGCACCAGAATGGAGCAGCAATAGCAGCAGTGGGGGCCAGTGGAGTGACTGTGAGATCAGGGCTGGCTCTTTGCTCTGCCTCTGCTTAGGGCCTGACACTGTGGGGTCCTGGGGAGAGCTTCAGCAACTGCTCCAGCTCTAATGAATAACAGTTCAGACAGCTTTTCTCTCTGTTTTGATTCTGAGCGATGGGAAAAAAATTGTTAATCTTTTCCACTGACCTTATTTCTGAAAAATGAATTCATATTAATTTGAACACCATCAGTCTTTGTTTGCTCTGCTGATGGCCTTTGACTTGAGAGAGCAGGTGTGCTGGCTCCTCTCTCATTCTGCTCAATCCATTTCAGCAGCAATTTCTGATAGGTTTTGTCATTTCCACACGTGCTGTAGAGAAATATTGGGCTAGCAAAGGGAGTGGTGATGTGAGAGCACAAAATTACACTCCTCATCAATCATTACCCTCTAGCAACTTCCAGGGCACTGTAAGCTGCTGACTAACAAGGGAGAATTAGCTTGATAAAATCACCATTAGTGTCAGTTCAGAGTGGTGTAAAGTTTTAAAGACACTGCTGTCTTCCGTCTCTTCTTTGCCCATTAGTGTGTCTGTTTGTGGAGATCCCAGCCCAGCAAAGCACGTAAGCACACTTAATGGAAGGCAAATCAGTAATCCCAAGGAAATCAGTGGGGAATGAGGCCTGAGCATGTGTGCATGTGCTTCAGTGAATAAGGGCAATAACACACACTCTCTGAGCACAGAAATTGTCAATATCTCTGCGTGAGTCAGTTTCTTGATTCAAAACCAGATTTAGACTCTGTAGCTGGACTGAGAAATCCAACAGTCATATTTTACTGCAAGAGAGCATGGAACCCAGTAGATATTCTGCTTTATACTTAGCCTTGTTTATCTTCCTTTTCTTACTCATATTTGAGTTTTATCAGTTTATGCTAGTTAGAAATGTGCCTCCTTAAATCTCTGCACAGCCTTCTCAAAGCTCTGTAGTTACTAAAATTTAGGCCGTGTTTGGACGCATGCATAAAACTCCAAGTGCAGACCAGGGACAGGTTTTATTTAAAGTTACAGGTGAGATGCAACAACAGCTAACAGGCTGTGTTAGCTTGTGGACTTCTCTCAGTGTTGTCAGACCACGTGCCCAATACTGCAGCTGGTCTTATGGCTTCTCACTTTTTGGGGGTTTCTTCATGTTTTCAATTTTTCCTCACAGTCTTGAAGACAAGAACCTTATGTCTATGAAACAACTCATCACTACAGATTTTTATTTTCACTGAAAGGCTGAGAATGTCCAACTGTCCAGTTGTAGCCCACTCATGATCACCAAATGTTTCATTGCTTGACTGCAATGCATCTGCAACTGGGGCTTGATCTGCTGTGACATGAAGTCCATTGCCTCACAATACCCCAAAAGTAAACCAGTCATCTTGTTTGAGCAGTTGATTTGTTTGAAGTCTTAATGTCACATTTGAGAAGAGAATAACACAGCTTTGAGTGCCAGAAGTATAGCTCAATGTATTGATCAATTGATCAGCATAGATCAGTTGTGTTCATCTGGTCCAGTCTTTCACAGGACACAAAACAGACAATATCTCTTACCTCTGTTACGTTTTTTACTTTTGAAATTACAACTTCTCCTGCTGTTGAAATAGACTGTTCTTTACTCTTTCCACAACAGCTGACTACTGGAGCTTCAGGGAGGAGTATGTCGTATCGTGGCTGGTGCAAATCCCAGGATCTGTTTCTGAAAATGCTGAAATATACCTTATTGGAAAATAATATTGTTACTTCTCATTTACAAACCAAAGCAAGACTTGTCTTTCATAAAACAAAGTCGATGTCTTTTCAGTGATATACCTGAATATTAGTTACTAAGAAGATAAGTATTAATCCTTCTAAAAACTCGTCTGTGAAGCAGAAGTGCTGGGACAGATTCTTGGCAACTGTAAAATGAATGCAAGTCAATTTATTGTAGTGATCCTGAGTAGCTTTACACCAGCAGAGGTGTGACCACACCAGTGTCTTTTACAATGCCACACTTAGGAAGCAGAATGCTCTTTGAGCTCTCAGAATGGTGTCAAGGAGTACCTGCTGCTCTCAGCCCACATGAAGCCCGTTGCATGCTCTGGTCCTGTTCTGTGATTCAATTTTGACACTAATTTGTGTTTGCAGGTGTGAAAGCTGTGGTGCTGTCTTCCACTCTGAGTGCAAAGTGAAGGCTGTGCCATGCCCCAGGTGTGTGCGTAAGGAACTGCAGAAGAAGCAGAAATCCTTCTGGAGGCAGCTGAATATGGATGAGAACTTCGAGGAGTCCTGCAACATGTTTGAATTGTCATATCAGAACACATGAGTTCCTTAAGGCAGGGCCAGCCTGAAGAGAATCCCTCTCCCAGCTGCCAGCTCAAGCAAATTCTCAGCTTAGACAGGCAGAAATGTGTTTGAAAAATATTACCTGACCCTCTTTATCTATGAATAAGAGCTGCCAAAGTGGCCATAAAGCCTTGTTGGCTTTGAGATACCAATGGCTAAACTGCATTGAAGTCCAGCTGTTAGCTCTCATACAAAATGTGGTTTATGAGAAATGCTTTAGGTCTAGCTAATTAAGTACCCAACTTTCTTTTCCACCTCTGGAGAAGAGTTTATCTCAAGGCAGAAAATATTTGCTGCCATGACCGCATTCTTTTTTATGTTGTTCATTTAGAATTGATGAATGATCTATTTATTTATGTGTATTATTTATTTATTAGTAGCCTTGGCAGGGATTCTGGTGACGTGTTTCACAGAACCCAATAGAGCAGGAATTATTTTAAATCCACTGTCTCCTGATAAGGACATGTGGTTCCATTTCCTCGTGTTTTCAGAGAACTGTCTTAAAGGATCAGTGCATTTACATTTTAGAGGATCCCCTTGCCAAGGAAAGAAAAGGGTCTCCCATCAAACCTTATGCAGGGTGCTTACAGACATAAGACACAGAATAATTCCTTCTGTTATGTTTATATATTTATAACCACCCCAGTAAACTACTCCATATTCAGATAAGCATGGGACTTGCTACTCTTTTTGTTCAGGCTGGGAATATCAATTAGGCTCTGTCACTGAAGTCCACTGAGATTTGTCTGGTTACTCTTGGTTTATGGGAGGCCATGTCCTCGTCTGTAGTAACATGAAGCTGGTTCTTCTCCTTCCAGTCTGAAACTTTAAGGCATTTTAAGTGTTCACATTGGTTTTCTTTTTGTTTCATGAAGTTTAGTTTAAATGTTTTTCTAATCTGAACCTGTTAAACTGATAATCAGGAAAGTGATCTTGCCCGTTTTAGTTAGCAAATACCTCCAAAATTGTGAAACACCAGTTTGCTGTTTTCTTATGCAACTTGTGTCCTGCATTCTCTTCGAGCTCCAAGGCATTTATAGTTCTGCAATGACTTCCATGGTGGACAGTGAAGTTTCTCAAGGTATGATTCTGCTCCACACCTGGAACGCAGGGAAGTATTAAACACAGTTAATTATTTTGTAAAGGAAAGTACATGATGGATTTAACTGGGGTGTAATTACTGGCAGTATGTTTAATTCATGGCGAGTTCACCTCCAATGAGCAGTTAGATTGTCTTCCCCCGTTTCACATTCCTGACCCTTTTCCACACCCTGCAGTGATATGTGTATTGCATATCTATGAAAGCATTCATATATACATATATATATATACACACACACATCTATATACAGAAAGCAAATATGGTTTCAGGAGAATAATGCCAGTTGCATGTGTATTTTTCCTCTCTTCTCACACAGGTTTGTGAAAATATGGAATACTGATTTTTGCTTCCTATATAATTTACAGACTGTTGTATTCATGGCAGAAAGCAGTTTTGATTGTTGAAGCATCTCACTAATTGCTGAAGTATTTTAAATAAAAGAACAGGGTACATCATGCTTACATGAAAAGGTAAAATGCTACAGTGAGTTGCCTTGTACTGCAGTATAAGTGGTTACCTTTTCCAGCCTTCAGTCAAAGAAGAAGCAGCTTTCTCAAATGTGAGTGCAACTACTGTATCTATAGAAGCATATTTATATCTGTATACATTAGACAACCAGTGCCTTTCTTTTCCAGAAATCCTTCTTTCATTGGGATTCTTTAGAAGGAAGTGAGAGTTTTTCCATATTCTTGGCAAAGTGCTGTAGGGATTCCCATACCTAATAAACCTGGTGAATCATGCACCTTTGTCACTAAAATGCATACTTCCCTTACACAATGGTGTCTCTGTCTCAGCTCACTGTTCCTCATGTGAAATGGGTTGCTTTTGGCTATCACCCTTAAAAGGTATAATGTTCCTTGCAAATCCATTCCCATGCAAAGAGTTCCCTGTGTGTTCAGAAATACAAACACTGGGGAAGTATTGTGGAATTAGTCAGGCAAACAGGAACTGCACTGGTACTGGCTGAACAAACAGAACTCTCCCGTGTTTTTCAGCTTGTGTCACTACAATTACTCCTGTGGCAAAGCCAGTAGCTCTGAAACTGTCAGAATCTGGCAGGTACTATTTTGAATTATCTGTAGACATAATGTTAGGTCATTAAAGAAAAAAATGGTGGTGTTTTTCATATCATCATGCTCTGGTATTTATGATACCTCACAGTGCTGGTTCATGTCCAGCTCCGTTTAGAGAAGGCTGCTTGTGTTCACTGTCAAAAACCATACAGAGTCAAAGAATCAAGGTTCAGACATTGCAAACTATTAGTTACTTTGACAGATGTCCTATCTCCAAAGTACCAGTTGCGTGGGTGGTTAGATATTGGAATTGAATCCTGGAACAACATCCACAGCGTTGCTCTGGGTTTGTGCAGGTATTACAGAACAGTTTCTTTGCTAACAGAGATAAAAGCATAAAAAGAGTATGATGCTGGCAAAACTACTGAAATTAGTCATGGGTCTGAAACCACTACCATTACCAATGACAGAGAGCAAGAGCATGTTATGATACTCTGTCAGTGCCCAGAGCTTTATGTAAAAGGACACTGCACAATACAGATCACGTTATTTGCTTTAAAATGCAATGTTGTTGTAAACCAGCTAGTTTCTAAAATGAATCAACATTCATTTCTGCTTTGGAAAAGCGATACAGCTTCTAGGAGCAGGCTGTAATGTAGAAGGTGATGTCCTCTCAGGGATGCCTAGCTCCTATCCAAAAATAGTTATTCCTTATGAATGGGTAAGATAAAGTATTCTGTCACCAATTTTTGTAAGCATAAAGAAAGGTTTAATCCTGCCCTCAGTCAGTTTCCTTGCAGAGCCATCTGCACCTCAGCCTGGGGTTCTGCAGGTGCTTGGGGCTTCAGACAGCACTGTACCCTTGCATGGCTGTCTCTGCTGTACCAGCAGTGCTCTGTGCTGGTCCCACTGCTCCCTGCCCACTCTGCAGCCACAGCCTGCCCGTGGCTCTGCTCTGCAGGCTTCTGCATGAGCATCAGCTGCCACAGCTCCTGGGGGCTTTGCAGATTGCACGACTCTGCCTGCACCTCACCCCCACCCCAGGTGAAATTATGTATTACTACTTCAGCCTTGTCCTGCCCACGCATGAAATAAATTTGAACAATGCCATTTCATTGTGAATCAAGAATAAAATATGCTGTTTGTCTTCTTCAAAGAGAAGATGCTTTCATAGCTGACTGAGAAGGAATTGATCTGTAATCCAGTTACTGCTTTTCCTTTGCACAGAACATGTAATCAGTGTAAAAATAGGATGCTTCACTGCCGTGGACTATAGCTTCACACTCTACAGGTACTTAGAGTTGTTAGTCTGATATTATTTTAATCTAGGACACTATAGAGATCCTTATTCAAGTCTCTTTTCCTCTTTACCCTGACCATCTACCTTTCCTTTACTGGGGAGATGGGCCTACCTAGGGGATGCAAACTGCAGCTCTTTTTGTATTATCAGTCTATAAAAAGAGGCATTTGTATTTCTTGTGTAGGGATACTCCTATTGCTTTTTTTTTTTTTTCCCTGTCTTACGTGGTGGAAAATGATGAGTTTGTGATGTGACAAAATATCCTGGCTGGCACATATCAATATGAGCTCACTGCTGGGATTGATAGGAATTGGCAGGTGAGGGGAGATACTTTTTCATGAGGAACTTAAGTTTTTCACAGCACTCTACAGGCCCTGTTAGGATAGAATCATCAGGGTATCTCTAGAGCTCCTCTTGTCAAGGTCTCTCTTATTATTAGGATAGTGTGTGTATTATAATGGATTGATGATAATGTCCTGAAAGATTTTTTTAAAAGAGCAGAGGATGTCTGTTTACAGTGAAATGAGGAAGCTGCCCAGTTGAATTTTGCTTTTTGCCTGTAGCAACAGCAGCCACCAAGTTTCCTAGGCTTCCCAGGGTCACTGCCTGGATTGCAGCTGACTGTTGATTTGTATTAAAGAAGTTAATTGAATAATCATCATCATCTTCTAAATTTTTTTCTGCTGCTCAGCTGCAAGCCAGTCTCTGTCCATGTCCTTACTCACAGTACTGAGCCTATAGCCAGACTTGGAGCCTCATAGCTCATTGTGTTGCTTTTGAACCAGTTGAGTCCCATCATTCTCTCCTTCGTAATTTGCCTTCCAATTTTCCCTTCCCAGTAGGAGTGCCTTACAGTACTGTATATTAGCATCTCTCTCTTCCTGTTTTGGATTTCCTGATTGCATCTGCTGTTTTATTAACTTGTAGACTTAAACTGAAACTCTCCTGTGGCTGTGCCTGCTCTTTTGCAGGGACAGCTGAGTAAATCAGTTTGTTCTGCCCTCATGAAGTGAGCTCTACAGGCTGCATATGCCAGCTCTGAAGACACCAAGCTGTGTGGGGACTCCTCACTTTTGCTCATTTTGGTGCCTTAAATTTTGAGAAGTGAATAATTTTTTTAGAAATTGCTCTGCCATGATGCAATGTGTTTGGCATTGGAGCTTGAAACCCTTGCTCATGACAATTTCCATCTTGCTAGGAATGGTAACCATAAAATTTGTTTACTATCTATGCTTTGTGAGGGCATTGTAAGAGAGGATAGCATGGAAATGGTTCTTATTATGTGTATTTTTGAGACTAGCTGGGCTGCTTAGTCTTCAGAAGCCGTGCATATATAATAATGTCAAGTACAGGGAATTAAAACAGGGTCAGGTCACATGCAGTTTTTCTCCTCTTGGAACCCCTGGCCATCCACAGCACGTGGCCAGGACTCCATGCAGCACTCCCTGCTCGCTTGCACTGCTGGGCCCAGGGCTGTGGGAGTGAAGGCATTTCCTCAAAGCTCCATTTGGATGCAGCCTGGCTCCCTGAAGGCTGACCCAGTGGGAGCTTGGTCATCCTTACCTTGAAATTTCAATATTATTTGCTGAAGCATATGGCGTGTGTCAGCCTGGGGCACATGCCCATACTAAATGTGATCTTATTTGTCCACATTTGACACTCATAGTACGAATCCCATTTGACATGGCAGTGCTGTTACTGCATTTTAGCAGTACAGTGAGGAAACAGCCTGGATAATAATGTGCAAAGTCCTTCTTTACTTGAAAACCCTCGTGTGACCATGATGGCTTGAGTCATATCTTAAAATGCCAATTTCACCCAAATTGCAAAGATGCCACTTGTGGTCAGCATCAGAGATATCTTGGTCTGGAGAGCTATCAGCTGTCCAGGACCAGAGTACATTAGAATTTGTGCACAAGTGTCAGTGGCCCAATTATTTATTTATTCCTGTCTAATCCACATGTTAAACCAACATAAATCCTTGAGTACACAGCATTGTTTTGGTGGAAAAAGGATTTGTTTCAGTTTTGCTTATGCATTTGTCTACCAAGTTGATTTTGCTAAACTTAATGGCTTTCAGGCTGATTTTTAATTAATGCCTATGATACCAAGTTACCTTATACAGTCCCTGCTATACTTGAGGCAAGCAAAAGTAAGACTTCAGGAGCAAAAAGTGTGTTTGACAGGTATTAAGTGATAAAGGCAGCTTCCAAATCAACTTTAGTTCAGTGGAGGCAGTTCAAAGCCAGGGAAGGCCAGGTGTGAGCAGCAGAGCACAGGGGCTGGTGTGGTCCCTGGCAGCCTGGGCTTCCCTTCCTGCCAGAGCACCAGCTCACCTTACAGTGGCTTACAGAGCACAGCCACTTACAGTGACTTTTAGCATTGCTGGCAGTGCACCCCGAGTTTTTGGAATACCATTATGTGTGTGTGCTATACTGTTAACTTATTTGCAACATTGTTACATGTGTTTCATTGTTCTTGTGTTTGCGTTGTTTTGTTTTTTTTACTTTTGACAAGGATTTTTTTAAAATTATCTGCAACTACTGGGCATAGTCTTAATTTATTATTGATGTGTAATGATGTTATAATTTAAATCCATTGAGTTGAATTGCTTGTTGACACTTGAGCAGGGTTTATTTGGGTTCACTTGTGACTGCATCAGAGCACTAGTCCCTCCTGTATAAAGGCAACTCTCAATAAACACTAAAAAAAATGTTACTCGTCCTTTTTAATTTGCTTTCTGGTGGGTACTGTACCATGGGTAGGCTGAGCTTTAAAGAGTGATAGTTTTCTTAAAAATGCTTCTCTGCTGGTTAAAGTCTTCCAAATCCCAGAAAATATGTATCATACTGTTCCCAGGCTTCAGCCAGGAGGGTCTCTGGAAGTACTATTGATGGCTGCATCAGGCTCTGGGTGTTTCCAAAACCACAGTTAAATCTTGTGGTTTTGGAAAGCCACCAATTCCTAGATTTTCAATGGTGCTGACCCCTGCCACAAGTTCCCAGGGGAGCTTACTGTGGCTTTGAGGTGCCTCAGATACAGAGCTCCTGGGAGGCTTGCAGGAGGCTGCTGCCTACGGTGTGTCTGCCCCATGGACCTCTGCCAGAAGGGTCCAAGTCAGGGCCTTGAACTCCAAGGGAGGGAGGCGTCTCCCAGATGGGCTGAGGGGCCACTGAGGGGCTGGAAGGGCAGGATTTTGCTGATGTTATAAGGGTTCTCACACTGATGGATGTAGGAGCAGGCATGATTCTTGCCCTTCTTGGTTATTTCTCCCACCAGGGAGCTTCTGCAGCTCCTTGAGTCTGGATTTGATGACTAAAGATTGCAGCACTGAGCTGTGGTGGAGCTCATGGGCCTAAACCTGAGATTCCCCAGAGCACTGCACACCCAGCCCTATGCTCTGGCAGCTTTCCCCTCCTTCACTATCTTCCTGCCCCTCCTCAGAAAGACCAGAAGTCCATCAGGAATGTCAATCCTCTTTCCTGCAGGAACATTTGGACTTCATCCCTGTGATGAAATCAGCTACAAGCAATGAGTTAATGTTTGACCAGGACCACACACAAGCTGCACAAGGAAACCATGTGCAAGACCTTCTCTTCCTCCTTATTTGCTTTACAAGGTGAGCAAATTCTGCTATGACATCTCCCCCTTTCACTGCCACCTCCCCTCCTCACTTCACCCTCTAAGAGATGGTGTGAAAAAGCATCCACACTGAGAAGAGACCATGGGGTCTGTGGAGCCCCAGGAAGAGCAAGCTAATCCAAGCTCTAGCTCTTCTTTTCAAGTCAGGACAATTAATTTTTAAAAAGCTACCCTTCTAGCTCTCAGACCAAAATTAACAATATTTGGGTTAATATGTGAAGTTGACTGGTTTTCTGAAAGAATGGAGCTGTCATCCTTCTGGGTGTGAGGATACCTTTTAAGTGAAAGCACACTGAGGGCAAATGAAAATATTCTGGGAGTGTGTGTACATAGCTCTGGACTCGCTTGTTAAAAGAGTTCTTGTTTAAGTAAATACTCTCCAAAATAGTGGTCCCATCTAGAGGCCTGAGTATTTCCACTATGAGAAGGTGGTGAAAAGCATCTCAGATAATCAAGTGTTAAAATTAAAACCAGACAAAGTCTCCAAGGCAAGCAGGAGTAAATTCCATCCATTTTAAGCATAGACAAATATAAAACTTGGCACTGAAGCTGTAAACATGCTAAAAAAAAAAGTCACTCCATTGTTTTTAGTAAGTGACTTTCAATTTTCTATAATTTAGTTCAAGGTATTAGCATTCATTTAGATATTAAAAATGAAGTTGTAAGGCTCATCTGGAAAGCAAGACAGGTCAGATAAGAGCTTGTGTTATGAGCTGAACTTTAATTGACTTGAAAATTCTCAGGTGTTTATCATGTAGGTATAATATGCATTTAGAGGTACATAGAAGGAATTTTTAGTAAAGTTAGGTACTGTTTAAAAATGAGAAAGTGCAAATTACTGACTCAGTGTAAGAAAGTAATAGATGTAATCAGCACACATGGAGCAGTTCAGCCCAAAGTGCTTTCCTAGGATTTAAGATGATAAACTAATCTTATTTCTGACCGACACTGCAGGCAAATATCTGAAGTGCAAAACAAAGTCATGAAACACAAGGAGAATGCAGTTTTGGGCACCACAATCTAAGTCAGACATTAGGCTGTTAGAGAGCATCCAAGGGGGGCAGCAAGGATGGGGAAGGGCCTGGAGGGGAAGCTGTGAGGAGTTGCTGAGGTCACAAGGTCTGTTCAGCCTGGAGGAGACTGAGGGGACACCTCACTGCAGTCACAACTTCCTGGTGAGGGGAAGAGGAGGGGCAGGCACTGATCTCTTTTCTGTGGTGATGGTGACAGGACCCAAGGGAATGGCCTGAAGTTGTGTCAGGAGAGGTTTAGGTTGGATATCAGAAAAAGGTTCTTCACCCAGAGGATGGCAGGGCACTGGAACAGCTCCCCAGGGAAGTGGTCACAGCACCGATCCTGACAGAGCTCAAGAAGTGTTTCAGCAATGCTCTCAGGCACACGGTGAGACTCTTGGGGATGGTGCTGTGCAAGGCCAGGAGTTGGACTCAGTGATCCTTGTGAGTCCCTTCTAACTCAGCTTATTCTGTGATTCTGTCTCTCCCTCAGTTTGCACCTTTCCCAGCACAGATTCCTGAGACCAGGGGTACAAATGCCCATGAAAGCAAGGCTAGGGTGGAAAACAGATCCCAGCACCATCCTGTCCTCAAACATTGTCATGCAATGGCTTGTGACACTGGTGGATACTTTGTTGTTTACATATTGCAAAATGTCCTGTTCTGGCTTGGACTCTGCACTTCTGAAGGACACTTGTTTCTGATTTAACAGACAGCATGTTCGATCCTCTGAGAAGATCCAAGATCTGCTGGCTCCAAGGAAAGCTGCAGTTTGTCAAAGAACCAGAGCTCTCAATATTTAAAGACAGGAGCTGCAGCAGTGTATAAAATTGGCAGATTCCTTGTGAAATACAAGTGCATCTAACACAGAGTTAACCCTGCGTGATAACAGGTAAAGAGGGCAAAAGCATAATAAAATACAGGTCTTTACTGTAGGTATTTACACAGTATTGACATTGTTAGCTGTGCTTAGAGATTTATGTCAAGTGTTAACTGTGCTGTCATAAAACAATAAAGTACTTCTGTGAAGGGCTTAGGGCAAAGGGGAGGCACAGAAGTCTCACTATATAAGGCCCTCCTCCTGCATCTGTGGTAATCCATGGGAATGTTTCCATAGTTGTGGGCAGGAGTTGTGTGGAGGCCTGCTAGGGGAGGGCAAGCAGAAGCACATTTACTGTGCTTAGAGCAGGTAACTAATGATTTTGTCTCAGGGAGGATATTGGCACCACCAAATTCTAGGCTCTAACACAGCTGATAAACCCACTTTACAATAAATGGAGAGATTAGGGTTCCTCTTGAGAGCAGGGATGTCCAGAAATGCTGGCAAGGTCCCATAAAATCTGAGAGATTACAATAAGAGAACTGCTGTACTCCGGGTGGCCATGAGGTGAAAAGGGCAAGAGTGCAGTGTCCCAGGGTTTCTACACAGTGTACCGTGGACTCTGCACACTTCCAGCTCTAGGCTGTTGCAACTCTGCTACTCACACTGGGCTCACAGTAGGCTTCCCCTCAGCATTTTGGCTGCAGGACCAGCCTTCTCAGCTGAGTTTAGTGTTTATATGTAGTGGACCAAACTGAAACGCCAGTCCCAATCAGTCAGAGCACCAGGGAGTTCAGATCCAGGCACGGTGCCTGCCTGTCCATGGGTCTGTAGCTCCAGTTTGTCCTCCCTGCTCCTTGTGTCTGCTCTTCATGAGGTTATGGCAAGAATTCTTCTCTGAGCCATGCTGACACATGGGCCTTACTAGAAAAGTATTGTTCTTCCACTAGAGATGGTTCCTATGTAGTTGTTCCCTATTTAGATGCCACTGTATGGGAAGGTGTTTTCTTGCTTCTTTCCAGATGCAGGAGGTAACTCCTTTTCATCAAAACATTTAGTAGAAGTCTCCCCCACCACAGCAGTCCCACAGCAGTCCTGAGAGGGGTAGGAGAATTACCTGCTTCCTGACACTGCTCTGGACAATGCTTCTCAAAGGTCACACAGCTTCAAATAAGAGAAGCATCTCTGTCAAGAAGACACTTCATAAGACACTTCAGAGCCCTTCATAAACTTGAGTATTGCTGCCAGCCTGGCTTGCCTTGCTTTCTCTGTCAGGATCCAGAGTGCTGTGACCTGCTGGTCTTCACTGTTCTCAGAGGGAGCTGATAGGAGCTCTTTGGAAAACAGATGGGTAGGTGTTGAGCCCTTCAGCATCTGCCCCCATGCCTGTCAACTGCCTGAAGTAATCTGGAGTCAAAGCAACTGGATAAGCCTTCCATACTTCTTTCTCAAAAGCATTGTCCATGCCATTTCCTGACCCAGATTTTATCTTAAAAGCTAATGAATAGAGCTGAAATCTGTCCCTCACTTGTCAGGGACAGCTTTCAAAGTCTGTGAGCTCACTCCTGCCATGTTTCAGTGTGAGACTCAGTTGGTCCCTGTTGAGTCCTGGGTGGTGTCACAGTGGCAATAAACAGTTCCAGTCCCATGGCACTCGTTGTCCCTTTCATCCCTCCAGTCCTCAGCTTCGCTGGTGCTGGAGATGTGGCCCAGATTCATTCCCTACTCCCAACAGCACCACAGGACCACCAGCTACCCCAGCAGCGTGTTGTGGGACACCCCGTCCTCGCATCCCTCTGTCCTGGCACAAAATACAGATATGTCAAGCCCAGTTTAGAAAGAGGTGAGCAGTCTGCCATGTGTAAACCAGAGCAGCGTGCCCCAGCACCAGCATCTTACTGACTTTGTGTGTGACCTTTTCCCATGAATATCTCAGTGGTGTCCTCTTCGCATGAGTTCTTCAGCCTCTGGCCTGGTGAGGCAGCCTGGGAGATTGAGATGACCCTTTTACATTACACATCTCTTGCTCTGCATTAAAAGGCTTTTCCCTTCCATGTAGGAATACGGGGAGCCCTTGGAGCAGGCTGCCTGGGATGGGCCCACGGGAGAGAAGGGGAGCAGAGTTTTTCTCGGAGTGTTTCTGGCTCCTCACACTTTTCTTTCGCTACTGCCCCGCCTCAGTGATTGGAAAGGACCCATGTCCCGTGTTCCACCCCCACCCCCCCCGGCCGGCCCCTCTTCTTCCCCAGCCGCACAATTGTCACCGCCAATTAGTGCATTGTTAGGGCACACAATGGCGCTGTGGCCACTGGAATGGGCCGCTTTTGTGCGTCTCCAGTCGGCTGTAGGGGCAGTCAAGATTCATTTAGGGCCTTACACAACATGGACAGAAAATACTATCAGAAAAGCAAAAGGAGGAAAGAAAAAGGGAGAGGTAGCGAGGAGGGGGGGAGCCCGCTATTCAGGGGTGAGCCCAGCCGCATGAAAGGCCCAAGAAGCAGTGCCACATTGAAGACGCCCCTTGGAACACAAAAAGGAACCAGGGCTTAATAGTAATTAGTGGGCAAACTGCAAAGCGCACCGTGCTCTCCGGTGAATTGTTCCTGCACTTGCTGCCACGGCTGCCCCTTCCCCCTTCCCTCGCTCCGGCCGGGAGGAGCGGCTGGGCTGGGAATTGCCGGCCCTCCCGTACCCAGCGGCTCTGGGGGGCCTCGCCAGGCTCCGCTTTGTGGCAGGTAAATTGGATTGCTTTCTCCAAAGCTCGTAGGCCATTACAGGAGATACTCTGCAGCCACGGCAGGGGTGCTTTCAGTCAGTACCGTGCCCGTGGCAGGACTTTGAAACAGCCCTGTCCCTTCTCGCAGCCTGGCACGATCACCTTGATTGAGGCTGGGCTGTTTGAGGCCTGTCCCTCCTTCCCCAGCAGAGACTTGCAGGCCACTGCTGTTGTTTTGCTTCTCTTGTTTCCCCCTTTGCCCATAAAACAATCACCTGCACGGGTTTTTATGATCTGTTTAGGGAAAGGCCAGGTAGCACCTCAGTCACCTTGGGAAAGGTGAGGAATCTGCTCAGGCTGAAGACCAAACCTTGCCCATCCTTCCAAAAGTCTGCACAGTGCAATCAGCACTTGCCTCCACCTCTGTCCCCTCATCTCTCTCATATCTATGCCAGCTCTCAGTCACACTAAGGCTTCACTGGTGTGTACAGAAGTTCTGAAAGAACATTTTGGCCCAGCACACCTTAGGATTGTCTTAGGCAGCTACATTAGTGTACAGCTGAATATGTTTAATCCCTACTTCTGTAGAGATGAAGTTGCTGCCATTATCAGTCTCAGCTCATCTCCTGAACTTCTTGTAGGAGGTTTAGTCAGGAGCCTATGTGTCCAACAGGAGCTGTGTCTTGGAAATGTGCCAAATTAAAGGAGCCACAAGGCAGGTTTGACCTTCCATAAACGTGGTTAAGTATTGAGGAGACATTCAGGGCATCTGAGCCCTGATGGAAAGTACACAGAGGCACAAAATTAAAAATCATTCCTTTTATGTTGTCAGGGAATCTTAACCTATGGAAGAAAGCTGTGGGGTCTGATAGTTTGTTGGCTCTTCTTAGCTAATGGATTTATGTTTCAGCTATCCTTAAATACAGAGCTGCTGGAACAGGTGCTCATCTCAAGCACAGCCAGAGTCCCACAAATAAACTGGGCTCTTGCAGATTCAGCTCAGTGTGGTTAGACCAGACACCAACTGACCAAATTCAGTAGTCTTAGCTAGAAATGTTTCCAAACCGTGTGAGATATACACAGTTCTGGACCACCATCCCACTGCTGGTAGAGATTGAAAATGCTCCTTGTTCCCTCTGGTAGCTAAAGTACATCACTCTCTTATCTCTTAGATACTCAAGTAAGCTGAGGAATATGCAGGTGCTGCTCCAGTACCAGTCTTTTTCCATGACCTGGAAGCCACAGCCACCCTGTGTGTCTATACAAAATAGGTTTGGTTGTATTAGACCAGTGAAAATAAGATTTGCAGCCAAGACTTTCTGTCTGTCTGGAATCCCATCAAGGGTTTCATATAAGGCTCGGGCAGCACAGTGGGCATCAAGGGCTCAGCTGGTGTTGCTGGGATGGCTCTGCAATGTAAACACAATCAGGGAGCTCACAGTGTCTCACAGATAGGGCTGGTTGAAGGCACTGTCTCACACACAGAATGTCTGTCTCTCACCAGCCACAGCACATCCTCTCTCTGCTAATTAGCAACATCCTTGGCAAAGTCTCAGCTGAAAGGATTAAACTGTCTTCTCACCTTGCTCTATCCCTTCCTCTCCCAAACAAGGATGTTTAGCCCTGTCAGAATGCAGCCTGGCTGGCCCAGGTAAGGAATCTGCCTTGTTTCCCTCCACACTGCTCATCTACCAGAAGAGGAATTTTGTCTCCAGGACAATAAGTCTGGCCCTGACTGAAGGGAGGTGCAGCCTCCTGCAGCAGGGAGCCAGAGCTTGTCAGTCTCATGTGCTCTAGTGGAACAGAGACAGGGAGCAGCATCTGCAGCAGCAGCCAGAATGGTGTTTTTCCAGCTTAGGACTGTGAGGTTGATTTCCCAGCTCTCTCAGGTCATAGAGGCAAACCACAGAACTTTTGTGTCTGCGAAAACAAGGAGAAATACCTTTATTTTCTCCTGTTTTTGTGTTCCCTGTCTGCTCAGCCCAAGAGCAGTTTGAACTGCAGGTACCTTCAGCACCTGGCACAGGTGGCAGCTTGCACAGAAATTTCTGTGAGTGCACCTAGAGAATCCTGTCTGCCCCATGATGGTGTGTAATGGTTGGGGGTCTGGCAATGCCAGTCTGTGGGAGACACGGAGAAGGGCTGAGCTTCTCCTTTGTCCCAAATAGTGGGACAGTTAATTCACCAGCATAAGGGAAACACATATCCAGCATGAATTCTCCTGCAGCTGGACAGACTTTTCTGAGCAAAAAGCTGAGCCAAGCTACTTTAGTATTTTCATGCCATAAGGAAGTTGCTGGTCTAAGTGACCCCTATCTTTGCAGCAGTTGTGTCAGCTTGTTGCTTATTCAAAATCAGTTTGATTGTATCAGTTTGGTAAAAGAAAGCCTGTAAGAGGACTGCACAACCTTGTCATCAATATTTTTGGCACTCTATGCTAGCACTTGTGGAATCTTTTGGAGCACTTTCTCACATCACCAGGTCATATCCCAAGCAGGATAACATAATTGAGTGTTCAGTGTTGCTGTACATGGCAGTGAGGTACAGGATTTAGGGAATGGACTCCTTCTTTTGCCCAGCAAATCTCTTGATGTACTCCAATTCTGTTAATACCAGTCCTTGCCCTTATGGCCACAGAGAGCTGTAAATCAACCACTCAGCCTTGAGCTGGAAAAAGACCATTCTGGCTCCTGCTCCCTGTTTCTGTTCCATTACAGCACGCAGGGGTCACTTGCACGTGTTAATTCTTCACATCTGACTAACACCTGAATGGGAAGGTTGTAGCAACATACTTTCCAAAATCACTTTGACCTGTGTATTATATTATGCTGTGAATGACCTGCAGAAGGAAGTAATCAAAATGTGTATAGTTCTAGCTAGTGCTAATTGCCTTTTCATCTGTTCCTGACTCTTTTTTATTGTGTCCAATAAATGTCGATTATGCAGGGATTTAAATCTGTATTTCAACATAGTTTCATTCATGTGATGTCAATGACATGACTCACTAAATCTTAGTTCCAAATATTCCTCTAGCACTGTGTCAAGCACTTCAAGGATGTCAAAAGCAGATAAGGAAAACGTGAAGTGCCTGATCTTAGCAAGAATGCCTAAAAGGTCAGGTAGAGGACATTGTTTCCGGAGGTCTCTGCCTTTGATACTTTCTGGTTCATGGAGACATGAAAACACAGCATGTGTGTATTGTATGTGAATGTTCTCCTTCTAGGGAAATATAGATAAGTACACATCCAGGATAAAGCTTTCAAATGCATGATTTTTGATTGCTTCTGACCTTAAGCGAGCAATATGGCATGTTGTAAAGGAGTTCAGTTTCTGGAAATAAAGATCCTTTAAGGCTCCCTCAAGGGAGTCCAGAATCACTGCATCTGGAGGGTCTTGAGCATCTGGAGAGGTTAGTGAAGAAATGCAGTCAAACTGGCTTATGTGTTTGAAACATATTTTAAATGAACTCTGTATTTTCAGGAAAAGACAGACTGAACTTGAACTATTCTGAATACAGACTGAAGTTGCTTTTAACAGCAACAGTTGTTACCATACGTTTTGCACCAATTAATAGAATTTTAAGGCCAGGAGAGACCACCCATAACCGCAGATGTTCATAGTGAGAGCAGTTTCTTTGTAAAGTGTCAGTTCAGCAGAGGGAGAAAACTTCTTGGAAACATTTCTCTTTTGACTGACCAACTTTCTCTGAATTTTTATTGTCAGAATTTTCCACAAAACAGAAACCCTAAGCTATAGCCAGCTTCAGTCCAGGCTGCCTGACTGTTCTCCAGAGGACTGGCCATTACAAACTTGCATCCTAACTCTGAAATATTTGCCACAAATTTTTCAGCCAGAGGGTCCTCTAACCTGTCCCTCTTTTTGCTGGAAGAGAAAACTGCTAAGTACCTCTGTCTCTGCAGCTGTAACAGATAATATGTTAATTTTGGTGTAAAACAAGCAGATAGAAACAACTCCCCAAAGGCTGTGATCTGAAGCAGGGCAGGAAAAGCATTTTGCCAAAGTGCTTTGAGCAGTTTCACCCTGAAGGTCTCTCACAGCAAAGGAGAGGGCAGGAAAAGGCAGAAAAGGAAAGAACTGTTTTTGAGATAGTGCTGATTAAAAGAGCATTGGTCTGAAGATAATGCAAGCAGTAATTAGTCTATATTGTTATTGTTATAGAGGCACGGGATGGCTCCCATGTGTGAGCTGGGGTTTGTTTTACTCTGTGGTCAGAGCCAGAGCTGGTGTAAACCAGAGCTGATCTTTGCTGGGCTGCAAGCTGTGCTCCTTTGGGCCTGCTGAGGAGCCTGGCCAGGGGTTTGGCTTCTCACACCTGCATCAGTCTTCAGAAGCCAAAACTTGTGTTCTTGCCTACTGGCCCCAGGAGTTACAGGGAAGTGCTGCTGGCCCCACCTCATGTGCATGTAGAGGGTTGGATGTGCTGGGTGCCAACCACAGCTTCGTGGCTCTTAAGGCCACTTTTGCTCAGCTTTCAGATCAGACAGGGCAAAACTCGTGTGGTTCATGGGAAAGGCCCTGGGCTCTAAATCAGGAAAAGACCTGAGTTGGTCAGGCCACTGGAGGGGCAAGCACTGGCCCCTTGGTTGAGAAAAAAAATCTCCTATTCCGTGCTTCAAGGCTGCTCATTTTGCAGCTTTCCTGAGGGCTCAGTTCACTTACACCTGTAGGCATGCAAATATATGTGCCATACAATAACCCAGCTTGGACATCCCACTGGAGCAAAGCATTTAACTCTAAAAAATATTTGGAGTCACTTCTTTGCAATGTATAGAGCAGCGAGAGTTTAAGAAACGATCTCACTGTATTTAAACAGTCATTACTGCTCTCTGGGTAAATAACACATGTTTTTAAAATGGTCTTTATACACAATAGACGCCAACACAATAAATCCTAATTGCTCTGAAGGACCCATTAGGCTGTATCAGGTCAATACATGGCGGAGCTTTTTTGAAAGTCACTCACCCTGTTGTTACATAAGCCACAAATTGAAAGTCCATAAATAAGTATTTGCCAAATGAAGAGTGAGGGCTTTGCCAGGGCCATACTAATTTATCATGTCAACTTCACTATGGAGACTGTTTTCTTTTCAAGGGCTCATGAGAGAAAAAGAAAAGAAAAAAAGCATAACATGATATGTTTCAAAAACTACATATCTGAAAAGTTTCAGATGTTTCAGGCTGCACTATACCCCCCCAAGAAAATAAGATGTAAGGAACTTCACTGCTTCCTCTATCTCAGCACTGTGTGAGTCACAGCAAAGAGATCTGAAGATCAGCCATGGCTGAGGCATGGCAGAGACCCATCCTCATCACCACCAACCCTCCTGCACCTCTGGGCCAGGCTGCTGATCCTGCCTCTGCATGCTGTGCTAGTGGCACCTCAGGATAGGAACATCCCTTCAGTATTCCAACTGTGCCTCATGGAGAGGTTCTCAGTGCCTGGGGAGACCAAAGAACATTAATTATATACATTTTATGTGCACTTATATATACAAGTATAGTTAATTAATAAGTGATGAGTTTGGCAAGATTAGTTTTATGTGCAGCCGCTCTTCCTGATTTTACTTTGGCCTTACTTACCTGAACTTCTGGTGGCACTTTACAAACTTCAGCACTTGTGTTAGGTGTTGCTGAAGTCTGTGACACTGTTAGAAATCAAGTTTTGGATTAATTTGCTCAGAAGTTTTCAAGTTCCAGGTAACTTTTTGGATATGGCTACAGTTTGGCACGGTTTTATCTTCCTGCAGTATGTTAAGGTGTGTAATTGCACAGGTTCATATAGAAACAAATCATATTGATGTAAGCTAGGATTTTTGCAGGGAATTTCAGCAAGGCATTGTGAAAAGCATTCAAGTGATTTAAGTATGAATTCCTGTCCCCAGGCCACAGCCTTCAATCCATCTGGGCACATGAGAAATGTTCACCTCTGCTGCTGTTGCACTTCAGTAGGCTTTGGGTGCCAGGGTCCCTCTGCAAATGCTGGCAGTGATTCTCACTCTGCTCTGCCTGGCTGCAAAGGGCTGGGAATCCCTCTGTGTCCCTGCCTGCCAGGTCCCTCCTGCCTGTAGTGCAGAAGGACCTTGGTTTTATTTAGGAGCCCCTTGTCCCAGGTGCTGTTACTTGAGGTCAGTCTCGGTGCTGGGGTTTGCAGCACGGGCAGCCTGGAGCTGCAGCTCTCAGGTGGGAAGGCAAGCACTTGCCGGGGTGGAAGCAGAAGCACACCTGCCTTGGTGCAGCGTGCAGCCGTGTCCTGAGTGGGGGCAAACACTGATACCCTTTTGTGCCTGTACACAGAGCTCTGCTGTGCTGCACTGCCCGGGGGCTGCACCACCGTGCCAAAAGTGCTGTCTGTCCCTGCACTCATGGCAGGCAGTAAGGCACAGTCCTGTGCTGCTGCAAATCACCTTTTGGTCCCCAGCACCCCCTCACTTTGCAGTTTACTATCGGGGTCACTGCTAATTCGAGCAGTGCCTGAGCCAGCACAGCCTCCAGCTGGGGTGGCTGGCAGGCTGCCCACGGCACTGGGACACTGGAGTCACCTGCGCTGGGCCCCCAGCGCTCCCTTCCTGGGAGCTGGGTGCTTGTCAGCATGCAGACAAAACCAGGATTTGCTGCTACAAGCAAGAAGGGTCAGGGCCAAGGAGTGGTGTGCTGATCCTATGACAAGAGGGGCAGGAGGTTCCTGCCCTGCTCTGGTTACCGGCAAAGCCAAGAGCGAGATCAGTGCTCTCTCGCTTTGTCCCTGCCCAAGCCTGGGCTGAAAAGCCCTTTGCGAAAGTCTGCTGAGTCCTCTAACAAGGGCAAGGGCAATAGCCAGTCTTTACAAAGGAAACTCACTTAGTCCTTTTCTAAAGTCTTTTAAAAGTCATGGTATCCTTCACAAAAGCGGTTTGTCCAGGTAAACAGTGGATGCTGACAATCAGCAGTGAAAGAACCAAATACAGAAATATTTATCACCTTTTTACTTTCTGCTTCTACCAGGAACCACTGCATCCCCTCTGAAAATGCCTCAGTAGGTGGAAGGTATGTCTGTGAGGACACATAATGTCAGGAGCAGGGATTAGCTGAACTCCCAAGCAGACCTGTCTGGCATGGTGGAGCTTCATGGACACTTCTGCACATGGATAAAAGGTAAAGCGATTTTTAATAATTTAAGAGTTTTTTAATTACAAAAGCATTTTCTTAGGGCCACGGAACACTTCCTTTTTTGTCTGCAGGGTTTGGCTCAGTGAATTTTGTGCAGACATATCTTCTGTTACTAATAGTGCTGTATGCACATAAAGCACTGTATACACATAAAGCACTGTACTCTCATACTGTACTGAAGGGATGAGTAACAAACCTATCAACCGTACTTGCACTTACACCATATTTAATCCTGCTCTGGTTGTTCTGCAACATATTCATAAAAAACAAAAAGGAAACAGAAGCACAGAGCAAGCCAACAGATGTCTACCTGGCTCTTAATTGGATTTTATGTGTCCCCAGTGTAGCAAATACAGCATTATTTACAGCCAGGCTCTAAGAATTAGATACATCTGGAGGAGTGGCAAAACCTGAACCAGGCTGCAAGAGTTGATAGATTAACTGAAATGAAGAACTGCCCCATTTTCCCTTCTTATCTTCTCCCTTCCCACCCATGTACCCATTCCCCATTGTGTGTCAAATTGAACTAAGATATTGCCCAAGAGAATGGTTATAAAAATGAAAAATGCCAACAAGAAAGAGAATTTCTGCTCTTACGGAGCTTCATCAGCATTTTCTAATTGTACAGCAATGATGATAATAAAAAGCCTGCCCTCTGCTCTCAGCTATAATTTGGATAATCAACTGACAGCCATAATGAAACTGTCTGTGATTGCTTTCTCTGGGCTGCCAGTTCACAGAAACTCATTGTTGGGGAGAATTAAAAGTTATGACTCCTGCTACAAGAATATGTCACTGTCTTCCAAAGGAACATGTGACTTGTAATTTTCTTCTGTATAGCTCTATTACAGGGAAAACTTACAGCGTAAAGCAAGGAAGTACAGGGATGAGAGTTTTCTTTTCAGTTTCTAAAAAGAAATGTTGTTAAGCATCGAAGTTGAAAGTGCCAAGTAACATGCATGCCTAGGCTGGGGCAGCAGCCACTGGCCACACAGCAACAAGCAAGCCAGGTTTTACTTCTGGGACGAAGGCAGGAGCTAAGTCATGCTTTGAGCCTTTGCTTTGTGGGCTCTGGGTGCAGTTAGGGGAATTTTGGGGGTTGGTGTTCCCCAGCACCAGGCTTTGAATGCAAGCTGACTGTATCAGTGCTGTGGCTATGTCTGGACTAACAGATCCAGGGCTGGATGCAAGTACCTAAGTCTGAATTCCCTTCCATCCACATCCACGGAGGTGGACTGAGCTCCTGTGCAAGGGCTTGTGAGCAGCCTTCTGCCTTGGCCAGAACACAGGCTGTGCCCTAGCAGCTGCAGTCTGTGACCCCCGAATCTGCCTTCTGAAGCAGGGCTGTTCCCCTGCGTACCCCAAACATGCCGTGGGCTTCGGGGCTTTCAGGGAAGCGCCTGGAAATCAGGCTGGCAATTTCGGTGTTTGCGAATGCATGGACTGGAGGACTGGGAATTCCTGGCAGCTGAGCGTGACCACCTCGGTGGCCCTGGCAGGAGCCCGCGGTCCCAGGGCGCTGGGCAGGGCCCTCTGCCCCGGC
>JAHLSL010000093.1:2833586-2868526 GCA_025920805.1 Petroica traversi
GCTCGGGGCGCTGGCTGTGCCGTGACCGCGCTGACAGAGCGCTCCCTGACGGGCCAAGGTCGCGCCTCGCTGCTAAAACAGGGTTAACTATCAACTTTTATTGGCCTTCTGCAGTTTGCTCAGTACGTGTCCCTTGCCCTGTGCTGCCATCAGCCCTGAAGAGGTGCCCTTTGAGACTCCTGAGGCCGAGCAGATGACAGCTCCTGGCCGAGCAGGACGCTGCAGGTCAGCCCGTTCGGGTGGCCGCGTTGCCATCTGCTGTGCGACCTCTCCTGTTGCGAGGAGCACCTGAGGAGGGACAGCAAGGGGTTAAGGCTGGCTCCGTGGTGACTAATGGAGCAGGACTCTGCTATCTAGTTAGGTGTGTAGGCACACACCAGGTCCCACTAGATAGGATCTCTTACCTGGAAGCAGCATTCCAGCACCCAGTGATACACCTGACAGTCCCACAGCCTGACTCACCTGATTCTGCAGGGATCTGCCCCCCATGCTCAAGTACAGGCAAAACACACCATTGGGGCTGATCCTATCGCTTGAAGGGCAGCAGTTTGGGGTGTGGAGGGGACATGAACCATTCCAGCATCAGGTTCTTCCCAAGGAGCTGTGCACAGCCACTGCCTGCTCCAGGAAGCATCTCCAGCACCTTGCTGCCAGCCTTGTTGTCATTCGTGCCTGCCAGGAAGCTGTTGTGTTCTCAGCCCCTCAGCAAACAGGATTTTGGCAGCACTGCCATGCACCACCTACCTCAAGCCGCTGTTTCCGAGCAAGGGAAGGGCCTTTCCTGCAGTGTGAATCACCTGCAGGACTCTCTCCCCGTGAGCACACACGTGCTCCTGCACAGCTGGCCCCGTGTTTGTGCTCCTGTGTCTTTCCTGTGCTCTCCAGGTTCCACTTGGTCAACTTAAGCCACCCTCGAGGCAGTCTCGGCTTCCCTGGGGCTGAACGGTGCAAATGCAGCACAACTGGGGAAGGACAGTGTCTGATGGCATGGGGACCATGTGGCTCTTCAAATAGGCTTTAATATCATAGATCAGAAGCCAAAATTGTTATTTCACCTAGAAAACGCCTTGTCTGTGAAGGCAGCCCGAGACTTCCCTACTCCTAAACAAACAGGCCCATGCTCTGCCATTTAAATGCTCTTTTGCCAGTCCATTGGGGTGGCTGTTAGTAAGGGCACTACAGTCACTTGGGCAGCACCCTGTAATTCTCTCTGTGTTGGCCAACAGCTGATTTGGTGCAAGTTTTCCCAGGTAACAATATGGAATGCCAGCTCTGTGTCACTGTCCTGCACTACTGTGCTGTGGGAAATCCCAGGACAGGATGGGGCTGCAGCCTGCCCAGTGCTGAGCTGTGAATGGAGCAGCTCACCCTGCCCTGAGCTCACCTGCCAACCTCCTGTGCAAGCTCTTGCCTCAATGGCTCTTCTGTCCAATTCTGCTTGCTCAGGGTATGCTTGACACCTATACCCTTATCCAGGAGCAATGGTCTTGACATTTATTCCATCCCTCAAGTGCCTGTCCTCTTAACTGCCAAACCCAAACTGAAGTAGTTCTCATGAAATTCCCTTGGAAACAAAATACACAATCCCTGTACACAAAGGGAAGGGGCTGCTGGAGTCCAAGGGCATCATGCAGCCCACAGACACCTCCATGGCCTCCTGCCCCTGCTAACACACACTGCTGCTGCTCACAGAACTCTGGGCTTTAACACAGGCATTGTCTCTGCAAAAAGCATTCATTGCCAGATGGGGAGTGCCACCCTGGAACTGAAAGCAGGCAGAGGTCACCTCAACATAGATTAAATATTACTCAGTTGCTGGAGTAAGAAAAACATGGTACATTGATCCCATAGCCAGTGCTCTTCCCTGGAAGCAGAGGTAGGTAACAGTCTCTGAAATTCCAGTATTCTGACCATGACTGAAATTTTTCTTTTGCCTTTTTGAGAAAACTGTTGCCAGCATATAGAGTAGAGCAAATTGGAGGGTATTCCCCCTTTACAGTTCATTGTCCAGCAGAGCCACCTAAATGCAATTCCTTCTGAAACACTGTTACTGCCCAGCACTTCAAAAGGGAGCTGTATGGTTTACATTTTCATTATTTAGCTAAGAAATACACCAGCTGTGTTTTCCAGAATCTAACTCTTTTAGGGCTACCAGAATGGTAAATGGAATTGCTATTTTTTCCCTCTTAAGAAGCTGAGTTGTAGTTCAGGCCTGCTTAGCATCTGCTGAACAGATCAAAATCCCATTGATAATGTGCAGTAAAACTGAAGTTGGGTAATATTCAAAGCAAAATTAAGTTCATAGCAGCTGCCTCCTGCAGGATGTATTGCTGGAGCAGCCATCAGCTTGAACTGTCATTCACCTTCCATCCAGATCAGCAGGAAGAGCTCCGTATCATCTGGCAAAAAAGGGAAATGAGTGGCCCCAGTTTTTGCCAAGCAGCTCACAGCGAGTGGCTGCTTTTGGAGCAGCCCCACAGCAAAGGGCACCAGACCAATCCCACTCAGCTGAAGGCACCTGGCCGTGCTGAGGGAAGCAAAGCTCGTTAGCAATTAGGTCACAAGTCAATCCAGGAGCTGGTCACTTGTACCTTCCAATTTAGTGCTCCTCATGGGAGGACTTAAAAACCATCAAATCTCCTCCAGAGAGACTGGCCCTACTTAAAGATCATTAAAGTGCACAGAATCTGTCAGTGAGAGGTTTGTTTGAGCAGCCCGAGTAAAGTTCTAAACCCAAAGACCATGTGGGAAGATCTGGGCAGGCAGGCAGGGCTGAAGGAGCTCCTGCTCCCAGACACTGCCAGCCCATGGCACCAAATGAAGGTGACAGGCTGGTGTGGGGAATGGGGAGGCCTTTACACACTGGGGTCTCTTCTTTTTCTTTTCTGAGGGGCAGTGGAATCCAACAGCTGTACAGAACACACCCTTCACCTTTAACTTTAATTAAAATAGAGTTTATTAGCTTTTCTTTTAATACAAACATGAGAAAGGAAAACCACCTGAAGATGTAGTGTTATTTTCAATGTTGAATTGTGATCAATACCTGAAGTGCCAAGTTCCATGGGTTTGGGAGCCAGGGGCTGGCACATTTGCACACTGCAAAAGGCTGTATGCAGCATTTGAACAGCTGAGTGCAGCCACACTGGATGGCACTCACACAGCCCCACCCCCAAAGGCAGATAGACTTGTTCAGTGTACATTTCTGGGCCTTGGCTGTAAGAGGAAATGCACAAAACCCGTGTCATTCGGAGGGAGATCTGCTCCTAGGACACTGCCTAGAACCTATTTGGATCCAAGAAGGGAGGATACTACAAAGACTTGTAACAGGAAGAGTCTAATAATACTTATCCTGTTTAGAGTTCAGTTTCAGAGCTTGAAAGTAAGCTCTGTTCCAAAGTCTCAGAAAGAGCAAACCCCAAGCCTCTAGAGCAGTTGCACAAGGTAAAATTCACTTTGGGAAAAAAAAATAAAAAGTAAGGTTTATAGAAAGCTTTTTGATAATTCTCAGATGAACACAATATTTTTCCATCTACCTTGATAGGTAGTCCAGGATTCTCAAACTCATTATTTCTCATTATGAATGTAACTTCCTCCCAGGAAACTGAAACCCAAGGAGAGCCAGATGGATGCACAATATCAGCTTTAGGAACTCACTGTATATAGCACAAGAGATCTGCAGTAGAACTCAGAGAAGCAGTGCTGCACACACGCCATTCACCACTGGATTGCTACACTGTTTGGGATGGTGATGATGTTTCCAGACCAACTTTTTCATTCAATGCCTCAGAAAATACACAGATTACATCTCTTCCAGAGCAATATAAGTATTAGAAAATGAGAGAAGCACCATAATTCACAAGAAATGCAGCATGGACCCTATACAATTTAACAATACATGAAACCGCATCTCTGCCCCCAGTCAAAACATTCAAAGTCTTTTGACAATCTTTACTGGAGTGAAGTTGTGGGTGCAGAGATGGAATTCCTTCCTGCTGGGCAGCTTCTTGGTATGAACACATCACCAATAATAGCAGCTTTTAGTAGCCAAACCAGGGAAAAGCCATCAACACGTGTCTACGCTACTGTTTTCAGCTCCAGAGTGGCTTTATACTTTAAGAGTCCCATGTGTTGTTTTTGTTAACACTGCATTGACCTGAAATACAAATGCAGTGAGACTCTGGATGACAGGGGAGAGGAGGGAAGAACATTGTAACTATAGTCATGTGGTTAGTGTTTAAATTCTAAAATTTAAAACTACTTATTATTAAAAACCTCAAGAGTTCACAGCTATAGGCCTACATAGTAAGCAAACATCTGTGGGGGAGAGAAGGAGATAAGTTTGTTTTTGCACCTCTGGATACATTAGAAGGAGGAGAGAGTTGATTTGACAAAGGTCTCGTCTTTTGCACCAAGTGTGTTCCTCAAGCTCTGGGCTCCCTTGGCTGCTTTGCTCTCCTCGCTTCCCCTTGCTGGAAGACACCATCACCTGGCTGTGTGCATGGAGTGGTGGATTCCTGCTCGTGTGGATGCTGGTTCCTGGTGCTGCACCTGCTCTCTCCTCAGGAGAGGATGGCATTAGAACGGCGGATACCAACTAAGTTATCAGCGCTGAAAGATCGTCTCATAGCAGCTTTTGACAAGTCTTTGTATTTGTCTTCACACAGCCGGGAGATCGCCTGGGCACCACAGACACACAAAATGAGAAGTCCCATTAGCAAAGTTTGAATGTTCCAAGGGAGGTTTTACAAGTGCAATGCCAACAGCACAGGTGCTCTGCAGCAGTGACACTGCTGGCTTTTTACCCACAATGACAGTAACTAAGGGCTACTCCTTAGGAAAACCCCAGCCACCAGAAAGGCAGACCTAAAGAAGGTGAGTGGTTTCCATACCCAAGTGTCTTCTTTAATAGTCTCATTATTTAATGAAAAACTTGGATCCATTTCAGACTTTCTAAGTTTGTGGAAATTATGTTGAAAACCACCCCTAGTAGCTGGGTCTGGTGCATGCAGCAGTACAAAAAATTATTTTAACAGTGCAGAAATGCACACAGGCATTTCTCTGAGGAAAAAGGTTCATACTGAAAAGGTTTCTGCACTCCCTCGGGCATCTTACCCTTGGCCACTCAGGGCAAGTGAGCCAAGGAAATGCAGTTCCACTAGGGTGTCTGTTTTGCCTTTACCTTCTCTACTCCCTCACTCCCAACAGTTCTTCCTTACCAGGATCACCCCCATGATCTGAGAAGGGAGGGCAGCCATGGTACTTTATTATAGCAATCAAATATTAGCACATGTAGGCAATCTAGTGTTGAACTGCTTTTCCATCCATTTATTGGCTTGCCTCTGCCCTGCTTATCTAGTTGGTCTAGTAACAAGCCTAATTATTTAAATCCTAATAACACAATTGCCAAAAAAGTACTGTGTCCTCCCCTGCAAGGCCTATTTCTGATTGGAGCCTTCAGGCATTATCAATGCAAATTAATAAGGATACTGTAATAAAAAAGTGAACTACATTTCAGCCCTGAACATTTACCTCCATTAATAATTTACCACCTATCACCAGATGAACTTTCAGAGTCCTGTGATCAGCTACAAGCCTGCACCTTCCCTTTAAGGCAGCACCCATTCAGCACAGCCCAATGTTCTGCAAGTTCAAAAGGTGAAAAGCACTCTGAGCATGAATAAAGTCCTAAGTGTATTTTAAAATAATTATTTACATTTATTTCTGCCGACCTTCTGGAGGCATGCATTTGGCTCAAGAGTGGCATTCTTTGAGACACTGGCGGCACGAGCTCCTGGTGCAAGACCAGACAGACTCTCCATCCTGCTTTAATGCTGGCACATCAATCACACAGCAACCTGTGCTGACATATTCAGCCCCATATGCCCATATGGTGTAAATCAGTTTTCAGTTTCTGGAATTCACTAATTCAGTGCTTTATACAGGCTCCTATCAGCTGCTTATATGCTTCTAAACGAAAGGTAGAATTAAAAATTTTAGCAAATAGTTTGAATATTTATCACATTTTAGAATTAAACCCCAAAATGTCCAATATACATTCATTGCATGATGGCAAATTACACACTATACAGAAAATTACTCTGATTTTAAATACCAAGCTACCAAATACTAAGAAAGAAGAAACAAAACAGGCTCACAATCTGTAAATCATCCACTTATGCCCTGGCACTGAGCAGTTCAGTAAACAATGTCCTGTGGACTATGAACTGCCCTACAACCACATTTACAATAAGTGACAGTGTTAGCTTAAAGTGCAAGTAACAAGAGTGAGACAAAGCAGAAGAGCTGCATTGCTTAACTTTAAATAGAGGAATTCATAGGCATATCATACTTATCATTCCAAAGGGCCAGGAGGGATCACACTTACTCCTCAAGTTCAGGCACTTATGGGGCAAAATAAAATCCCTAGCCCTTGGCAGAATTATTGGGGGTGGACAAGGGAACAATACAAGCCAGGAATCTGCAGCACACCCCTCTCTGAAAGGGACTGTGATATCAGTGTACACAGGGCCTGTGGTAATGCTTTTGTTGAAAGGTCAACAAAACAACATGCAGAGTCATCAATTAAACCTGGACACATGAAAGGTTGCATTGATCCAACAAGAAATTTCCCTGGGAACCCAGGTAATTGTATATTTTCAAAATGTCTTACGTATCTCCAGCAACTGGGAAGACTGACTCTGCAAAAGGTAAAGCTTTTTAAAATGAGCCTCCATGCCAAGAAGGAAGGCTGCGGGGCCTCCCCACAAGGGCAGCCTTTCCCATGGAGCAGAAAGGGACAGGAATCTGCATTTACTCTCCTCTGGGCATTCTAAAGGATTCCCAAGAAGGGAAGTTTATCTTAAAGCAATGTCTCTCTGGAAAGGTGGGAATCCACAACTTACTTCTGCAGCTGTCCCTAGACAAATTGTTTATTAAACCATGAGAGCAGTAAGAGTCTCCCTCTAAATCTAAAAGCAGCTGTGCAGTGGGATGCAGTGGGAAACCTTCAGCTGGTAGTATTTAGAAGGGTCTGACTGTGACTGTCTCTAGGTGCTTGGAATACAGACTGTGACCAGGGAAGGACAGACAATCCATTACATATGACATTAATCCTTTCAATCTTAAGTAGCCTAGCTGAACTATGGTTCCCAAAATAACATCCATTTTATTTTGCGATCTGCTAGACTTTTGTAATCTCTTCCAAAACCCTTCCTTTCCGCAGAATTCTAGCTTAGCCTAGGCATGGTTTTAGAAGTGCTAACTGTATTTATAAAGGGGTTAAATTACCCAGTAATACACTAATCTAAAAGCTTTTTAGTTTTTCTAACTGCCACTTAACATGATTAGCAACAGATGCTCTCACTACCCATACAAGACAGAGGAGTCCCCTGCTCAGCCACTCTCAGACCATTTACCTCCAGCTTCTGTGCTCTCTCTTTACTGAGAGGCTCCAGCAGAAAGCTCAGGTTATTGTCATCTGCTAGGGAGCGAAGATCAAAGTAGTATTTGGCGTAAACACTGGCAGGAACATTGATATTAAACTGCAGTAGCTCCAAGAAGTGTCTTTCCATCTCGTTCCTAGGAGGCGTAAGGGACAGGAGACAAAGGAAAAAAAAAGATTGTTTTAGCCGGCTGAAAACACTGAAGAGACCTCAAGCTTGTTCTAAAAGCAGCAACTTTGAAACAGGTCAGGGAGAGCTCTGCATTATTAGTTTGGAGAGATAGGTCATTCCCTGGTGCAGCTTTTGAGTCCTGGCACCTCGGGCTCGGCTCGGGAGGCAGTGCCCTGTCGTGCACTCGCTCGGCTGAGCGGGGAGGCTCTTTCTGCCGAGTTCCATTAGTGCAGCTGTACAATTCATGCACCATTCTCACTCTCATACGGCCCCACACTATAGTGATCAGATGAAAGGAATGATGTATGCTGTTTATTAGCTCTGAAGAACTTGCAGACATTTTCACCAGGCTGATAACAGGAAGGGGGTTTATTGAAGTAGAGGCGGACTAACAAAAGGAGTAGGCAGATCACCACGGCAACAAATGGATCTATGAAGAGCTGCTGCTATTATCTCACAGAAAAAAGCCTCTTGAAGCAACATGGATTCATCTCCAATAAATAAATAAATAAGCAGCATTAGGTGGAAGAAGGAATTTTCTCCTCAATAGCATTAGGCAGGATAACAAAGTACTATGTCAAAGGGCACTGTCCAGTTTTTACTCTCTTGTCTGTTTTCGCTGGGCAAAATACTTGGAGGAAAGCCTGGAGAGTGCCATGACATGAAAAAAACTGCTACAGCTACTGTAATGTGGTCAGCTAAAGCAGAGACATTCTACAGAGGAAAAACAGTGTTTTACAAATTAACCTAAAAAGGAACTGGTGGTACCCAAACAGAGCAATTCAGTTCAATAACAACTCCACAACAGTCCCTACAGGTAGCAGATCTGTTCCAACACAATTCAGCAGCTGTATAGGCCAACTGTGACTACACCAGAAGAGGAGTTGCACCAAGTCAGTGCCAAAGTTGTTACTGCTTTTCTGGGAGCTTTTAAAATGGATGCTTTCCCCATCAGTGCGGGGGCAAATAGATCAAGGAATCATCTGTGTTGTCCTGTACTGGGTGGTGGGTCTCAATATGAATAGCAGCTTTGTGCTTCTTTCTAGCATAGCAGACTTGAGTATCATTGAACCTAGTGCCAAAATTAATTTCCTGTTCATATGGTCATAAGCCTATAGAAATGTAAATCAGATAATGTTTTGATGATCAGCTGATCAGAGCTTGATTTACCCTGTGAGTAAATGCTCTTCACTGCCCCTTTTGTGCTCACTAGGCTAATACATTTTAATTCTGTGAAAATACAATTCTTCATTGGATTAACAAGTCTATTAACAGTGGTTTAAAACCTGGGAAACGATAATGCCCGTGTTTTTTCTGTGCCTTATTTACAAATATATGTAGCCTAAAGAATGAACAGCATGTGCCCCCTTACAAACAATCATGGCAAGATTAGCAGCTGTACTGTTAATTTTTCAGCAATTACGGATTCACTCTCATCAAAGCAAGTAAGTTCTGACAAATGACGACTTCCAAATGTCAACTGAATTTCGTTTGATTTTTTTCCCATTAGAAATAAGTAAAACAAACCAAAACAACCTATGTCCCAAAACCAAAAGAAAATTGTCTTTCATTAAAAAAACCCACCTTTGCCTTGGTCAAATAGAAAAGAGCTTGTAACAGAAAATTAAGAAGAGCACTTCAGCTATGTTGAGCAGGATGAGGCAAAAGCAAATGACCACACGTGGCAGTTGCCAGGCCTGGACCTCGTGTCCCTTCTGAAGCTGAGAGCCCCCAGCTCCTGCCCCCACAAAGCTGTGGGGCTGCTGCCAGCACAGCTCTGAGCAGAGGGGAGAGTCTGGTGGGGAGGAGGTGTCCCTACACTGCCTTCACAAGGGGTGCCTGGCTGGTAAGCACACACACATTTGCCAACTGGGTGAGCTAAAGCAGATATAAAACCTTCTGCCAGTTCCAGTGGTGCAGCCCCCGTGCTTGGCTTGCAGGGGTTCAACAAGAGCCTGTCAGGTTAGTGAGATCATTCTACACACTGAGAGCCAAGAGGAAAATTCACAGGAGCTCACATACAACACTTGCCACCAGTCCTTGTAGGAAGGTTGTTCCTGCCCAGGAATGGCCCACCCAGGGAGCTATACCTGGCAGAGTCCTGCCAAGCAATCTTTAGCTGGGGAGCTGCTGGGATTTTGGGTGGATTTTTTGGCAGCATCACCAGCCATCTCCAACATTACACTGCAACTGTGACTGAAATCCTTTGCCAATTTTTTTCTCTCACTAACTCTTGTATTTGGAATGGCTAATCCTATCAGGTGAGCGGTTTAAAAAATACTTGAACTACTAAAACTGACAATTAACTATAGTACCAACCATGAATTGAAACTAGACTTATAAATTTAAAACAGTTTTGCCAAGTATTTTAAGCAGTTTTCCAAGGTCCCTATAATGGTGATGTTATCCAGCCAAGGAGTGGTGAAGTCTGCCCAGGTGCAGAGCCTGGGATGAACACCCTGTGCCACTCTCAGGAGGGGTAGTACAATGTCTGCACATACCTTAATTCAAAGGTCTAAATCATCTCAAATGAGTTGGGATTACAAAAATCTCATCCTCAAATTGGAGGAAAAAAATATGCCTAAATTCCATCTAATTTCCTTACCACCATCACTGCTTTGAAAATGCAAGTACTGACAATTTCAGGAGATCCAGCAGTGGCAATAGAGAATAAATATCCTGCTTGTTACAGATATTTTCAGTGCTATCAATTTGATTTGTCCCAAATAGGGCTAGAAGAGGAGACATCAAAAAGAGCAAGATGTACACTCCAGCACTCCTGGCTCTGCTGACCCCACTTCAGCCATCTCAGAGTTATTTGCAGCACGGCTTCAAGTAGGTTCCTCAGATAGACAGCACTGGGGGCAGGCTGAGTGAAGATGTACATTGTATAAAATCACTAATTATGCTTTCCTGAAAGCAGAGCTGGCACAGTCCTGCATTTTGAGACAAAGAACTCCCAGGCAAGGGGTATGTATAAAACAAGTAACAGTGCTTGCTCTTACTGTTTGAGATGTGAAATAATTTGGATGATAAAAATTGTTTTGGTGCAGAAAACGCCCTCATTTTTATAAATACAGCCCATCACCTAAAAGGAAGAAAACTAGATATTGCTCCTCCTAAAGAGTCCCAAATGAATAATTACTTGCTGTATTTTAAACATTAAGTTTGGGCTGATTCCAGGGAGGAGAGCCCCATGACACAGTGCTGAGTGCAGAGCTCTGCCAGCTCAGTCTGCTCCTGTGCTGTCACTGCACAGCCTGGACACAGGCTCAGGGCACAGCACTGGGATTAAACTCAACACACACAAAGCATGTCACTAAAGCAAAGCCAGAAAGCCTGGTGTTTAAGCTGGCCTTGTATCATTTCTACCACTGTGACAGTAAGAGAAATAGGACAACAAGCTGGCAAATAGAACTGAAACAATAATATTGATGTTCCAAAGCTCTGAGATAGAACTTTGTGAGAAGGAATTTAACAGAAAACCTAATGGGCCAACTACAGTCCCCCTGCAGCCCATAGTAAGAGCCTGGAGCCATGGGGATGAGCATCTTCCCATACTGCAGAATCTGAAGCTGAGTGCAGCAAGAAAAGAGCAGATTCAAATTTTCTGAAAAACTGAAATCGACACCTAAGACAAAAATACACCCAAGGAACAGCCTTACAAAAACAAGCAGTAATAAGACTGAGGACTTTGTTTTCAGCACTGCAATTATGCCTAAGAACCCGCAGAGAGAGAATAAGCTGTAGCAGGAGCTGTGTGTAACACAGGCAACCATAGCTACCCACACAAACAGCCCTAGAAATTCACACCTTCAGATGTTTAGGCCTTAACTGGATACACAAGCAGACATGGAAGTCATAAGTTATGGTTTACCTTGCAATTCTTCAAATTCTAAAACACAAAAGGCAGGGGACACATCTAGTTCACTTTTTTTTCCTTAAAAAAACCCTTCTGGTAAGACTATAAACTGGGCAGTTTAGCTCCATGACTGATCACTGAGAGAAAGAAGGTAAAGAGAACTAACTTTGATGTCACTCACCCAAATCATTAAAATTATTAATAAAGATTTGTCTCAAAGGAGGGTAATTATTCGAAGTTTCTTGAGGTAAAAAAGAGAATGAGGCCAGACACCAAATATACACCATACACATATATCACAGCAACAGAGAGATATTTTTTCAGCATGTTCACAAAGACTGCTATTTTAAAAAATGAGAAACAAACAAACAAAAAAATCACACAACACTCCCCCCCCACCAAATCCCACCACTCTAGATTACCCAAATTTTGCAACTTACATGTCCTCAACAGTAATGTCCTTCAGTATTTGGCAATAATCCACATTCCACACAGCTTGATCATCCCAGACTTTAGAAGCCAGCAGAATAGCTCCTAGGACTATCCTCTTCCAGTTACTAGGGCATATGTCAATCTCTGCATAGGTTAAAAGCCTTTCCAAATAAACCTATAGAAAGAAGAAGGAAAAAAACCAAACAACAAACTCCACAATTGCATGTGTGTGATTAAGGCCTGGAGCAGACCTGAGCAGCAAACATGCCAGTCCAATATGACTATTTATTACTGTTCAGTGTGTCAAAATAAATATTAGTGATTACAACTTACACTTAATCCAAATTTTCAGGAGTTATGGGCTCCATTTTTTATTATCCCACAAGAGCTGGGATATAACTGCTAGTGAGGTGTGAGTGATGAGCACTGCTCCTTCAGCCCTGTCCCACATCACTGCCAGGTTCTCATCAGGGCCTACCTGGGACAGCAAATCCCTCAGCTTCACATTAGCCTTTCACCATGGTTAAGGTTCAGCACTTGAAGCTTATCAGGAAGTGCTAAAACCTGCACTCTGATCTCTGGTGATGGGACAAAGATGTGTTAATGGCTGCCTTTCCACAATGAAAGGCCTTTAGTGCTAGTCTATTCTACTCCAATCCCTTCTTCTCCTCACCAACTGCTCAGGCACTGAGACACATCCAAGTCCAAAGATGTGTCGTGGTCTTCTCCTCCCACAAAATCTCAAACCAACTCTAGGATGTTGAATCTCTCCCTTCCTTGAAAGTTCTCTACTATTCACACTCCTACAATGATCAATGTACTAAGTAATTTGCACTTTCAAATTTGAATATAAATTGTTTTTAATTTTCTATTCCCTCATCTAAATCCAAGTTCCTAATGAAGCTTCAGATAAATTAGTGGGTGAGGGAAGCTCCACCAATTAAGGTCTAAGGGAAGGATTAATCTTTGTCACTGAGATTCCCCATGCTTTCTTCTCATTCTTGGCTTGTAGCCTTCAAACAGCCTAAAGGTGTTCCTATAATAACAGGGCCATCTAGTGGTAAAATCCACTTTAAAAACTATCTCCATTTTTTGTAAACAGATAGCTTGCCTAGGGTTAGCTGTCATCTTGTTCTGTCAAAATTGCCTGTCTTTGAAAAAGCAAAAACCTCCAACTACTTTCAGAGTTTCAATAGCTCTTAAATATTCAGCCTTATTAATTACTCATTTTCTAATTAGTGTCCTTCAAGTTAAGTTTGCTTAATTGCTATATTATCTTTTGGTGACAGTTCTGTTCTCCTTTCGCACTGTTTTTCAGAAAGAAGCTGCAGTGAAGACTGAAGCTTAGTGTGCAATGAAGTACAGTTGGAGAGACTGTCCAAAGCAGCAATTATACAAGTTGTGGTCGTAAAATTTCCTTTCATATTCATATAGGAGCATATATTTATATATATTATATATATATATATATAAATAATTGTCATTTATAGACTTTTAAATCCATCATGCTTTCGGAAATCAAACAATGACCTGTACTGAGATTATTATCTTAATATTGTTCTTAAATTCTAAGTACCTCCATGCTACCTGGAGAAAAAGTTATAGCCTCTTTGGCTTAATTAAAAAAAAAAGTTTTGTAGAAAGGTGGCAATGATTGAAGGACATACTAATGAGAAAGATCCTTTCCTAGAGCTCCCATAGGACTGACCCTTGATCCCTTAAGGCAGTATTACTTGTCCTGGTTAATATGAACTCAAAACTCACACTTTCCCCTTCACACAACTGAAATAAAAGATGTCTTTGTGTATGATCTCATCACACCCCACTGTTTACAGCATCCCAGTGTTCTGCTCTTCTCAAGCTTCTTCAGAGAGTTAAGTATTATGAAACAAACAGGGGTTTATTGGACAAGTAATTAAGCGTTACATATTTATATACAGAAAAGGGAACTGCCCTTTTATTTAATCACTTCTGACTACTTGGAACTCTCTAATGAACTCCCTTGCACTATGCCTTCATTAATAGGGATTCATGAGATACTCTGAACTATTTAAACATCATTTGAGCCCAGTTCTCTCAGTGGGCAGAGGGGAAGCTGCAGGAACTGGAGCTGTCAGTGTGCCCCTTACCAGAGTGACGATTGCACACTCTGCTGTGAGCTGCGCCGCGCTGAACAGCGTCCGCACGAAGCGGTAGATGTGCTTGTGGTCAGGGTCGTGCTTGTAGTAGTCATCTGGGACCTCTTCCCGCTGAAACAGAGTGCCTGGGGTTACTGACAGTCTCTCACTAAACACTGACTTTAAAGAACAGGCTGATCTTCTCACTGAGGTGCATGCACCCATCTCCTGCCACAGAGGCGGAGCAGAATTATACACTGGAAGAAGCAGCCTTGCAATATTGCAAACATTCCAAACACAACACAACAGCTTTAGCTGGTATCTCTCTTCTGAACACTTGTTTGATCTGTAGGAGAGAGCATGGACTACCATCATCATTGCAGATGCTAACTACTGTCCATGAGATATTTTACAGACTGAAAGAGATGTAAAAAAGAAAAAAAGTTTCTCCCTTCAAGAAAATCATACCAGGGAAACCATGGCTCTTCAAAATGCAAAATTAACAGACTTCATAAGATTCCTCTTCCAGCAGAGGAAGTGCTGAAGCATACGTGGTAATAATTCTGTCACAGGTAGAACTAGGAGGTAATTTACACTGTCTTCATAAGACTCATTTTTGAGACTCCAGAAAGACAAGAAAGCTAATGAACACCTAGATTTAACTTTGGCACAATGCTAAACTGTTTTTAAATACAGGGGAGAAGAAAAGCTCAGAAACAAACAGTCTGTAAAAGCAATCTATAATAAGTGTTTGAGATACATTCTGTTAGCTCTTTTTCTGGAGGGATGAAACTCCAAGAGCTCCAAGTCTGCACACTGGTTCTGCAAGACTGACACTGAATGGATTTCTGCCTACAGTCCATGTTAGCCCTACAGTATGGTAAGGACAGCAGCTGAGAACAGCACATCTGCTGGACACCAAGCTGGTTGTAAGGTTAGCAAAGCAGCAAGTGTTCTCCTGTGGTTTCAAATGGCCAGGGAGCATTGTCAAGTAAAATGCAGAGGTAAGTTAACTGCAGTTAACAGCTTTCTCATCTTGGGAAGGGTATTTCTGGCATTTTGGGTCCCTCCTTGTTCCAATGGGGTGTGGGATTCAGCAGTTTGGTATCTAGCAGTTATTTACTGTTAGTTTTTGCCTATTGCTGATTTGTTACTAAACTCTTATTTTTTCCACTTACATCTACTTATATTCATTCCTTATTGGTGGAATGGGATTGGCTGAACCTGTACAGGGAGGCAACTTATTCCAGAGTGTTCTCCTTTTAAATTGTCTTAAGCCAAGACACTGTAACTGAGGAAGGAAGCACCAAGGCTGGTATTTGTAACTAAATCCATGATGCCAGGAACTGGGTGCCATAGGGCCAACAGAGCCTGGTTTGGACTCCTTGTGACTGCATCTTTAGAAGACAAGGTGTTCAGAGATTCCTTCCTGCTAATTAACCTTTCTGAAGGAACAGTAGGTACCCAGGCAAAACTCAGAATTGTGACAATCAGCCATAACTCTATTTCTGTCTGCTTGCTGCAGTGAGACAGAAGAGACCTTTAAGTTCCCCAGAGGACACAATGATTTTCTTCTCATTAAACAGGATGTAGGTTATATGAAAGGATCAAAAGATGTCAGGTTGTTAAATAAAGAAATTGTCTGATGGAGCTCATCTTACATAAATAATTTTGAAATCCAAACAACAGATTCAGGCATTTAAAATAGTTTTGGTCCTCACTTTTTGCTCTGAAGTGCTACAGTCCAAACAAGAAATCTTGGATATAGCTCTTGTCCTGAAGTTCTTTTTTTTTTTTTTATTGAGTAAAGAGTTCTAGTTATTTATATTGTACTGTACAATTCCTAGCACAATGGGTCATATCTAAGAATGAATTTCTAACAAACTTAAAATATTCAATTGTTTACTAAAATCTGTTTATTAACAAGCAGAATCTGTGAAATAGGTTGAACTGCATTCACTCTGGTAAGTCCCAGAGAAAATTCAATTTTTAAAGCCACTGGATCTTTGCTAAATTAATTTCAAATTAAAAACAAAAGAAGTGGTTCTGTAGGATGTGATGCTCCACTCTTGAACTTCCTTGTACTATGAGGTTTTGCATCTTTAAGAGTGTCTAAAAAGGTGTACCAGAACCAGTCACATTAAGATCACATCCTGAATGCTCCTTGCTGTTACTGCAAGCAGTCTTAAGCACATTTGCTTTAAAAGTTACCTTTATGGTTTCTTAAAGGTCAAACTCACTGTTGCCCACTTTGTGTGAGGCTTCATGTATTGTATTCTCCTGTTTGCAGTCATTTAAAAGATCAGGCACATACTTACTAACCATGTCTTCCAGAGAAACAGAAAACACCTCTAATAAAGCTGTGTTAAGAAGGGGAAGGGACAGACAAGAAACTTCAGACATGGAACACAAAAGAATTTGGCACATGTTTGTTTCTATGTAGAGTCAAAGCATAAAAATCAAGCATAGTTTGTAACATTTAGAAAGACTGGACTCTGTTCATGATCCAGCTGATATTAAAAGTCACTGTCTGCACTTTGTCTTAATATATAAGACACAACTTAAGATCACTTTGTGGCCTGGTGCTGATTCATTTTTATGACTTATACAATACAAATCAAGATGTTATTGGTACACATTCAGAGCATCCAAAAATTACACTTACTGTGAGAGGATGAGATTTTTCATCAAAAATATCCAATGATCTGTCGGAATCTCTACAAAACAAAAATCTCTGGTTTAGCAATAGGAGTTAATTGGTAATGCTATGCTCTACTAAAAAGCATTGTTCATTAAAGAGGATCAAGGGACATATTTTATAGTTCAGCTTTTCCTGGAATATGGTCTGGAGCTACCTCGTATTTTTGCAAAGCATTTAATGATGAGTCCTTACAATTAAATATTCAAGATGCTAAACAAGGAATAGCTTCCATGTTCTTACATTATGCTCACTATAGTTCTCCCTCCAAATGTGAAACCAGGTGGAACTCATTAATAGCATTTACTTCAAAAAGTCAGCTGTAATTCAGAAGCATTGCTGGAATGGCAAGAGTGATTTGTACATGGGCAGAGAGCTCCTTCACCCATCAAAACTAATCCACACCTCTGTATTCAGGAAAAGCTAAACACAGTCCAAGGCTGATTTGTGATGAGTTAAGTGTTTTCCTCACTCCTTGTTCTGGAGTTTTATGTGCCATTGGATGAGTGCATTACTGACCCTTTTACAGGTGCTCAAGAGGGGGAACAAAGAGGAAACAGATACAGCATAAAATGCCAGAGTTTTTGCCTCCTTCGTTTCACCAGCTGCCACTGAAGTGATCAAGACCCTATTTGACTCTATGATCTTGAGGTTTTTTCCAGTCTTAGTGATTTTATATCCTCAAAAAGAAAGTCATTATATTTCAGCAAAGAAAGTTCACTCACCTGTTCTTTATATGGTAGAATATTGCTAATGTTACACTAAAAAACAGAAAAGAAAAATAAAGATTCAACATAGCATATTCCATGCACACTGTTCCACTGCAGAAGCTGACATTCAATGCAAATGTTACAAATCCATTTTGCAGCAACCTCCTCTCCCATCCCCAAGAACTACACATCTCACTTCTGATGTTTAACTGTCTGGGCAGAAATCAAATCTGCCAGTAAAATACTTCTACATTCTACAGATATGTGTGCAGCAAAATAAGTGTTAAGTGACATTTTGAACATATACCTTCATTTCCTGATTAGGTGATATTTAGTGAAAATGTGGACTATTCACAACTAAAATGTAAATTCTTTTTGGTGTTACATATACCATTGCAGAGATTCTGCAGATGTTTTAACCCTGTCTGGTTGTCTAATTTAGGACCTGCCTAAGAAAGGGAATATAAAGATAATGTTATGCCACCATAACCCAAGAAGTGGACAAGAACAGATTTGACTCTCTGCTAAGTGAGGCAATAGGTTTCATTTTTAACACTCATCTACTGTGGTGAAATGTCAGATTCTTTACTCGTGGTGATACCAGGAGTGTTGCCATCACAGGAGCCTATCACAAAAAGTTCTGATCTGCTGTCAGCTAAACAGCACTTCAAAATGGCACAAGCATAGTTTTTTAGGTTTTTGTTTCTCTAGAAAAGGAGAAGTGACATGCTGCATACCTTTGTCTGAAACCAAAATTTAAAGTAACAAATCAATTTAGATATTTCAAACTCTACTGCACTTTTAAATCAGTAAAGCTTTCTGGGACTCAATCTACTCAGCCTTCCTTTCACCTTAAGCATGTTAAAACCCTCTCCTCAATTCTCAGCTGGTGTCTTCTCAGTGCAAATAACTGACTCTTTGGTACCCAGAAAAATAGGTCCAGCAGCCATTTGCACTGGAGAACATAATTATCACCTACCTAAAATAACAAGGACATGAAGAAAAAGCAGAAAGGCCAGAACTAAATCCCAAATCAGCAACGTGCTGGTTTTCCACAACTAGAGGGCACACTAATACCACTGGCAAGCACCAAACACAGTACTGCAACTTTTCCTGCAGCTCCACACAAAACCCATCGCAAGTTTTCCCAGGTCAAGAATTTCTTGATTTGGCTTTCAGTGTGAACTAAACTCCCCACCTCAACACATACTTTCAAACCCAACATGCTGCAGACTTTTGCACTGCCTCGAGTGCAGGGTGAGAACGACTTTGAGACAGGGCAGTCCATGAGCTCTGAGAGTGAAACAAGAGCTCCTCCAGCAGTCGATTATGGAGACCTCTACACCCCTGCCATGACCACCCTGCAGAAGCAGTGCTGTGCTTCTCTCATTCAGGAGTGAGCTGCCTTTGGAACAGACAAGACCCCCAGAAAATCCCAAATAACCCTTACAATGCCACCCAAGCCCTTGTTGATGACAAGGGTCCTTACCACTTTATTGTGCTTCTAAGGTTAGGCTGACTGACGGTGCTGTCATCTATAAATATTGTTGAGCATGAGCTGTATTTTTTCGTAAGCTGCCCAGGAGAAACCTTGGGAAAAAAATAGAAAAAAAGAAGAAAACTGAAATACATTCAAGAAGAGGGTTTCTGTAAGCTTTTGTTTAGCACACTGAGTACTGGCTTTACACCTCAAGTAGTTACTGCACAGGAGGTCTCTGTGGATGGTTGCTGCTGCAGTGTAAGTTACCCTGTAGCTATCTAGCTCCTTTGTGTTGAGATACATTCATAAATCATCCCTGTAATACACAACATGATTTTAGATAATTTACAGCAAAAATAGTTGAACTAAAGCAGCGAGTCCTGATTTTCTCAGTTCTCTCCCATTCCATTCTTGTCAGTTTGTGTCTTGGTCTTCCCTCTCTGTGATTTTCTTCATTTGATTTCCTGTGACTCCATGATCACCATCTTCCTTCTTTCACATTCTATACCTTTACAGTTTCTAGTTATCCACTTTTACATTTGGGGTTTTGTAATGTTACAGTTTCAAAAAAAAGAAAAAATAAACCTTTCCATGTCATGGCTCCCTTCTCACATAAACACCCTGTTTAGCATCTGGATGCTGGAAACAGAGTATTGCTATTACCTTTACTTTTACTATTTTTATTTAGGGCTAGCAACATGCTCCATCATACATCCTAATCCTGTACATTTTGTACTGTAAGAAATCTTCCAACTGAACCCTACCCAGCCTTCCCTGAGCACTTTCAGAGAATGCCTTGCACTAGAGATAGGACATCATATTTGAGGGAGGAATTTTAATCAAGCAATTCAAGATCATTAGTTTTCACCAGAATTTTTTTAAATGCCTTGTCTAAAAAAAACTCTTCCATATGAAAATATTGGCACCCTTCACAACTCAACAGCTGCCTGGGAATGTCTCCCATTCCAGCTGAAATTTGCCAGCAAAAGCACTTCAATTACACTTCACCTTGGTACAGGCAGACCAAAGCTGGGCATTGTAACAAAAAAAGAGAGAAAAAATGGGAAAAGAATCACCCCCACTCCTTGCATAATCACACTAAATAAGGGACTTGAAATACCATTATCTTGCCAGTACTTTATCAGTAGATACTTTTGATAAACAGTATTTTTTAAGCTTTATGTTACTAACTTCCATTTTTACCTTTCCTAGTCAATCACTTTTTATCCACTTACTAATGACACTGCATCTTTTTCATTTTGGCTGTTCTTTGGTAAGTGAAGTGGCCAAACCAACTAATATTTGTGGAAGAAGCTCAGGGCATATTTTCAAATTTTAAAACTAATGGAGTACCACTTGTTTATCATACTGATAATATTTATTCATTCTCTTTTCATACTGGATACACTTCTTAAAGTAAGTCCTGTATCAATACTCAATCAGCAAGTCACTCAAGACTTGCCATCTCTGCTGAGAAATTAATGTAATTTTATACCTGTTTGAAAAAAATACAGACAGGTTGGCTTATATTTTCTTCTTTACTGTTCTGAAATGCTTAAGGCTGATATAAAAAAACCAATTCATTCTTACTCTTTTGACATCAGCCATTCTTGCTTTGTGACATTAGGCCTGTTTGTTGTTTAGAGACAGGCAAGGTAATTCAGTTTCACCTTTGTAAGGAGGATCTGGAAGATGTATAACATTATATACCTACAACTGCTACAGCTGTTGCCTTGAATTTGTCTTTGGCCCAATATCCTAGTATTATGTATAATGAATCTGGTTTACTTACATGATTTATATGGTTACTCTTCCTCTTCTCTCGCACTAGAAAGAGGGAAAAAGAGTGTGAACTGAAAGACTTCCCAATTTACATTCAATAAATTCATTCTATTAACCTAGTTTTCTAAAGTATGGGAATATTAAAAGTTTCAAAATTTACTTTAGGTGTCTGGAAAAGTGGTTTGAGGAAAAAATACCAAGATTTATCAAGCTAGTAAGCTACATACTGCCTCTGTCTACCCACATGTACATTTAGGAACAACTACTTCCATCACACTAAGGGATGTCTCAGCTTTGAAAAGATGCTGTGCACCATGAAAAGCAGGATGATTTCAGATAGTTCAAACAGCCAATGGCCCACACCCTGAGCCTGCCAAAGGCACACAAGGAGGAACGGAGGTGCCCAGCATTATCTACGTGTTCTCTCTCCTCCTATCAGACTGCAGAAGTTAAAAGGGTATTTCACTAAACAGAAGATGCTGGCACAAGCAGTCTATTTATCTGCACCTATTTATCATAGAACTGCAACCATGTCATTTGATCATTTTAAACTGTGCTAGTCTTTCAAAACAGACTGCAAGGTTAAACTTCCAGCTGTGACAGCAGCAATACAATGGTGTGTCAGGGAGAGCTGAGAGCTGCACACATGCACAAAGGATACAAAGGCTACCAGCATGGACAGGCACCTCTCCAAACTTCTAACCTCATTACCAGTCATTAGCAGGACACTTTCTCTTACACATTTAGAAAAACTGACAATTGGAAAAGAGTACCCACATTTTTTTTTAGTCTTTTGGCATAAACCAAAACTCATAATCCTGATAATATTGTGACTTATGGGTGTTAACTCTTATGAGAACTTATGGATATTAATTCTACTGATTCTATGGAAGGTCAACTAAAGAAGAACAAGGGAAATCAGAAAATAAGTTATTCTACCCAACTGGTCCATAAAAATCAATTCATTTAACACAAACTTCAGGGAATAGTTTAACAGTTACCACCTCACCTTTTTCTACATGAACACAAGCCTACACAATTCAATACCTTTCATTTGAAGAAAACCAAACCACGTTTGAAAGCAATCCTGCCCCCAGCCAGCCTGCTCCTGTGGTTTGAGCATTTTCTGCAGCAAGGCTGGAAGGCTGCACAGGGACAGCATTCATGAACTCACAGCTGTGAGCTGCACCTTCACTGCTCATCTCAGAGGTGTCTGAAATGAGCAGCTCAGAGCCCCTGGCTCTTTGAAGACTGACCTTAGAGGCCCCCAAAAAAGAGGTCTTTACATTTCCTTGCTATCATGTCTTCTGGAGAGCCAGGCTAGTGCTTGTTCCCACTGCTCACAGATTATCTGAGCACTGCAAAGTTGATAAAGCTGACAATTCTACCACTTGCCACAAGACTGAGTAGCAGGACAGCAACTGACAGACCTGTCAAAATAATTCCTTTCTGTGGCAAAGCTGTGCCAAGTAAAAAGACACACTGCAGCTTTCCATCAACATATCCAACCTCAAGTGCATCCCTTTCTTAGCAAAGCAATGCTTCAAACAAGAACCAACCATAAAAGAAACAGAAGCATTTTAAAAATACTGTCTTGAACTTATTTCAGTTGCAACTTTAAAATGTCCTGTTGTCAGAATTTGCTTTTATTTGTGCGATATGGAAATGCCTCCACTTTTTAACAGCATTTTGGGATGCACAAGCTATAGCAATTGTTCAAAATGAACTGAGTTATTAAATAAATTCAGGATCTGTAAAGAAATTGAAAATCCCAATATATCTATATAATTAAAACTGGGATTGGAGAATATTTATCCTCTGAAACTATTCAAACAGTTTAAAACAACATATTCAAAAGCAACTGATATAGACTGATGGCTTAGGCTTATTAATTACAGAAAACTTATATATTTCTTGAAAAACAGGTTTCTTTTACTTGAAAACAATTTTTAGAACAGCTCTTCATCACAAAAAAACCCCACCATTGCTTGAAACTTGAATTACACTAATGAAGAGAGCCTTGCTCCTTCAAACTACTATGATCTGCACTCTGAAATCTGATACTTAAGCATTTTGAGGAACAAATGATTTTAAATGTTAAGTAGAATGGTCTGCAAACACATTTCTGTGTAAATACATAAATTACTAATGCATTTTCTTTGAAAGAATTAAAGCACTGTGTTCTTGAGCTGTTACTTTTGGTTATTTTTCCAATTTTTTCCTGTTTTTTGTTAAATTGGAAAAAACCTTGGCTTACCATCTGTTTGTGACTTGCTCAGGAAAATTGTGCTTGCTCTGGGATGATCGGATGGATTAGATTCCAAGGCTAAATCTGAAACAGAAAGGACAAAAAAAGGAGATACCTTTAACAAAAGATGATAACTGCAACAATTCCCACCCAGCCTCAAAGTGCTCAAGCAGAGTGATGGAAACGAGACCAAACCCACATAGATGGGCAGTCTCTCTGAAACAAAACCTTACTTTTGCCAAGATGAATAAAAATTTTATATTTTTCCCTCTGAAAAAAAAAAAGAATCTGGACAGGGAGATCTCAGAAAACAACTGAGATCTTCAGAAGTCAATGCCCCTGCATGTCAGGGTAGCTGGGTGTGGAGTATGTGCTCAGTAGTGGGCAGAAAGCTACAACTTTATCAAGAGAATAATGTTAAAGAAACATACCAAAACAACAAAAAATTATCACTGCTGGTCTTTCCCTCCATGCTTTATGTACCAAATACAGCAGGAAACAATCTCTGTGGTCTTACAAAAGAACCTAGTATGTAACATTTACAGTGCTGATAAATATCAAAACATGAAGCTTACACTATTCAGTTCTTTTGGAATTTCAAGTAAAACCATGTGAAGCTAAAATAGAGTTATTGGAGAACACAATTACTGCTTTAATCCTTTGCCACAACAGAGCAGTGATGGCATTAGAAGAGGATATATTACTCCCTTAGATTTAAGATGGAAGTGATCACAACAGTTTGTTGATGAAACTGTGACCATCATGATGAAATTCTGAGCTGCCTTAGCTTTGACAGAAGAAACAGCTGTTCCAAGGAAGTCATGCTACAGCCACTGTGACTTATGTGAACACATGAACTGAATAATGTAGGACTGGGATCTTCCCAGTCCTGGAAAGAGCAATTGTGCATTCATTTCCAGTTGTCATTCTTATGCCATGCCAGCCATACAAGCACACACACACACACGCTCTTTTAGGTGTTCAAGGTGGGACACCAACACAGCTGCCACACCTCTAAAAGCAAAGCCATCTGAGAATCACCTTTTAATTAAAAAAAACCCTTAATCTTTTATGCACCCAAACAACAGAGCTCTGCCAAACCACAAACTGCCTGGGTGCTGAAGTTCAAACTGTGTGAATGTTGGTGCTACTGCAGCTCCCCACAGCACAGCCACTGCCCCCTTCCACAGCAAGGGAACGTAACTGCAAAAGTACAGGAGTCCCCAAAACTTCTTATTCCTGATTCCCACTGGTGCCCAGCACTGGTACCCAGATCTCCACGTTTTCCAGGTACTGGGCTCCACAGCATCTTAGCTGATCTTAGTCCAGCTGTGTTGCTCTGACACTGGTCCAGGATGTGGCCCACTGCAATTCAGAATCTCTACCATAGCCAACATCTGTTTAGAAACACCAAAGAACAATTTCCCCCTCCTCTCAAAAAAGACCAGAGTCAACCACAAAAGCAGACCACCTTGTGAAGATTTAAAGAGTTAATTTACAAAATCAGTATTTCTATTGTCACCTTACTGTGCTCATTCACAGAACACAGTGAGCAGATACCTGAATTTATTTATGTTGTTAAAATATAAGAAGTCCTGGCTTAGATGCCCTAGAATGGAATTTGCCTCATAGCTCATACTTCAAGTACTACTGATACACAGTTGATTCTCTGAGAAAATTAAAATCCAGCATGCAATAGCATGCCATACTGCCACATTTTAAATACCATTTGTGACATCTTAACAAAATACTCTAACTTGTTTAAAACTTGTCCACAAGTCTGACAAGTTTCTAACACTGATTTAACAAAATCATGTTTAAGAGACAGTACACAGCTTCTAATGCTAGCACTGCATTTACAAACAAACCCAACACAAACAGTGATTCAGAAGTGGAAGTATTTTGCCAGCCTACCTAGTAACTGAAGTATCATCAGCAGGCAGAACAAGACTGCAATATGCAGACTTAAAACACAGATTATGATCAGCAAGTTATGATGCAAACAGAGCAAACACCTCAGAACTTATTTATTTACAGTTCTGCAGCAACCTTTAGAATAACTGGGTAAGTCAGGTTAGAATAGACCTCAGAGGTCTCCAGTTCCACCTCTTTCTGGAAACAGAATCAGCTCTGGACAGAACATGAGGCTGTTCCAGGCTTTACTGAGCTGAGCCTTGGAAATTTTCTGTAAGGGTCTACACAGCCTGGATCTCCTTTATTAGAGGGACTAATGCCTACAGGGCTATGAGACTCACTATGGAATGGTAGGGAAGAGCTTGTAGGATTGTACAAGTCTTGGGACATATTTAGGGAAAGGCAGCAAGGAAAACTGTGGAGGAACAAGCACAGGAAAACTGAAGGAAAAGGGCTACTGAAGTCAGGAACTGCTAGCACAGGACTTTGTGTTTCTCCTTGCTGAATTCACAGGGTTAGTGTTGGCCCAGTCCTGTCCAGGTCCCTCTGAATAAGCAGCACATTGACTGCTGGCTGTCATCTGCAATTTGGGCATCCTCCATCGTCTCCTCCAGGTCACTGATAAATCTTAAACAGGACAGATGCTTTTTTTCCCAGGGAAGAGACAGTACAGGATAACAGCCATCCTCCCTCACCTCATTAAAAAATACACTATTATCTTGACTTCTCTATGGTTTTGATTTACTTTGAAACCATGTGACTTGTTAATGCTCACTTCTTACATTGCTTCTGCCTCTTCTTGTGCTCTGCCAGTCCCTCTATCCATGCCTCTTACATGTTAGAGATCAGGTCTTGGTCTAAAAGCACAAGAATGAATATAACCAACTTTCAGCCCAGACAAGATGTGTCTGCCATGTCTTCTTGTCATGCCAGACAAGAAGATCCACAGCACTGCAGCATGCACTGAGTGACACAAAATTGACAAGGCCACACAAGTCAACCCCTTGAACCAAGCAGACCCACACGTTTAAGGAGAGGAACAGAAGGATAACAGACTTCACTGGCTCCAGTTCCATGATGGCTCTGCCAGACACAAGGAGCTTTCTGCTGGACAAAGTCGGGTGTATCAGCACCCATAGCACATTTAATCCACAACACTGATTACACAACCAGAGTTAGGGTACTAATGAAGTCCAAGACACATCACACAGCTCTCAGCACAAAACTTCAGCAGAAATGATCAAAACCGACTGTTGCTGGTTTATTATTCCAGGATAACATGCTATGAGCAGACACAGTGCACCTGCTTCAGCCTAGCAAGAGACTGCAAAGAAAGATGCATTTAATTGACCACACCCCCTGGAGCTTTCCCCTTATAAGCTGCCAGAGAATTGTAACCATCCTGTCTGTGCCATTTTCCCTGTACAATGCTTTTTTCTAAGCAATGGAAGAATTAGCCATGTGATTTGCTCGTCCTAAATTGTTGCTGATGAAATACCAAAAAGCAACAGCAATACAGGTGATGAAGGAAACATAAGGCAAGAGGCAGATAAGGACATGAGCAGAGGCAAAATGTAATGGGAAACAGCAAAAGAAAAGGCAGAGGAAGAGCTAAATCTGTCTGCAAACAATTTGACTCACAACCAAGCATAACTCCTAATACCTCATCCTGGTAGCACTTATGGGTCCAAAGCCAGGATACGAGCCCTGAAGGTAAGTCCTGAGTAGCAGCTGCATCAGAAGTTGTATGACAGAATACTCAAGCTTCACAGAAAGCTAACAGAAAGAGAAAGCATGTTTGCCACAGGATAAACAGCAATAATAGGAATTAAAATGTGCAGAAACACAGAGAGAAATGAGAGGAACAAGACGATATAAAAAGCAAGAGAACAGCTCCAGAGCATTTTTCTAGAGACTATTAACTCAATAGAAATCAAAACACTTTTGATCAGACCCTCATACTATTGATAGAGAGGTGAGAAGGAAGATTCCCACCAGAAATGAAGTCTATGAGAGCAGGACAATAACGCTGCTACACAAGGGCCCTTCACCTGGCAGAGAACTGTGTATTAACAACAACTTTCCCCCTTATTTCTCTGATCTCTCAGAGCCATTTACTCTTGAGTGCTACCAACCAAGCTTCTCAGACCAACCCTGCCTCCAAGTGGAGCAGAGAGAAGCCTGAAATTGCTTCCCTCTGCCACCATTCCCCCTTTGAGGAATCCCTTGCAGCCCGCTTGCCTTTGGACAATCTCAGCCACCTCTGCTGCTGCTGTTTGCACACAGACCCCACAGGGCAGATCACATCCATTTAAAAGGCAATCCTCTGCCATAGCTCAAGATCTTACATCCTTTCCACAACACAAAATCCACATGAAGACTTTACTTTTATCCATGTCATTAAGAATGTGTGTAGGTTTTAGGAATTCATAATGCTTGCTACTTATCTGTGGTTTACACACCTCCACGGGTGACTTCTAATTATTACAAACACATTTTACACACTGCACCGTGGTACATGCATTATCCCATGAATAAAGCTGACAGTCAAAGATGTCACTAAGTAGCAGCCCTTTGATAATTTCACTACTTCAGAACAATAAACTATTACATTTCCTTTAACAGTTTTAGCCCCATCCTTTGCTTTACAAGATAGCAGTAACATTTTGATACAGCACATATTTAATGCATTAAATGATACAATAATCTCTTTGCTATAAATTGAGTTTTTTCACTTGCTCAGTGACTTACTAGCTGTGACTAATGCTTGAGTTTCCCTTATATTTCATTACTTTATGCTGTAAAGATGCAAGTCACTTAACACTCCCAATTAAGATGTAAAAATTATAACAAATTAGATGAGCAAATCTGCCAATCAATTTCAGAAAGTCTGTTATTCCCAACAATAACTTCATATAAAATTATTTATCTTTCAAATTATGTTATTCTAATTCTTTTCCCAAAAGCTTTTAGGAAAGTTACAACTCTGCTATCTAAATTTAACCTGCTTTGTTTATTTGTCCCTGCCACACCAAATGCACCAGAGAGCTCAGCATGCAAAGGCTGCTTTCCATCTGCAACTTTCATTGTTAAAAGATTGCTAAAAGATTATTTCTAAATATTGTTAATTCACACAATACACACAGAAGGACATTTTAAAGCTATTTAAAATCTGTCAGTTGATTTTTATGGCACTACTACAGAAACAGTAATACCATTACCAATACCCAGCACATATCTAAGTTCACTCTGATGTTTTGGAAGTATGCCGAAATTAGTTCAATATACAAGAAGCTCTCTTAATTAGACAGGAATTATTTGCTCTTTTACACCACACACCAGAGTTGGGCTGGACAAACTGACACGGTCGACATTTCAAATTTGCTACTAAAATTAGAAGAATTTAGAAAGCGAAAGTGCAGAATATATATTAAATACTGGAGGCTACCTAGGGTTTAAGTAATTTACTAATTTCTGTGGCTTTAAAAAAAAACCCCAATACAGTATTAGTATATCTTCATTTCTTAGCATATCTTTCATTTCTCAAAGTGCAGGATGACCCACAGCTCTCTCTGCAGCCTCCACAGGACATCCCAACATGATCCTATTGCACCCCATTCACAGCCCCTGCTGGGGGAACACAGCTGAGGGATCTGTTCCACACAGCACAACACTCACCCTTCTGGGACCAAACAGAGCCCAGGAGGCTTCCACACATTTCCTGATGCACCTGCCAGGGTTAGAAGCACTTCCTCAGATTTTAGCCAAGGCAGGGTGTCAGGATTGCCCCAAATTCCGCAGCAAAAGCAGGACAAGTTAAGCAGTGGTAAACAAGATGCCCCTAGGATTGTGTCTCTGAACTAGAAGGAAAACAGTAGCTCACAAGCTAGATCACAGAACTAACATTTTGTTAGGGATGTGTTCCTGTATTGCATTTAATGTAGGACCATTTAAAGGACAAGGAGAAATAATTGGTTCCATGCTGTCAACTTTTTATTCCCCACGCTGACCTTCCCACATCACACAATTCACTATCACCACAGGCTAGAGGAGAAGTCCTGATTTTCTCTAATTTTCTAAATGGTAAGCCAAAATGAAAATTTCCAACTGTACACATTAAAGAGCAACCAAATTTTAGAATCTTAGATCCATGCTGACAAGAGCAAGCATAAGGAAAGCCTTCCCAAAACAATTCCTCATATGTTCTCTGCCTTACTTACAAGCCACGGGTCAGAAAGCACAACAGGTGAGTACCAGAAATTCCAGTCTCAGGTAGTGGCTGCAGGTGACCAGAGCAAGACACCCTGCAGTGTTTGCTGGTGTCACATGCCCCCTGATGGACTGGCACAGGGTACATTTTTCACCTCTTCTAATTGCTCACATTTGCAAACTTCAAATGAAGTCTGGACCTTACCTGCAGTTTGTTCTGTAAAATAAAAATAACTATCCACGTAACAAAACACGTCCAAAGGCTTTACAGAAAAGCTTTTTTAGTCTTTGAAAGATACTGGCATTCAGCAGTTTATTATCTGAGCCTGACTGACACATTTCATAACAAGCCAGTGTTAGTTTTCACACTGGAAAAAAATCAACTATGTTTGATTACTGCAATGATCCAAGACCCTTTCAGAACTCCAAACAGAAGCAAAGCTCTGCTACTCAGGTATGCAGTTCATCAAACACTGTAGAATGCTACCTGGCTGACAGGGGGATTTTTGTGTAAACTATTAAGGTAATCCTGATATTTACATCACCTGCAAGGAGGCTCTTCCATTTTACTACACATTTAAATAAATAGTGCCAATTTTTTTAAAGTCATTATCATCCTGACTTATATCTTGAAAACAAAACAATCAGTTTTCCTCTGAAAACATTATTTTTCTAGTGAGCGAAATAAAAGTGCACATTCTAACTCAAGATGTAAAGAAGAAAAAACCAGATAGGTTTAAAAATCTCAACATAAACTTGCTGGCAAAAATCTACAGATGCAAGGTCTGGGTTCTTAATGTTTGGAAGAATTTCCCTCCTGCTTCCCACAGTAACTTCTTCCTTCTCCTGTATGTGGAAGAAACATAGTTAGAAATGTTAATTCAATGAGCAATATGAATCTGGGAGGAGCAGGGTTTTGTGCTTTGTTGGCTGTGCAAGAGTTCATTCCCCTGTTAGTCAGCTTTTTGGTATGACCTCACCACAAGGATCACACTTGAGAGAACACACACTTCTAGCCACAGAACTCCTGTTGTTCTACATCTACCCTGAAGGTAGGAGGGAAAACAGCAAATCTCCTACAGAAACCCAAGAGAGGATAACCTGCCAGAGGTAAGGCACATGAAACCAGTTTTTTTAAAAAAAAGTAAAAATGAAAATGAATTCAGTTTCCTCAGTTCTATAAATTTCATCCAACCTCTCTGATTACATATTTCCTTTCAATACATGTTACGCTGAAAGCCTGAAGAAACACACCAGAAACACAAATCAGTCTCCCTCCACATGAGCTACGTGTACATATCTCCCACATCAACTGTTCTTAAAAACCTAAGGTTTACTTGCTTGCTGCAAAAGTCTCCAAGACTTATTGAAGAGAGAAAAGGACACAGGATTCTTTAGTTGCCAGCAGCATCCAAACATAAGAACAGAAATACAAATACTATCCTGCAGCGATGAATTATTTTATTTCCAATTCCCAAACGTGTAGATCAATTTCATCACAATTTCTGGATGATTTTGTGATTCAGTCATTTCCACAGCAGGTACTTCACAGATTGTTTCTAGAGCCCATGGCATAAGGCTTCTTAAGGCAGCAACATGGAAGGTGTTTCAGGTTTACAGAAAGTTCAATACTTAATATTGCAGCCTGCTGCAAATACATTCGCAATGAATTTGATCAGTTGGTCAGTTTTTGGAAAGGAATATTAACAGTTATGGGGAACCAAGAGTGAGTCTAAGACAGGTGAAAAACTCAGTGACTACAAGGAAAAAAAGGAGGGGGAACTAGAAAAGGCACAGATCATAATTTGGTTTTTAGCTCTGGCTTCATGTTTGTCCAAAGAGGCAATGGTATTTGTCAATCTATGCAGCTACAGATCTTCAAATAGAGAGCCAAAAAACCAAGCCTTCCCTGTGATGAAAACTGCTGGCATATAAAAGCTGATTCCTTGCACCAAACTGTTTTAACTTAACTAACATTTTAACTAGGATTAAAAAAAACAAAAACCCAACAACAAAAAAACCCTGAACTAAAAAAAAAGCAGGAAAAATCCTCCACCCACATGCCTGAAATAAGCTGAAATTATATAAGAGAAACAAATGAACAGTATTTAGACCTTCTAGGAGGTTTACAGACAAGCTGTTATAGACAACCAGATGACAGACAACCAATATATCCAAATATCCGTTCATCTTCAACCCTGTTTGATAACTGCAACACACAGGCAACCTGAAGCTTTCAAGTCACTCTAGGTACTAACCTGACCCTGTTCATGTAAACTTCACTTGCTATACCCCTATTAACTCTCCTCTTCAAAGTCCCCTTCTGTTTGCTTTCCCATCTAACCTGAGTGTGATGGCCACATCCCACTCAGCTCCTCTCCTGATCCCATCGCTGTTCCCCCTCACCCCTTACTGCCTTTCCCCTGGTCGTTCTCCACTCCCCAGTCATTCAGGTGAGGGCATCAGGTCACTTTGTCCCACCACTTCAGTAGGGCAACTCTCTTGTCCTTGGCTCAAGGGAATCAGGCAAACCTCTGCCCAAACCCAGCAAAAAGCAGCAGTGCAGGGTGATGTTTTCAAGTGCAAGTGGGAAACATCTGCCAAGCAAGGTCTCGTTCCAGTTTTATCCAAGGGTCAGAGAATTTTTGGAGAAGCAGATCTGTGTTTGGGATCTAGTAAGAAAGTGTCAGCCATAAGAAGTTCTCCCCCAAATAACCAGGAAAAAAAAATCTCAGGGAAAAAAAAAAAAAAAGAAGCTCAAAATAAAGATTAGCAGACACTCATCTCGGGGGGGTAAAACCCAAACAACCAAACAAACTCAAACTCCAGCAGTCACCACAGCCCAAACTAAGATCAAAGAGCTATCATCATTAAAACTAGATAGGAAAGCCTTTTTGGACAATTCAAACTGTGTTGAACTGTTGATTTAAGGAACACTTAATGCTCAGCTAAAAAGTCAACGAGCTGTTTTAGATTCATGGCAGACTTTGATATTGAATATTAGCAGTCAGCATGAACCTATGTGGAAGAAACTACTGTTTCCAAAGTTATGTTTATTCCTGTTTACTTACCCCAGCTTGGCTTAGCATATCAAACCACAAATACAGGCTTATTTCTCTTCAGGAGAAAGCACCAAACAGGTTATGGCTCAGGATCCTGAGAGCCATGAAACACAAACTCATCCTTTAAATTCCCTCAACAGTGGACCTGACAAACCTCTCCTGTTTGAATTAACTTTTGCTGAAATGTCAGACTTTCAGTTTCACTGTGTGTTTTACCTCCATTTCCGCTACCACTCCTTTTCTGTCATCCATAAATACCACATTGTAACCTGCCCATTTCAAGAAAGTGAAATTTTCCTTGTTTCATTCTGATCTGACACAGACAATCCAAGCAGTGCTGACTGGAAAGTAGTGCCTGTTTAGGACAGTGCTGGAGAAGCTACAAAATAATCCTCACTGAAGAGCACAGACCTGCAAGGAACACATTCCACTTGCTATCAAAAAGCAACACAAAGCTATGGAACAACACAAAACAAGAAGTCCAAAGCCCAGTTGGTAACTTCTGCGTTCCTGATACAACCAAAACACTCAATTTCAGCAAAACAAGTGCAAAAGTATTGAAGACAGACTTAAGAACAACAAACAACATAAAGGCAGAAATTTAAGGAATGAAGCATCTCCATCCCATTCGGATGCTGGCTTTCTGATATATTTAGCTGTTTTCTTAGAAACCCCTAGAACTGAGCAGCATGGAACAAAAAGTAGCCAAAATTATCGTGACTTTTTTTCATGCAGCTTTCACTTTTCTTACTGCCAAAGGATTCAAAAAAAGGGCAGTCAGTAGGTTCTCAGCCTCCCATTATAGACTAAGGTTTCATCTTAGCTAGCCTATGATATTGTACATTAATCAATGACAAAAATACGTTTATGAATGAAACAAATGCTTTGTAGTAGTCAACAGCACAGAAACATGCAGGTTGCTTGCAAGGTTTGGGTATGCTGACAGCTTTTACATCCTAGAGTTTAAGAGGAATAAGCACAGCTGTCTGGTCTATTACAGATTTATTATTTCATAAATGATATTAAACAGATAGCTGCCTCACTTCAAATTTCTTTATAAAGCCTGTTTCATAATGACATGATTTCAGACTTCACAAATACTGCTTTACATTTTGAAGTTAACTGCTTCAATTCTATCTAGGCAGTGCTTCGTCACATTCCAAAATCAACACAAGAAGTTTTACTTATAAGACTGACTATCCAGAATTTTCTTTTAATAAAGGTATCAAAAGTTGACACTTTCTGCATCCCTAAAGAGTTACATCAATCAGAAAACTTCAAATATCACCTATTACTTGCAGCAGATCTACTTCAGAGGGCAATAGTGAACCACTTACCACTGTAAAAGTGTTCTTTAAAATAATCTTAAACATATACTACTTATGCAGCTCTAATTTTAGGATTATCTCCTGCCTCAAGACTAAAGTTTCCATAGCCACAAAAGTAAAATTTGTGATAGATAGCTACTATCTTATTCTGGGACTATACACTCTTATTCAAGCTTGCAAATTAAAAAAAATAAATTAAATACTTCCCTACTTCAAGGCCAGTTCTGAAACATGGATGAATTCACAATTCAATCTGTTACTTAGCACAGCTGACATGATCACATACTAAGGATTCAAACAAACACAACCCTTATTCCTGAGGAGATTTGTTCAGCTTAGGCATTTTTGCTTGGCTTATTAGACTCTTTAGAGAGTTTAGCTCCTCCTCCCCTAATGAGTTGAGAGAGTTCTGTAATATCTTCCTGCAAAAATAAAGGTTTATTTCTCCTAGGCAGCAAACATAATTTCTACTACTGCACAGCTGTCTCAGTGGAGATCCAAGGGGCTGCCTGTTCCATCTCATTTCTGGAACAGCTGCACCATATGGTGCTCTGCAGAACCCTGCAAGTTTAATAATTCCATTTCTGAAGATCTCCTCACACTCTTCTGCAACCAGTCTGACAGCAAAAAAACAATTTCTTAAGCTCAAGAAGAATATGGATTACAGTGATTATTGTTTTTTTTTGCACCGTACATTAAAGATGTCAGGCAGGCTATCTTTTCCCAAGCGAATATATTTCGCATAGGTGTGGTTATAATTGCGAAGAGGAACAGCAAGATGCTTGTTAATGAAGCTAAGTTTTGAATATCATGAGGTGCCAGACTGCGCCGTGCGGCTCCGGCAGCACCACGTGAGCGCCCGGCCGGAGAGGAGAGGAGAGGAGAGGAGAGGAGAGGAGAGGAGAGGAGAGGAGAGAGGAGAGGAGCACCCCGAACCTGTTACATGGCTCGGGAATTCCCGCAGCACAGCTCAGCTCAGCCCTGCAGCTCCAGCGGCTCGGGAGGAGATGGATGCCTTACACAGCGAGTCTGGAGGTACCAGCGCTCCGGGTGTGACTGCAGGCGATCCGAGCAGCACACACGTACTTTCCCAGGAGCCCGAGCAAAGCGGGCTGGCAGCACCGAGAGCTCCGCGACAGGAACGCCGGAGTTCGGAGTGCACGGCCACAGCCCTGCACAGCCAGAGTATAAATTACCCACGTCCAGCCACGGTGATGTCATATGCACACAATCTCTGTAATTCTTAATTCCCTTACTCCCCACACACCCTCTTCCTTCCTCCTGTTCAACAGAGACTGGAAATGCGGCGGCTTTTTGCGATCTGCCCGAACACCGCGGCCGAGTCCCGACTCCATAGTTGGGACAAACGAGCGGCCGGACTTCTCCACCTCAGCCGGGAGCACCCGGGGGGCTCTGCCACGTTCCCTGAGCCCCTCTCCGGGACGCGGGCAGGGCCGGGCGCTGCGGGCAGGGGAGGCGCTCCCC
>JAHLSL010000093.1:2883361-2929449 GCA_025920805.1 Petroica traversi
GCGGCTGGGCAGCGCGGCAGCTGCACAGCCCCTCGGCCACCTTCCGCTTCGCCAGCCGCACCATCCGCCTCCAGCAGGACTGGCGGCGCCTGGGGGTGGCGGCCGTGGTCTGGGACGCGGTAGGTGCTCGTGGCAAGGCAGCTTCTCTGCAGTCGGTGGCTTCCTGTGGCTCTCGCCGGGCTTTAGATTCACCGTAGAAATTTATGTACGGTTGAATTGTAAAGGGAAGGCTTTGGATTTTTATTTATTTATTTGCTTTTGATGTTAGGAAAGAAAATATTAAACTGTGCTTTACTTTTCCCTCTTCCCCCAAAAGAGATCCTGCAGGAACGCGGGGGAGACGCGCCACCTAAACTCTGCACGGCCAGTGCCCACTACAGGAAATATTCCGGATAACTCTCACCTATTTCTTTACAGTGGCTGGTGATGTTAGCTGGGCACGCTTCCTGGCACAGCATGGATCTCACTGCTTGTAGCCTCAAGCAGGACTGCTGATAGACTTTATCTTGGAAATAGGAACCGTCCAAAACAGAGGGGTTTGTGGTGGGTCCAAGGCCGCAGGGCGGTCGCTCACAGCATCACTGTAGGAATCCAAGGGCTTCCCACCGGATTGGATCTCAGTCCACACACAAATGGCACTTTTCCCTCTAGTTTAAAAGAGGAAGTGTAGCATTTTTAGCCAACTTCTCAAATGAATTGGTGTACAGGGTGCTGATCTTTCTGCACATCAACTTTCACAGAACTTGCTGTGGAGAGAGGTCCTTATCTGTATTATGCTAGGTACAACCAGCTAAAAGTGTAATTAATTTACTTTCCCTGTGTCTTTCTCAATGACATACCAGTGTTGTGCAGGAATCTTTTGAAATACCATACAAAATACTGTGAAACCTTATTCTGGGTGTTCATTCACTGGTGTTTGACAGCCCCTCAGCTTTTCATTTCCAAATATAACTCTTTCTACCTCCTCTTATTTTTGGGGATTCATGGAGCAGTTACCACATCCAAATTGCAACCTTTGTGGTTCTTTTTTCCTTTTGCCAGTAGGAGTCTTCCACAAAACTTTATAAAAAACTTCCACAAAACATAGAAAGACTACATGTGCACACAGGAGGTGGAGAAGGGCTGAACAAAGTCTTGCTGCAGACCTGAAGCACCTGACCCCTCCCATAATCTTCTCTCTCAGGTTAAACCAGAAACCCTCTGTTCAGTATGACTGCAATGAGCCCTGTGCTTAATGTGCCCTTGTCTCTTGGCTTAGGCTGTTGTCCTGTGTGCTTACCTGGAGATGGAAGGCATTGATCTCAGGGATCGGTCTGTGATCGAGCTGGGAGCTGGAACTGGATTGCTGGGAATAGTGGTCACCTTACTGGGTAAGGGCTTCTTTGTTGTCTCCTTTAAAGCAATTCACAACTGTAATAAAACCAACACTTTTATATGTGCATGCCTGGTATGGCAGTGAGCACCAAAGCTGCATGTGTGAGCTGTGATGGTTCTTTGAGTCATCTTCCTTCCTTTTAGACTTGAGAGCCTGCTCGGTGTTTGTTGTAGTGATGGGGCCACTGCAGTTTAGTTTGTGGCAGGAGCCTGTTAAGGCTGATGCCTGTTGCCATGGCAGGCAGCTCAGCAGCATTCAGCTCTGCAGCTATTCCCCCCAGGGAACAAGTGCTTCCTGTCTTCCTCCTGTCCTCGGATGCAATAAAGCTGCAGACAGAAACCACTCTCCGAGCTTGCCTAAGCTTTGCATTAGCCTGTCCTGCAGACAGGAAAGCCAGAGTGTGGAGAAATGAAGTGTTTTGCTGCTGATCTGTCTGGGGCTGAAGCAGGAACTGGGTACAGTGTTAAATTTGTGCTATCTTTCCCAGGTTAACTTTGTAATTCAAAGTGGCTGTGAAAGGTGACTGTTGGAATCATAGAAATGAAACAGTTTGACAAAATGCAGTCATACCATGTGAAATCACACAGGCATGACTTTTGTCTGACCTGTGAAAGAGGCTCTCTAGCTGCCTCTCTCCTGCAGAAAAATATGGATTTGGAGCAGGTTAATTGTAACAACCCCTGTAATTTATTCTTTTGTCACATGTGGAAAGGCCAAAAGTAACTCCTTGTCTTTCATGCATTAAGAAAAAGCACTAGAAAACACGGTTTTATCCCCACCCAACTTAATCTTCATGTAGAGTACACTTTATATTCTTATGTGACTGATGAAGGGTAGGATGTCTGTAGAGAGAGGGGTTTTGCTTGTTTTGTTCTGTTGTTTGTTTGTTTTTAATCAGGCAGCTCAGGGGAGCTGTTAATGTTTAACAGGAGCTAGGAGGCTGCTGGAGTTAGGGTATTGTACTCCCCATGCTGCAGTGAGGGACACAGACTGTTTGTGTGAGCCATGTCCTGCTGTCCCCTTAGGTGCCCGTGTCACCATCACAGACAGGGCAGCAGCCCTGGAGTTCCTGGAGTCCAACGTGCAGGCAAATTTACCCCCTGAGCTGCGTCCCAGAGCTGTGGTGAAGGAGCTGACGTGGGGAAAAGACCTGGATAACTTCCCTCCAGGAGCATTTGACTTCGTGCTGGGTGCAGACATCGTTTACCTGGAAGAAACATTTGCAGAACTGCTTCAGACACTGGAGCACCTGTGCTCAGAGCAAACTGTGGTTCTTCTTTCCTGCCGTATCCGCTACGAGCGGGATCTGAAGTTCTTGAAGATGCTGAGAGACCATTTCTCTGTGCACGAGGTCCATTATGATTCCAGCAAGGATGTTCATATCTACAAAGCACAGAGGCGCAGTCGCAAGGACGACCTTTGACTCTGTGCTTTGCTAATAAGCCACTGATGCTGTTCAGTTCTCCCCTTTGTTTCTACTCAATACACTCACTCCTAAGCATGAAGTTGCAGTTGTGTTATTTCACTGGCTTCTTGTTCTGATGGTCTTGTCTGATCACGTGGTCTGATACAGCAAGGATTGTACTTCTGTTCTGCATATTTAACCTCTGCTTCGTTTCTGAAAAGAATCCTATGGGGTGTTCCACTGTCCTTTTATCAAATGTAGTTTTTGAAACTGATTTAAGTTGCAGAAATCTCCAGCATCAGAATTGTTATCAAAAGATCTGTTGTTTGAAATTAAGCCACACTTAACTTCTGGGGGAAACTTAGAGATTACAGTGGGGTTTTTTCCTTTTATCACTTCCTTAACTCTAGAAAAGGAAGAGCAGACAAAAGTTAATATTGCAGCTCTAAATGCTTTAACTCTTCAGGACTTCCACATCTTAGAAGTTGTAGTAAAAGAAACCAGTTAAACAGCAAAAAGAACCAAAGGCAGATGCTATGAAGTTGTTTTGTTGCAGTCACTGCTGCATTGAAGAGGCACAGTGAGATAAAGAACAGGGTCTGGAGGGGCACTGGGACCAGGGATGGCCAAGTAAGCCAGCTTAGAAATCAGTGGTGTTTTTACCTGACTTGCAAATGACTTGGCTACGCCTGCAGTGCTGAAGCTCTTGTGGTTTCTGAGTTGTCCCTAACAACTGGTTTCACAGTTGTCCCTGTGTGCCTCCCTCACACAGATCAAGGCTCCTTGGAGGAGATACACATGCACATGTGCTGCCAGGAAAGTACAACAAGGAGACTCAAACTGTTCTTAAAATATCAAATCAGTCCTTGACTCTCAAAGTACAACTAGATAATGTTCTACTTTGTGCGTTTGTTTGTACTCCCTCTATCTCTGAGAGCTGTTATTTAGGAAAGGAGGGTGCTCTGTAAAGTCTTTGTAGCAGGGAAGTACTTACTCTTGCATTATTTGGGACCTTGGGGCAGTGTGTTTCCAGTGGATGGTGTAGTTAAGACACTGTTCTAAGTAACAGATTTCATACCTTGAGCTTGTAAAACACATCTGTGTGTTTATCCCACAAGATCCGGGAGTCCAGCTCACACCAGCAGCAGACTTCCTTCTCTTTCTAGCGGTGGAAGAATGAAACTGATGAAAACAATGGGCTAACAGAAGACAGCTACACCTCTAAATACAGGAATTGCTTTGCTACTTTTTTTGTGTGTGGATGTGGAACATTTTTTGTTTTAAACTTAAACTCAAAAAGCCTCAGGTCAGGCTCAGACTTCGAGCATGTGCATGTTTGGCACTGGAAATAGCAAACAGCTTTGCAGAACAAAGCAGCAGCTGCTTTGGACCATGGAGATTTTGGAACTTTTTGTCACTTCTGCTCCCATCACACTTCCTGGTCCGTGGTCCAGAAGTGCTGTGCTGACTGTAATGTGGAAATGACACATTTTTCATTAAGGTTTGTGCTTCACCCCAGGCACATCTCATGAGTGTTTTCAGGGAAGTCGTTGCTTGCCCTCGGACCCGCCTGGGAGTTGCTGCTCTGAAATACTTGCTGTAACAGTATCCTCAGAAGCCACATGGTGTCACTAAAACAGCACTTAGGCAGCCGGCTGGGAATTCACAGCCTAAAACTGGAGTTGGAGTCAGTTTGGGGGAAGGAAGACAGCACCTTTAATTGAAAACAGATGAGCTCTCATGTGCTAGGTGTAGCTTCTTCTGTCCTATCAGCTGTGTGAGCAATGGTTGAAAAGAATTAGAGCTCTCCCCACTCTCTCTGGTTCTAGTTTTTATAGAGTATGGCTGTGAGTTCTCACTTCTCTTCCTCCTTTTCCTCCCCACTGGTGTTTCCTTGTCTCCAGGCTGGTCTGGGATTAGGCACTTGGCTCATCTGTAGCTCAGGCTCCCCTCGGGCTAGAGCTGGCAGAAAGCAGCGTGCTGGTGCCTGGGCTCATGGGTGCCCAAGGGAACATTTCTGTGGGAAAAGCCTGGCAGTGCTCAGTCCCTCCAAGAGGCTGGAGCTTGCAGCATGACAGCCATAGCAGCCTGCACTGTTGCCATAGCAGGAACATGCTAAAAAGCCTGCTTAAATAGCACGGAATAAAACACAGAATAAAGGCTGGTGCAGCAACCTGACACTTCTAAGAAGGGGGCTCTGTCTCAGGCCTTGCTTTGATGAAACAGTTTTGTACTTTTCAAACAAATCAGTTTAATTCCATCTCTTTCTAATTGTTTTCAGTGTCAGATTTCCCAGTCCTGCTGTTACAGCCCACAGCCATCCTGCCAGAGCAGGCATGTGCCAGGCAGAGACCAGGCTTGGCTTCTTTTGCCATGCTGTTGTTCCACAGCAGCTGTTTGCACACCCAGGGGGTGTTTGAAGGCTGAAGTGATGCTACTGCCCATAAATAATCGTGGAGAAAAGCACGACATGGCACTGGCAGCTCAGATGAGTGCCCTACCCCTGACCTGCAGAGCTCTTGGTGGCCCCTCCCCAGCCCAGCAAGTGGCACCCCCAAGGTGGGGAGCACCTTCTGCTCTCACTGCTCCTGGCGGGCAGGTCCTGGCAGATTTAGGAGACCAGACCCTAACACTGCAGTTAGGCACGACCACGGGCATGTCAGTTGTGGTTGCATTTAAAGCTGCAGCGTTCAGGGGCAGGCATCAACCCTGGGAATGTAACTCAGCTGCAGCCCGCAGTCCATCCCCCCGGGCAGTGCTGACACCCGCCCGGCAGCGAGCACCGCCTTCTGTTGTCCCAGGCTGGGCTTCTCAAGTGTTTTGTATTCACTCTTACCTTCAGGGAGAGGTCGAGTGAGTCAGGCCTCGAGTGAATCACACCAGGCGTGCAGGACAAGCTGCAGAGATGTAACTGCTGGTGAGTGAGCACAGGGAGCAGCCCCAGGCAGCGACACCTGCAAACTCAGCTGTCCCAACCCCGGGTCCCACGGGAGCTCCTGCTGTAATGTGAGATGATGCCTGACAACAGCTGTTCACAGCAGCTCTTTGGCAATTACACCAACACCCTGCCCAAGCACTTTATGGCACCTTGCTCATCCCAGCTTTAGAGAATCCCTTTCCTTTGGGCGGCTCCATCGCACTGTTTTGTAACAGATGATCTGAGCTCATCTGTAGGAAGGATGTGTTTGGCATGCATCCCCGAGTAGTGGGGCAATGCACAAAAAATCTCTTGAGAAATTCACTCACTCTACAGAGTGGGGCCAAGCCACAGGGAGGTGACCAGGGAAGGCACAACCAAGGTGTGATACTGAGAAACCATCCCTGAAACGTCATTTTGCAAGAGAACAAACTTTTCTGAAATATCATTGCAACCAAGGTAATGTTTGATTGATATTAAGATACATAGTATGAGATTCAGCTCTGTCTTATGCACAAAGAGCTTCAAGGTACAGCAGTGTGAGAAGAATCAGGTTTACCAGCTGACTGCACAGGGATCTGTGTTACCCGGTCCTTTTTAGCCCAAAATTCAAGCCAAGCTGCACTTTTATCTCAGGGACTAACCCCTGTTTGGGATTCTCCCTCATTACTGTAGATTTTTCTGAGCAAGGATGTGAATGGCATTATAAAAACAAGAAAATCCCAGCTGACCTTACTGCTTCCCCTTGATTTCACTGGAGGTGTGTTTATCTCAGTGCTGAATTTGTTCTCCTGGCTTCCATCCCAGTGTTTGGATGGAGCCTTGCAGATTACATAATAGGCTGTGATCCTTGCAGTGTTTGCTGCCTTCTGTTTCTGCTCTGTTCTAAAGATCAGTAGTCCATGGTTTACAGGAATGCTTAAAAGTGAGACATGCAGCATATTTAAACTGTGAAAGGCTAAGCCTTTCAAACATTATGAAACAACAGAACTGCCACAAGAATGGATACTGGAAAGCAGGTTAAAAAATACCGGGAGGAAGAGAAACTTTGTTTTTCAGGACTTAAACTCTGACTAATCTAATTCAATTAGGATTAAAAAAGCCTTCTCTCTGGGGAGAATACCTTATGAATACTTAGGGCAGGGCACAGATAGAGAGGACACCATAGACTGCTCAAAATATGCCTTTTCCCATATTCCTCCAGCTACCATTTGCCACTACATTAAATTAGTGTAAATGGAACACCCTGCTCAAAAAAGAGACTTTGTAGAGTTTTTTAAAGCATGTTTATGCGACTGCACATAAATGTTTGTGTAAAAAGGGAGTTATGACAGTTTATACCACAAAGGTTACAGTAAGAAAAAGCACTTCTTTATGACAATAATTCACAAATTCACAAGAATCACTTTAATATACAAAGCAATTACTACCATTCTGAAACACAAAGCAGCTAATATGTACATAGTGTTAATAAAATGCATTATAACCCAGTACAATTTTTTTAAAACACAGATAAAGCACAAATAAAAAGGTAAAAAAAAAAAAGAACAGAACACAACAGGGATGTTTCTAGATTTTTTGGGGAGATGTAAAAAAAGAATTTTTTTTCCCCCAATGATGGATTTTCATTTAGTCTTTTAACTTCCACAAGTATGTGGGAGTCAAGCTCAAATACCCTGTTCTGTGCTGACATGGTTTGGGTAAAGAATCAGAAATGCAGATGAGGTGAACATACTCTTTCCAGCTTACACTACAAAGGGAGAATAATAACCCTCGCTCTGGAAGCTTCCCTGAAAAACATTGTTTCAAAACAATTCCAAATTATAAATCCAGAGTAAAAACAACTCATTTTTGAAGTGAACAACCAATCTGTGGACAAAAGTCTGTGGAGGGGTTGGCTGCCAACTAGCACCTCTGTTTGCCCTGTTCCCATCCCAAGAAGTCCATTAGAAGCAGCACAGTTTCAAATCTCATATAAACTTGAAGTTGTAGAACTTTTTAAAAATAACGTTTTCATATAAATAAATGTAATTAAACACACACACAAAAAAATGGAGTGGCACCTGGATAAAACACAACTTGTGGAGAGCACCCAAACATCCTTGGTTCTTAAGAGTGGCCATTTCCAGGTAAGTGATGGCTCAAGGCCTGCCTTCTCCATGCTGTCACTCAGGTATCCCCTAATCCAGAGAAAAACGCAGCTGAGGCTGAGTGAACTGACTGCTGGAGTTCTGAGTGCAGGGTGCCAGCAAGGCTCATTCCAGCCTGTCCCTGGCCTTTCCCTGCCAGCACACAGTTCCCAGGACAGCTGAGTGCTCCTGCCTCTCCTGCTGAGGGCGAGCCCTGAAGCCACCACAGAGCAAGTCACAAACCTGCGCCTGCAGTGCCAGAAAGCCAACAGGTCACTCTTCCTTTGTGCTGTGCAAACCAGCCCAAGCACATCTCTTTGCAGGCCACAGCTTAAATACATTTAAAAAACACATTCCAAGGCAAAACACTTGAAATGCAAACCCTCTTCACCACCTGGATCTGGTCCCTTTTCCCCAAAGATTCACAAACTGAAGTCTATCTATCCAGAGACCTGAACCTGTCACAAGCACACAGTAGGTGGATTTCAGCACCCTCTCTTCACCAGTCTGGCTCCTTCCAGACCAACTGAACTTTAGGATACATTCAGGCTTTTGTAAAATCAGCATCTTTTACAGCCAGCAAATTACACAGCTCAGAAAAATGAGTTTCCAGGCAGACAACAGAGAACCATCAATGTATTGGACACTTTAAAAAACCTGCTCACAGTGACAGACTTCAGGGTTATAGTTAAATTATCATAATTCCTGCAAAAGAAACGTGGTTGTGCTTTTCTTTTCGAGCAGGGTGACGCATTGTCAAAGTACCTTTACTTCCTGGTGTAAAATTACTAGAAAACCTTTCAATTTATTTTCTTGGAATGCAGCTTGTAAAATCTGCAGACAGATCTCAAATGAAGAAAAGGGGAATAAAGTGGCTGAAAAATAGTTTCGCTTTCCTTCCAAATTAACCTCCCTTTCCCACATGGGATCACTGAACTAGTTCTACTCTAAAAATAATTTCACATCCACCCTCTCTGTACTGCTCCGAGACACCCCACGCTTGATTGTTGCCCCTTCAGCTCTCCTGCCCTTCTGAAGTGGTGCCTGCTGGGCACCAGGTGCTGATCCACAAGGTAAATTACTCAAGGAGTCAACTGCTGTGGAGAGGAGTGAACTGTGTGCAGGCAGCAGGACCACAATTATGCCAGAAATCTTCTCATGCAAATTTATCTTAATTTTTTTTGTTCTCTGTGTTTTGTTTGGGTTTTTTCATTTTTTTGTTTTGTTTTCTCTTTTTTTTTTTTTAAAAGTGCACATTTTAATTAAACATTTACAAAGAACATAGTGTAACAAAAATAAATACATGACCTTTTGGTTGGATCATTGGCAAATGTTACATCACTAACCAGGCTCCAGGGTGAAAAAATTACAATAAAAACAAGGTCTTAGAAAATCAATTAAATCCTCTATCAACTGTCAATAGATTTGCAACCACTGATATCGAACTTGCTTTGATGGGTGGACTTGTCTTTAAACCACAAAAAGCACTGTCTGCCATAAATAAAAAAAAACCCCAGCAAAATAAAAAAGCAGGTGCCAGTTTTCACTAACAGATGACTACTTGCTGCTGCAGTTTACTGGAAGCCCAGATTTTAAAAAAGCAACCTGTACAAATTTAGGTCAGAAACTATCGGGGCTGTTTTTCCTTATTAAATCTTTTTTAAAAAACTTTTTTTTCCTGAGCCTCTTAATGATTCCTAACACCCCACCAATTTCCTGACCAATGTACAAGTACCAGAGAAGACAGTGATCTACTGCTGCCAACTCCAGGCTAGCCAGAACTGCAGGTGTCTGAGCAGTTCTCATGAGCACGACAGGCTAAGATTGTGCTTTCAGATACAAGCAACAGTGCTGGCAAATACCCAGTGCTGGTGAAATTGCTGCCTAGGGAAGAATGCATCACCACTACCCCAGGAGGAAAGCAGAAGCCTTACCAGTGGTTCCTTTAGAAAATAACACCATAACAACCTTTCCAAATGTTTTGCCTTTGATATATAGCTGCCAAAGAGAAAAAGCACAAAAGTGAATTACTCTGGGTGGTGGTGGTGGTTGTAAAACAACTGTTTACGTAATTTCAAAAGTCTTCTTCAATAAAAAACAAACCTCACAAAAGCCACGAAAGATGAAATAAAATTCTTGAGAATGGATAACTGAGAGACAGCACAAAACAAATCAGTAATAAGCGCTAGAATAACGCAGCCCAGAGCTACTGGGGTGAGGGGAAGCTTTCTCTCTCTCACACACACACACACATCCACACACACCCAGACACACACAGAAAAGTAAAAATTCTTTTTCTGACCTCCATATACTATAATACTCAGCATTCCTGACTTAAAAGCTCTCAGAGCTGTAGATTATATACTGTGTGTATATATATATATATATGTACATATATTATACATATGTATTTTCCAAGAATATCTAAATTAAAAGAGCACCTTTGACAATATCTTAACTGCCTGATTGGTGCTGTTGTTTTGCAAAATAATGACATTACAAAAATTATATTTCAAACCAATTCTTGTTTATTATGAACATAATGGATCTAGCCCTTTCTAACCCTCTCTTCAGGTAAAACAGGCTATCACTTCTTGAAAACTCACAACTGTGAGATATAAAACTAATCCTCCCTCCCCCCTGTCAGCATAATTTCCATCCTACTTCCAAATGGCCTTAGTTTATAAAAGCTTATTACCCCAACCTCACTACTTGGTAAATAACATAGGAATGGATTCCTGTGTCATATTCTTTCCCTTTTTGGGTCAGTATGAATAGTAAAGCATGTATGGGTAGCCTAGCCAGCCCTGTACTTGGTCTAATACATTTTTTATTATTGTAATTTATAATTTTCATTAAATAAATTTGTGTCCCTAAATCCTCAGTGCAGCATAAATTAAAATAAAGATTCTTGCAGACCCCTATTGTACTTTAAATTACATTCTTTTTCTTAGCGAAACTTTATTTGCTAATGAAGTCTAGGCTAAAACCACTACAGGCCACTTGCAGACCACACACAGACAAACTGGTAACACAGTTCTCCTCTCACTGCCACACAAATTTGCACCAACTCTGTATTAGGAGAACCCCACCTGGGCACTGTTTTAGGCTCCCATGCCCAGTCAGCCCCCAGGCTTTGTGCCCAGTGATTATCAGCAAGCTCTAGACAGTGTTCATTCCCCACCAGACACAGCTCTCAGAGCCCAGCTCGCCTTGCTGAGGTTCACAGCAAAACCTCACATTTTTGCAAACAGATGTTCTACAAAAGAAACAGCCTTAATGTGGGCATATAGAGCCTTTTCTGTGTTTCTCAGGATGAAGGAACCATTCCATGTAATTGCAAATGAGGCCACAATGAGCTTCATGTTTTACAAGAATGACTCCTGCATTATTGACATTTCTGTTTCAGTACTCGTTCTGGAAAATGTAACCGTTTTATACATTTGTGTTTGCTGATTTTAAGAATCAGATAATTTTTATAAAAGCACTCTGAGAACTTAGGGTCTTCTTTAAATTTGCATTGCTAAACTAATAGATTCATCTCCCATTAAATAAAAACACAAAAATCAACTCTCTATGGCAGATAAAAATAGACCATTTATAAACCCCCACAAAACTTGTGAAAGTGAATTATTTCATATTTCTGATACTTATGTTCTCTTCTTGAAATACAAGTGTAATTTGAAATTCTTGATAACTCTAAATTTAACAATAATGCTGTAAGTTTAACCCTGCTCCTCTTTAAATTAAGTCTCTTGGAAACTGAATGCCCTCTCAAATGAGAAATCTAGAACTTTTAATACTGCTTAAGTGTTTGAGACTCAACTGCCCAGAGTCTTCCAAGTATTCTTATAAAGTCACACTGATTGTATAACCTTTTAGAAGCTTGTGTGTGAAATTTATCTTAAAAACAGATACAGTGAATGGGAAAAAATATTAGCTAATACTCTGCTAGGCAAGGCATTAGTACAGACCAGAGCCTTATCCATAGGTTTCTATACAGAAAAGTTTGACCAGAAGCCCAAAGTAAACTTACTGCACGACATGACCCAAGTTAACACAGTGAGAGCCTGGCTTGAGAGGGCCAGAACACAAACCACACATGATTCCTTTGGACACATTCTTTTTGACAACTTCTTGATGTTCTTTTTGGTTCCTTTTGGGCATGATTCTTTTGAAGTCCTAATGCTTAGTAAAGAGGTTTTTTAAAAAATATTAACTACCTTTTTTAACATCATAAATCTGGGAAAGATCACAGTTCCTCAGTGGACAGAAGAAAACTTGATCTTGCAAACATCTGAGGCACATGAGTAATTTTAGTTGCAGGAATATATTACTCCATAAATCTGACCCTTTCCATGAAAAAATACCCAAATAAATTAAGAGTTCAGCTAATCTGGCCAGGTTCAAATAATCAGTATTGTCCCTTGCAAAGCTAGAGTTGGAATATTTGTGTTTGAAGTCCTCTTTAACATTTGAGGTTGTCCTAGTAGTTATCATACTGCAACCTAATTCATGTATAGAAGGCAGCCTCAAAGTCTGAAAAGGAATTTAGCAAACCAGGCTGATATTTCTATTGAGTACAGTAATTCCCATTGCATAAGACAGTGGTAGGGAAATAAAAACAACCTCATTGCTTGAGAGGACTTGGGACACAGACCATACTGTCATCAGGGAGTACTTAAGTGGAGTTGGCCATGCTTCAACTGCTTAGTTGTTCTGCATACAAATAGGTAATGCTTTCATGTGTTACCCCTGCTTACTGTGTGACTGTTTTCAGAACATCACCATTGCATCTTTTTTAAAAATTTTCTTTCCCATCCAAATATAGTTTCCCAGCCTATATCCTCTGAAGCTGGTGTCTGTTTTCTGTGTGTTCAGAATGCTGAACACACTTGCACACGCAAGCTATGAGAAGCAACAACTGACCAGTGAAGCTCATTTCAATGCATTTGTTTCTGAGGTATGGAGGTTTTACTAGCCCAGGAAGGCCTAATACAGATTAAAAATCAACCCCCCTCCTGGACTAGTTTGAAAAAGGTTTGTTATCTCCACACCAAGAAGGTGACAGGGAAGTGCCCTTTGTCTGGCATGCTGCTCAGCTGTGTATTTGTACAGTTCAGCATGAATGTGTGAAACCAATTTGGCAACCATTGCTTCTTCATTGTACCATGCATGCTCCTGTGTGGCCCACAGTTCTCTGGACCAAGAGGCTGGGGTGGTTCTGTCTCTAAGGCAGTGGAAAGAGCTCAGCACAAGTTCTTGACATCTCTACAAAAGGACCCTCCCCACGGTAACTTCCCAAGTGACACTGTTACTCCTTGAAGAGGATTGGGAGACAAGAAGCCTGTTCTTCTTCTTCACGCTGAGATTGATGATGAAATTCATCTTGTAAGGGGAGAAGTGGAGGCAAGTACTTGAACATTCACAGTTTGATGCAAAGCACAGATGAAGTATATTCTGTAGTTGCTTCAGGCAGTTTTGCGCATAGAAAAAAAGAAATGTTTAGAAAATTAAAAGTTTACTTTGTCTTTCTGGGTATAGCCAGAACCAGTCTCTATCCCACCTGGACAAGTGAAAATGAGAATCCAAAATTAATCTGATTTGTGGCAGTAAAGGTCCTTAAGTGCTTTCAACTCCTCAATCAGTGTCTTGTTTTGGTTTTCAAGCACAGCCACTCGATTTTCTAGACATTTCACATACTCCTTTTTCTTCCTGCGACATTCACGTGCTGCCTCTCTGCAAAGCAAAAAAAAGCCATTCAAATCCAGAACTATCATTTGCAGACATGGGCTACTTAACTGCTTTCAGGCAAACCTTTACCTAGGGTTGTACTGCCATTTTCAAGATATGGAGGTATTGTTAAGAAATGCAAGTAAGGAAAAACCACTGAGTTCACAACAAATGTTCCACACAAATCACACACACTCAAGATCCACTTATCATTTCAATATACAGATCTCAGTAAGGAAGCACCAATAAGTCTGTTTCTGTAAGAAAAGGATCCTACTCAGTGACAAAATTTTGCTTGCAAGACTTACATTAGAGCCTTTAGGCTGAGTCAAATGCTGCTGCAATAATTTAACTGATTTTACTATCTATTATTCTTTCTATAGTCTTTAACTTTTCCCTTTGCTACAGTCCATCAAGTTCAGCTGGTGCAAAAAAGCACTGTATTTAGAGCATTCATGTATTTGCTCTTATGCAATACTTTCATTTTAATAATGATGTCTGCATCACTGCAATGATAATATTAACGACTCAAAAAAAATCACTGAATAAACAGTCACTGGGAACTATATAATTCTTTAGTCCCTGTCAGCCATGCCAAAAACAGACCTCAAGAAAGTCAAACTTTTAAGTCTTCCTTGTAAAGTGTGAGGTGGCCTGTAGGTAACTTGGAAACAGACCAAGAACACCAGTGAAAAATACCAGAAAGGTATTTATTTGCTGCTGAGCAGGAAGGCAGGAGCACCAAGGCAGGACTACCCTGCACAGCAACATAATGGCAGCAATGTGCAAACAAGCACAAGGCTAAATCCACGGGCAGATGGGAGCCCAGGCAGAGGGCTCTCCTCCTGCAGTGCAGCTTGTCCCAGCAGCACTCTGCAGACACATGGAAATAACCACACTTATTTGCCCTGAACCTCTAGGTGCAAAGCAGAGCAGCTTCAAAAATAAGAGTCTGTGTGCCCCTTCACTGCAAACACTACACAGACTGGTGAGACAGGCAGTGTTCTGGGAAATGAGAGGACTAATCAGAACCCAGTTCCTCCCCTTATCAGATAAATAGTGGCTGCAAAAAAAAGAATGCATTCCAGGACCTAACTGATAAGAAGCTTCTAAAGTAATTTTTGAAATTCAGCTCCACAAATGAGACAGGATGAAGAAAACATAGGCTATAAGCCCTGAATGGACTCAGGTATCCATTTGTCACTCCCACAAATACAATTTCACATGCTTGCAGTGCTTTAGCAAATCATGTGTAGCATTTAGATTTTAAGTCATTTTGGGCTGTTACCAAAAGATTAAGTACTACTGAATCAGGAAGTAACTCCCTGTGCAAACTACTAACACAACTCCTTGGGTGACAACATTTTCTTTCCGTGATATTTTTTCCAGCTTAGGCTGTGTATATTAAGCCACCTCAAGTCTGTATGTGCTAGTTGTTCATTAGGAACAGCCAGAGTTATCCTGAATTACCAGAGGGCTTTAAAAATGTAAGATTTATACAGAAAATTTGCACAATAATGTCTATGAATATTTACACTATAATCCTCCAGTAAGTACCACCTTACCATCTGCCTCTCTATCCTTTTTCCCCACTTTGCTATGGAGCTTAGATTTGCAAATATCTATTAAGCAGACAGGCTAAAAGCACCACATGCAACATGATACTGTTGCAAAAGCTGTCAATTTAACTCAAGTGGGGTAATTCCCCATTGTTTTTCTTGGCTTTCACTAACACAAAAGCTTTCTTTTACTGTAGTAAGACTGATGACTAATCGAGGGTATTCTGTGATTCTAATTAATTTTTTTTTCAAATGGAGAGCCTGAAAGGGCGCTACCTTCTATTCACTGGTATGAGAAAACTATAAAAAGGGAGATGGGTGACATTCTGTACAAAAACCTTTTAAAAAAGTGAACTCTGCTGTTCAGCATTATTTACTTCATTAAAGCCCCTCATTTAAGCATTGTCTGTTCAAATAAGTTTCTACTGCGTTCACAGCACAGCAACCCACAGAAGATTAATGAATCTGTACAACATTAGCTTTTTCAGACTGACAGATGAAGTTAACAAGGCTTTCAGGGGACTTCCCCTGCTCAGAAGGGCGGTAAGCACTGTGTTGTCGGTGTCACAGTGTAACACACAGGCTCCAGTCTGTGACCTGGGGATTAGAGTCCAAGCTTGGTGTGATGGGTCAGTTCAGGCCCACCCATTCCCACTCCCACAGCAAAGACTGCAGGAACATCCTGCTCAACTTCTCCTGACTGCTCCTTCCCTTGCTACCTCCACCCACTCCCATCTCTGTATGCTTCGCTGTTCCTCCTCACACACTGAATCCTACAGGATCAAGCCTTCTCTATCTTTCTTTCAGCCCCTCTGCTGCCACTACTGGCTCCACAAAGCTTCAATCAAAAGGAAGCTGCTCATTTAGCCTTTTTTTGAGCCTCTCTGCTCCTGGAGGAGAAAACCTAAAACAGCTAAAAGAACCAGTGAGACAACTGAGAAAGTACTCATGAAGAGCACACGTGGGCCAGCAGCAAGGAGAGGGCATGCAAAGGCTAAGGGAAAGAATCCAGGAAAGGAAACTACATGACTGTAGAAATTTAAAAAAAGCAACTCATCTTGGTGCTTGTAAGAACATATCTGCAGTCATAAAAGAATCTCATCAATTACTTTTATCCTTAGTTCAACTACCAAATTCACACACCTCACAGAGTGAGCCTGACACTTCACTCAAGGTTTCAGGGTCACAACACACAGCATTAGTAGATGTGCTTCTTTGCTTTGCATCTTTAAATAAATGCAAATTCTTCATGGAGCATTTCATAACATGACTAGGAAAGATGAGACTCAGTGCTTGGCACTCTAGGCCTATGCAGAGCTGACTGGGAAAACAAGCAGTGATGGGAGTGTACGTGCCTGTTCTTCATCAGACGCACTTCTCTCTTCCGCGCGGCCTCCTCAGCCGGCTGGGTGGGCAGTGCTGGGGAGGACGCCATCACCACTCCTGGGGCAATGGTGCTGGTCGGGGCCGTGCGGATCTGGTAGGTCTGCACGTCTCCTGAGGCAGCTGGGGACACACAGGAACACGGCATCAGTCTGGTGACAGCAATGCCACACATGGGGAGCACCCACTCATCTCTCTAACCCTGCACCCCGGGCCACAGCTCAGGAGGGACGGCACCATCTGGGTCATCACTGCTACCTCACGCTTAATTTATTCATATATGCAAGGTTTGGGGTGCTCCTGCTGAAGAAGTCGTCACTTGTGTTTGACAACTTGATTTGCCTTGTGGTTTAGCTTTGCTTCTTTCTCTCTTAGTACATTTCTTCTTACTTCTCTGATTTTTGAGCAGCTCTAGAGAAGGATGGGGACAACAGTGTTTCTAGCTATGCTCCAAATGTCTATCTGCTAAAGGAGGAACTGCACGTGTAAGTACCTACCATAGAAAAAAAAAGGTGTAAAATTGTAGCATTTACTCCCACAAGAGAAGGACAGTTCACTCTATTACTTCTCCAGAATGAGAGCACGGTCTTGGCTTTCTTTTACTTTATTTATTGTCATCTAGGAGTGTGTTAACTTTGCCTGAGCTCATAAATAACCACAATACCATCTAAAGAAATCATATGTCCTTAAGAAAAAAAACCACCAAAGATCAACGCAACAACAGTATTCTTCTCTGTTCTGCATTTTTACTGATGCACTGGATCATTTTTACTGGTGAACTTTACACTGGATAACTTTCAAGTCAACTACTTTACAGTCACAGAAGCACGGGTATACTTCTGTTATTTTCAATACAAATTCTGTAATACTCCTCTATTTTTAATAAACCAAAATATGTATTTTGATACAGCAGTCCCCCTGCAACTTATTCTAAGTGAAAGTAGCTCTGCCAGCTTGAGGGCTAGACCAAATGATCACTTAAGGCACTCTCCTAAATTCCATGATTCCAAGACTCACTGATTGAGTGACTAGTTATAGAAGTCACAACAGGAAGAAATTATGACTTGCAATTGAAAAGGGGAAAAATTACTAATAAATTAAAGTGCCCCTTCAGAAAGAATCAAGCATGCTTCTCGCCTGCCTTTAATGCTGGCTTTAAATTTCCTATTGTTGCACATATGGGAGAACTCAGAACTCTAAAGTGGTATTAGTTTTTGCAGAACATATATAAAATTTGTGTAGGCAAAATGCAGGAAATACAGCATGGATAAACAAAAATAAATATATTAAACCTCAAATATCCACAATTTCACCAATTTAAAGAGAGAGGCTTTTAGAAAATGTGGCAAATAGATTTGTCTGAAATTTTGTTAACTTTATGGACTTATCTGTGCCATAGCTGTTAATTCTGTTTCCTGACACACTTGAAGGAGTCAGATTGGCAACTTATATCAGCAAGGAGAAAATGTTACACAGAATGACTGGCAGTGGAATTTCTCACCTTGTACAACAACTTGGTTGCTGGGTACAAGTATCTGCTGCCCATCTGTGGTCTGTGCATACTGTAAAATGGTGGTGCCAGGTTGGGTTGCAGCTGCATTGGTCATTGTCAATGTCTGGAGACCTTGTACTCCATCTGTGCCATTGTTAGACAACTGTATTGCTCCTCCTTGGGTGATTGCAACTGCAGACAAAAAAAAATCAACCCAGCATTTAAGACACTAATTTCCTCACTAACTTACAGTATTAAACCTAGGTATGGAAGAATACTGATCTGACCTAAATCCTCTGAACCCTTACACACCCCCAAATCAAACACATGGCTTCAATGTACATGAAAACAATCATCCTTTGAAATCTAAGTTTTCACATGTTTGTGAGGGCCAAAACCTACAGCCTAAAATACAAATTAGTTTCTCTAATAAAAGAGCATCACACAGGGAGCAACCATCCACCCCCAGGGAATAATTTTTAATTTGTTACAATTTTCTTCTAGGTTGGTTTAGGTATTTTTCTCAGTCCTTACTTTTTCTTGTCATCTGAAATTCCTCTCATCTCTGCTTTATGCCCTTCAGTCTCCTCTGCCTCTAGTGCTGTTGATCTTGTGTTCCACTTTCTTCTTGCTTTGGCATTTTTTTTCTTCTGATTGTATCCTCCCTTTCTCTACAACTTCCTCAGACCCTTCCTAACTGTTTTTTCATTCATAAAGGTACAGTTTGGTTCAGGCAGTCTTAACTTTGCTTGTTTTTCCCTTCCTTTCTTTCCCTCAATCCTGTTATGCAGGTATACCGGGACATTGCCACTTTGTCACTGCACAGAGTTCCACTGTGCTCCTACATACAGACACACCAAAATCTCAAGTGTCTGCACAAGCAGTCATTTTACAGTTATAACAGGAATCAGAATTAAACACACTGTTTCAATAAAATTAAACAGGGTACAAGGCAAAGGGGTTAAGGAGTAAACAGAAATACAAAATTTTAAAGAGATTCTAAGAGACAGATACAAACATGTAGTTCTTTCTCCATTTTGTATGTTTAATACTGTGTTTGTGTGAGACAGCAGATGCATCTTTACTGCCATATCCTCAATCATTCTTCAAGTCAAAGCACTGTATCTATAAAATCTAACAAATGAAGAAAATACAGAAACATGTACTTATGACATATATTAAGGTTGCTGACGTCCTTATTTTTTCAGGACTTTCTAAAAATGTAATTGCAGACTGTAATGTTTTTTTCTACGGATAAGGTTACAGTTTTGTGAACAATTGTTAATCATCTGCCAAGAAAAAAAAGAAACTTCTGAATTCCCCCATCTAGTTCCTGAAGGGAAGAAGTTTCTAATAGCATTATGGTTAGTTCCTGTTTTGCCTCAGGATGCATTAGCTGCACCAAGTGGCAAGCAGTCCCAGAATGTTAATTGAGCCTTTCAAACACTTACAATAGAAATGTGTTTAAAAGACCTGGTTATCAGTCAAAATAATCTTTTTTTAACCTCCTGCTTTGTCCTAGTCCAAACAACAGTTACAGAAATAAGAGTTCTTCATCTTCTCATCCCCACTTACTAGCACCACTGAGAAATTCAGACTACATACTGTACTGCCCACTGCTGGTTTGGTAAATGGGAGTTGGCACCGTAACAGTGGCGATGGCAGGTGCTGCTGTTTCCTCTTCAGACTTTTCTTCTTCGATCCTTGGCACTCCTGGGGCGTCTGAGGACAAGTCATTCAAAATTTTTCTGGCAAAGACAGTGTGTTGTAGAGATTTTAATAAAAATTGGGGGAGAAAAATAGTCTATCTGATACACAATGCTGGGGGAAACTGTGATGTGCAGCAAGCCAGCAAGGAAAATATGAGTGCAGAATGAAAACTACACACTATCTTCAAACTCTTATTGGAGAGGATTGTTCAAAATGCCAAGCACTGATGGGCAAGGGAGTCAGCACAGAGCAGCTGTGCTTGTCAAAACCCAAGATACAGCTATTACAACCTTCTCTTTTTCTTCAGAGCATGCTTCTCTCTTCCATTTTTATTTGTTTCCTGCTTTTAGCTATATAAGCATTTGAAAAAAAAAAATCAGAACCTGTCTCCTCACTTATATTGGGGGAACTGTTCCATTTCAAAGACTATTAACACCTCAGCCAGAGAGCTGAGTACCAAGGGAGTTAGCAGGAATGCTTGCAGAGAGCAACCAGTACATAATTTAACACCTGCCTGGGAGACAATACCCAGTATTTGAGAACAGTCTCACAGATATGTTCACATGTGCCCTGTCTGAGAAAGTTCATGGGCAAAGGAAAGAATTGTTTCATTATTTCCATGAGCAAATTATCCAAAGTCAAAACTTCTAAAACATCACTGCTACAGGTCCCACTGAACATGACTGTAGACTGACCACAACAGTCACTGCAATTTGCATCACAGATCAAACATTGTCCTTCCTCAGAGGACTGTCAAGACCTTTTCACTGCTGGCATATTCTATTATGTCACTGCACAATGCAATCAATGCCCCTAGGGAAAATGTAATGCCTTTAAGTAAAAGGCAGTATTTTTTGTAATTCTCCTCCTATGCTTTCCAGTGGATTGGCACTAGAACTCAGTGGGATGAAGCAAACACAGCTGTAGATCCCAAGTTCCAAGACAACACTAATTTCTTACACGAGCCTCCTAAGGCTGTGGGAGCCAGAACACCTCTATGAAGCTGTCTGGGGAGAGCAGTCATTCTGCTTAGCAGCTTGACCAACAGAGCTTTGCTGTTGCTCTTCTGACTTTGTGTGCATGGAAGAGCCCCAGCATTGCACAGCATGGTGTGAAGAACCTCTTGGACAAATAAAAAATTCCCATCCAAAGAGTTTGCAGTCTAGGTGTTACATCAGAAACTAGGTGAATGAAACAGATGAAAAAATATGGAGAGAGCAGGGATGATGAGTAACAACATCCAAGGAGATAAAAAAAATCATTATGACATGGTGGTTAAAACCTACCTTTGCCATCATAAAGATGGATTTAAGGTAAAAGACAAGGTGGCAGCTTTACAAATAAATGAGCTATGAACTGACATGTGGAATACATGATCTACTTTAGTAGCAGAATCACAGAGGAGTTTTTGTGGAAGAGGTATAGCTTTAAATTCTGTGGACATATCTGCAACAATCTTGTTTCTGGGGCCAGTTACAACAGGCTGAATAATGCCAGCTGGGAAGTCCTAAAGACAGCAGTGGTCTGGCTCAGCCTCTCTGACCCAACCAACCCCAGCCCAGTCTGAGCTGCATCTACAAGTTTTACAGCTACCACGTGTTGCTGAGTCACCATGATCTGGTTTGAAGATAGAGGCTGTGTTGTGGCACGAGTGCATGCAAAGGAGTCCATCTGAATGAGAAGTCAGCATGCACAAGCACCCTCTTCTCAGTTTGCTGCTTGTTTACTTAGCTCTGTTTTCTCACCATATACAGCCACTCTTCCATATATAGTAAAATCAAGTGTCTTGCTGCAGAAGCAGACTGAAGGGAGTCTGTGGCAGCCTTGAAGTTCACACTGCTCCTCACAAAAATACTTTCCCAGATCTATTATGGCTAGGGATCTTCAGCAGTGATTTTCACTGTCTTCAGCAGACAGCCTTGAAAGCTGCTGGACAAGGCAGGGAACAATCTCCCAAGTGCTAAAAAAGTATCATGGTTGAGAAATGCTCAGACTTACAGTGCAGTTTCTATTTCCAAGGCTATTGCTCATAAAGAAAAAAGGGGCATCTGAATTTTCTAAAGCAGCAGGAACTCACAGGTCACTTAAAACCTACTAAACCCCAGAGCTGTTCCTTAGTGCTATTTAGCATATTTAATGAATGAAAGTGGGATTTAGTACAGACACAAAAAGCTGTATGAAGGCTTAATTAATGAAGTACCACGACACACCATGTGAAGGAGAACCTCAGCTGGTTTTGCCAGAGGTATTTGCTGTGAGAAATAGAGACACCAGATGCCTTCACTACATTCAGCTCATGCACTGATTTAAACTTTAAACACGAGTGATTTTGCTCAAGCAGAAATTCTCTCTGAGCTACGGAACATCACAACTTCATTAAGTCTGGTGGGAGAAAGGAATTAAGCTCGACTGCTGCTAGCATCTCAACAATAATGAAAACCAGTAGTGTTGATTTTCTGCAGACTACAGACTACACAGAAGTCACTTCTTGCAAAGCCTCAGTGTGTTTTGTGTATTAGTATTCATTAAAGCTATTTCTAAGGCATCTGGCACAATGATACCTCAATTTTTCTGAAATGTGGTAATTAGCATAATCTCAGCTCACTTCTGTCTTAATTGAGTGTAACTGCTGAGGTTTCTTCCTCCTCCTTCTATTTGCTTATCTATTTACATTCTATTTCATGGACATATTCCATGTTCCAATTCCAAGACATTACAGAAGAGAAATTTCAGTTAAATGGCAAATCTAAAAATAATAGAAGTACAATCCCATTGTTTGTATCTCCGTGTGAATGCACCCATCCATCAAGCAAGATGCTTCTGCTGTACCCTCCCTACCTGTAGGAGGGTCGTCTGGACAGGATTTCTCTTCGTTTCTGTGAGTCTGTGACACTGTCTACTGATTCCTGTGAATCTTCACTTTCTGCTATAGTGGAGATCTGTAAATAAGAACAGCAATCAAATTTAACAAGGCACTTCCAATGCCTTTATTTTAAGGAAATGTTGACATCCTGTGAAAAACATCACAATGCAAGTATTCTATCTAGACAAAGTTACTGCTTAGTAAAAGGTCCAGGAAAAGATGACCACAGGCAGTGATCTATCATCAGAATGTTCTTTATAATTTAAATACTCCAATAAGAAAACATAAACATTAGTACCTATGTTTTTGCCTTCCATAATGTTTTGTTTTCATCCATTGCAAGGAAACTAAAATTTTTTTTTTAGTAAAATTTAGGAAGATAATAGCTAAATCAAATTAAGGTAGCAGAAATATTTGGAAACAATAAAATACTGAAGAAACAAAAATTTCTAAATAATGAGGTAGATATGTTAAAGAGAAGTTGCCTTTTATGGGGTAAATTGTCAGGAAAATGTCCCATATGAAGATATTAAAAAATAATGTAGTGCTGCAATTTTGAATAGCTGTGCTAAAAAAGGAGAAATATTTATGCAGGAAAGCTAAAATAAAAATAGTATTAAAATTATTTAGATAATTTTAGATTTGAAATGAGCATGACAAAATATACAAAAGCCTATGTGAGAAACAGAGCTCACAGCCTGACATTTTATGCACTGTGGAGAAGAGTCCTAAAGGCTCAAAAAATCTTGCTGGCACCCACATCTCACAATCATGAGCTAGAGGGCCTGAATATGTTCAGGGCTGACTGTGAACTACTGGGCTCTGAATATCAAAACATGATGGATCTGCATTGAACCAGGTGAATTCCAAGCATGGCTTCATTGTCAGTCTTATCTTCCACCTCCAGGCTAGTAATGTGTGCACTTATCTCAAAACTGCTCACCTCTGATAGATTAAAACTCTAAACTTTTGACTGCAATGGCTGAGGATGGTAGAGCCTGCCACAAACTCAGCACTGAAGCTGATAAGGAAAAAACAAAGATTATTATCAGAATGGCCTGATTTTAAATTATATATACTTTATTTTTTAAATAATACCTAGTTGATTATCTGTATCAAAAAGTCACAATACTTACTTTTTGAAATTAAACGTTTTTTTGAGCTCAGTATTCTAACAGCAAATGAATAAAGTACAGTCCTTGTCCTGTGTGACTGTTGTACACTGAACAATTTCTGCATTAAGTAACAGTGAACTTCAAGTGGATAAAAAGCAGGTTATAGGTTTTAAAGATTTCAGACCACTTGTCTCCTCTGCCTTCAAGCAATCTCCCCATATTGCATTACCTATCTTGCTGTGCAGAAGAGAAAATGCTCCGGCTTTACAAAGCACACAACACTCAACCTGCACATTTTAAATCCATTTCTATGTAAGGACGGATAGGTTTATTTTAAGAATTCGTAACATACAGAGACCTGTTTTGTAAACCAATGCAAATATTTCTCACAGAGCAAAGACTCTCATTCTAGAATACTGGCCTCATTAATTATTAAGAATTACATTATTAAACAAAGTTCATCCTTTTGTTTGATTCAGAATAGTATGAACTCTTACTCAATAAAAATGTCAGGAAATACAGTAGAGAGAAAATGTAGAGTAATACTGTAAGAAAAGCCATAAAGCTGTTAAACTCACCAGACAAATTCTAGAGGGAAATGAAACTCAGCAATGTTTGAAAATGAAAAGTGGTTAAGCCAGAACAGAAAAAAAAGCCAGAGTAGCAAATACTGTATAGATTTGCAAAAACATGATCCAGGACACAAATACATTCAAACCAGTGAATGACAGGCTTCTTTCAAAGGCCCAGTTCACATATTAGGAATTTCTTCAGTCAGTACCTGAACTGTCTGGACCTGGGGAGACTGAATAACTGATGGCTGGGCAGCCTGAATTACTCCATGCACTTGCACTGTCTGCCCATTGGGCAGCTGAACTAAGGTCACCGTGGGTGCAGAAGATGTTGCGTGAGCTGCTGGCATAGATACCTGCAAAGAAGAGACAGTGAGCATAAATTAGGTTATTGCAAAATCTCCTCAGTTCAGTATTTGTTTTGGTGAAAGAACTATGTCTCTTCCAGATCCCAGTTAGATGACCCAAATGTTTCACCGTAATATAAAACCCCCTGAACTGCCTGAGCTCAACACCTGACCTACTTCACAAAATAATCTAATGCAGAATTTCTGCAGGCTCAAACATAATTTGTAAAATCACTGACAAGAATAAGAAAAACACAACTGCCTCTATTTGGAGGTAACCTGATACAAACATATCATTACCTTTCACTTACTTCACTTGGATACTGCTCAGACTTGGGTGTACTCCTACAGACACTGCTGAGTCAGAGGCAGAAACATATGGGAGCAGAGCTATTTTTGTTCTCACTCAAGAAAATGCGAAGAGTTTGCCAGATGTAAGAACTTCACATTTTTAGGGAATCATACCTTTCACTTTCTACAGATTAAGCCATATGAGTAGCTGGCAAAGTGCATGTAAAAGAAGGAAACTGACCGTGTGTTCAGAAAAATTCCATGTGTTTGCAGTGGAAACAAGTATTTTGTAGGCAGTCATTGTGATTATTGTGTAACAGGTCAACACAAACTCTAGTCTCTGGAGTTATTTCTATGAGGGAAAACTGCCCACGTTTTGAACACGACTGTGTTTCTCCAGCACAGACCTGCAGGCATGGCAGCTCTGCCAGCAGAGACACACTGATGACCTCAGCACAGCACATTACAGCCCGGGCTTTGGGGACAGCACACAAAGCTGTTCACACTGCACGGGGCAGTGTCACCCTGGCAGCCCACAGGAGCTGCTCTGGGTAGCTGAAGTGCCACGTTCCAAGGCTGCTCCCTGGCTGGACCAGTCCCAGTGCACTTCCAGTACTCCCAGCTGTCTGACAGGATGTGTGTGTTTGGGGCTGGGGGCTGCTGAAAGGCTGCAGGGTGCCAGCACAGCCCATCCCTCCCACATGTCACTGCCCTCAGGGAACGACTGCAGGCAAGCATGAGCTGCTCTGGCAGCCCTCAGCCAGGTCACGGGTCACTGCCTTCTTCTGCCTTTTTCACTGCCAGCCTTCTTCTAGACACCCAAGTTTGGAAAGCCTAACAATCCTCCAGGGTCCAACAGCATTTTAAAAAATTCAATCCACGCAGCTGCAGTGCAAGAAAGGGCTGCACTGCTGCCCTACCTAATCTCAAAGGACTGCTATGTTCTGGATGCAGAAGGAAATCCTCTGCTGTCCCCATGAACACATGGTTCTCAAAAAGCTGCAATAGCTGATCTCTCAATTTCCATAAACATCCACCACTTACAACAAAATCTTGCTTAACAACAAAATTAAAGGGAATTACACATAGACCTCTCTCCTCCACAGCTGTCTCTCCCTAATCCACCAATTTGCATTTGCTTTTACCTTCCTTTTTCAGGAAGGCAGCTGCAGCATTACATGGCAGTACTTAACTGGCATCCGAGAGAAACTGGGGCTGAGATTAACACGAGAGCTCTTTCCTCTGGCAAATTATATTCCTTTACCAAGCGACCTTTCTTAATAATGCACGTCTGACTAAACAGTCCTTGGCAGTGACAGCAAAGCTGATCAACTGGAGGCCACTGTGGTTGGATTAAGCCCACAGCAGAGTGCAACTTCCGCAGATGTCTCTGACTCATACCTTGTGGAACTGGGACGAGCTTCCTTTTGACTCTGGAAACTACCCTGAACTCACTAAAAATGCAGCAATTAAACTAAGCTTGCAAGAGGGGTGACCTTACAGGAGATAATGAAAGAATTAAATGGATATAATTAGTTATTTAGATTTGGCTAGGCCTCCGAGGGCACTCCCTAATGCCAAACACTGCCACTTCACATATTAAAAATATCACAGTAACGTAACACTGATGTGAACCACACAAGAAATTACATTTAGACTGTTGTATCACCTCCAAAAACTATGTACAGGCTGGGGAAAAACCAAGGTGCAAATAAGATAGTGAATGGCAACATGGTGGTTCACGTGGATTTTAACCACACCTGTACAGTGTTTTCTTACTTGGAAAAAAAGTCTCATCAAGTACTGGGTAATCATGTCCAAGTAAAGTGCATCCTACCCACTACATACTTGTAAGTTCAGCTCCCTGGAGGTTAGTATGCTAGAACATAAATTTAAAACATTCTTGATTCTCTGGACTAAACCTTAAAGCATATCAACTGAGAAGCAGTTAACTGGTTTTGCAAGAGAAATAAACTACTTCCACTCAGTTCACACTGAAGTGTTATTCACACCACCTACATCCTGTGCCTAAGTTAGACAGTGAGAAAACTGCCCAAAGTGGCAAGCTGGTGCAGGGCAGCTGGTGGCTTGTAAATTCACACTACAGTTTCACCCAACAAAATCATCCTGTGCATTTAAACAGCCCCAACCCCTACACTATCACTTGAATGGAAGTATATGGACTATCAAGGGCAGGACTTGTTTGGAAGTCTCTGGACTACCAAAAGGTGCAATGACTTTAAAAAGACACTAGTCATTTCTAAAATGTTAAGTGTTAAGATTTAACACTTGTGCCATTTAAAAGACACTCAATTCCATAATCTATGAGATCAAAACCACGTGTTTGTTCTTTGCAGACTACAAATAGTTTTAAAATTAAACGGTTACAGAAGAGAGCCAAACAGATTCTGCAGGCATTTATACAACAGGGTTGCTTCTGCCAACCATCAGTGCATTTGCAAATGAAACCAATTCCAAAATCAGAGTTGTAGCTGGGATTGCATTTCTTGTCCCTCCAAAATAATTTGGGGATAACAAATGATCTACTTCTGTCTATCTCACCAACAATCCTGTGAAACTCTGAAGACAACCAGATAACACGAGCTGTCAAGTGTCAGATTATTTCACTTGATTATAATGCTTATTATATTAATCCCATCTGACAGGATGCTGTACTTGCTGCATTATTTATCTACATATTCAGTTTGTTTTCTTCAGAATTAACTGACTACTACAGAAAAGTTTTTTAACAGAAAACACAACAGCAAAACAATCCAGCCAATATAAAAAAGAAAAGTAGATTACACGTATTGAAAAAAATACCTTTCAGGTATAGTTAGAAATAGTGGTATAGCTAGAAATACTTCCATTCATTACTGTGTTAACATTACACAATTTACACACATACAGTTCTTCAGAACTAACATAGCCTGATGTGATAGAAGTGAAAAATCTCTACTGCTTTAAAAACGTGAAGACAAATATTAAAAGAACTATACATCACATGTGTTTCAGAATGATATCAGTGGAATCTTCTCTCAGGCCCATGAGCAGACATTATACCTCTTAAAAATATTAACCATAAGTAAAACTATTACACCATATGATTTTTATACCTGGGCTAACGTTGCAATCTGTGGTTGTGCCTGTACTGTCATCTGTTGGGTTTCTGCCTCTGTACCGGCTGCATCTCCACTCTGCTGGTTCTCTGCTCCAGATTCCATGGTCATTTAGTTACCTACAATCACAATATTTGTCGTAAGTCTGGGTTGGTATGCAAGTCCATTACTCTTGGTGGATCTGCCAGTAATCACTGCAGCTGAATTCCCATTACTACATACTGTTTTAATTTGCTTATTAAATGTTGCCAAATAATTAGTATTCAGGCAAATTCTTTTCATGCCAGGTGTTTGCCTCAGGTTGATTTTTCTGCGTGTAATGTTTCTGAAAAACAAGTCCAGTCTCCTCCAACAATGAGAACAGAAAAAATGCATTTTGCTCATCCTAAAAAAACCTGAGCAATTGCACTGTGATGACCTAGCACCTCTGCAATTTGGAATAAAGACCTGTCAGTACGTCAGGAAGGACACCCCCTCAGTGCCAAGGTGACCACATGCCCTGTGCAGCCCTCCCTCTCCCCCCCAGCTGCAGTCTGCAGATATCCAACAGCAATTGTTTCTGTGCTGGGTGCTCAGTTCTCAGTTGTCTTTGCCTGAACTAAATATGCAACATCTCCATGCAAGTTCTTTCCACAACCACACTGTGTATGGCTCTACATCACAGCAACTTAGCCTCTTCCACCCAGGAATTTTAAAGCTAGTACACAAAATGATGGAAGCCATTTCTACTTGAACCTTATGGTAAATATTTTTATATTTAGAGGTACACACCAGTTTGCCATGACCTAAGTTTTTTATCATATACAGTTCCTAATAGATATAATTATATTTCTAAGCACTAAGTGAGCAAACCTAGATCATCAGAACATACAACTCTATAAAAAGAGGTTGCATAACTTCCAAACCCATGCATGTAGGCAGAGTGCAATGCCTGTTAAATTCTGCACCCATCTGAGAAAATCGCTTTTCAGTTCTTAAGTACTGATATAAAAATGAACTTCAAAATACAAGAAAATTATATAGCAATGCTACTGTATTATACAGAGCTCCAAATACCAAATATTAAGCATGGGTATTACCTCCACAGCCACAACACTCATTCTGTGTACCACCCTGTGCTGCCTCATCTATGCAGGCCTCTGGCTACCCTAGGGCAGCACACCTCTCTTCAGAGCTGGTCCAAAACAACCACCCCATCATTTCTCCTTTGGGAAAGGCCATGGAGGCAGAGAGTGCTCAGATCAGAAGAAAGGTGGAAAGAAGCAGAAATGCCCCTCTCCTTCCCTGGCCCCTGAGGAAAAGACTCAGAAGCATCAATACAGGTGATGGCACCGTGTTCACACTCCAGACATTTCATTTTAGACACAAAGTCAGAGAAACTTCCATTTCAATGCAAACTACACCTCAGTGTTACAGCAATGAGAATACCTTTTGTACTGCCTAAAACAGCAGAGTCACACTTCTACCTGAATATGAAATATCTTAAAGTAAGTGACCCATAATCAAGCGAGATAAAACAGCTTTTCACAGTAGTAACTGCATTCTACATTGAAAGAAAGCAAGTTAATATACATAAATCAAAATCTGTGTATTTACTATTGAAAGTGACCGTTCAAATGAGCTTGTGTGTGTGCACACTGAAATATAAAACACCAAATAACTTAGTAAAGAAGGAAAAGAACTAAACCCGATTTTTCTTAAAAATAAACAATAAGAAATACTATTTTTAAAAAAAGCAAATTACATTATTCTAAGCAGTGGAGTTTTGTTATGCCTCTCTGTCGCCAAGATTTCTGTGCTACAAACCAAGTATTAGTCTGACATGCTCATGGATAAATAATACTCTATCCATATGTATACACTTGTAAACTGGCTATGAAAGAAAGGAATTGTAAACTCACTGCATTTTAAGTGGTCTAGATACTATAATTTTATAAGAATTTCCAGAATAGCCTGTATCCATGCAAATACAATAACCCAGTTCCTTCCTACAATACCAAGTCTTTCCCCTGTTGGTTTCATATTTCAAAAAGCACACAAAAAAGCCCCATGCACTATTACTATTTGCAACATACATTACCAAACAGCTTTTAAAGACTCAATTACAAGTTTAAGTGGTTTTCTATCTCAACCTTAATGTACAGTTATATTTTAGCACTTAGTCCTCCACGCTATATGCCATTTAAAAATATTCTGTACTTTGAAAACTACAAAGCAGACCATGATAGGTTCCCCTTTGATTTTTACCATTTCCATTCCTATTTTACTATTTGTCCAAGGTAAGCAAACCAATAACTTTTTCCCAATTCTGTGCATGTACCATGGTGACTCCAGCCAAAAGACTTCCTCATCGAAACCATTTCAGGAGCAGATCTTTTACATCAGCCACATCTCCCAGCCAAGTATCTCTGAAGAACTTTAAAACACAACTTTCCAGCTACAAATCCAAGTATATTGCAAAACTAATAATGCTTTCATTTGCTGATAGAAATTGTGACTCCAGCACAGAGTCAATTGGGATTAGAAATCGATGAAATGTTCAAGTATCAGGTATTTAGCAATATTCACAAAGGTAAGTGTGTTGCCAAGTTCCTGCAGATAAATGCAATGTTTTCCTAGGAGGAATTTCCAATCCTCTCATACACTATTCAGCAAAGGTCCTCTGTCTTTACAAGCTTGGCTTCCACACTTGCATCATCTTTTGCATATGTAATCAGCAAAAGGATTAACTGTTGAGATACTCCCTTTTCTACAACACCAACATTTCAGAAATCAAATTCTTAACATGAACTGCAAACACCTAAAAGGAACTTCCTCATTTCATACTGTAAGCACCAAGCAAGGCAGGAAGCTGCCTGCAAGATTTACACTTTTGACACAGTTTAAGTGGGTTTCCAACAACCTATAGTTTTTTGACAAGCTCTCAGTCGCGTGTTAATTGCAGGACATTTTATTCTTTGGACTCTGGTTCTATTTACCTTGCACTTATACATGATGGTATTTGTATTCTAACACCTTCACTACTACATTTTATAGAAATTTGTGAGAAAAAGGAGGAATCAGATTTTTGAGCATCAAGGCATCACATTCCAGAGACACCTGTCACTACACTGTCATGTGCTCGGGTATGATCAAGATTTCAAGATGTACAGGACCATGCACACAGAACTTAAACATTTACTAAGCTGTGTGGCTGGGTAAGGCCATGACGACGGAAATTAAGGCTGCCAATTCCTATTCTTGCAATTCACAGTGTAACAGATGAAAATATGTTTGGTTTGAAACCTTAACCTCCCAATACATATAAATGAATGCCAATCTGTAAATTTCCTTTCTAAGCTTTCGTACCCCTAGTCTAGACAAGCTTTGCTAATCAGTATCCCAGCATCTTTCTGTTCTTGTGGGTGTCATCCCCTCCTTTTATTCTTCCTGCCCTGTTCACAGTGGCCCACCCTGCTCCTGGCACGGATTTTCCTGGCAGGCACCACACCAGGACTTCCCAGTTGAAGACAGGGATCTGAAAGTGTCCTACTGGGGAACAAGTCTCCAGGGCATGGACAACATAGGGGAGCCAAGGGAGCACATTTCTCATTTTTCCTTTCTTCCAGGCTACTTTCCCAGCTGTCAGGAGAGGAGACCCACATGCACATACCTTGAGAAAAGATTAGTAGCTGCTGTAGTTGTACCAAGTATTCCAAATGAAACTAACTGAAAACAACAGCTATTAACAACCAGAGCTGGAAAACCAGAGACTGCTTGCCTAGAACATCCTGGGTATGAACTCTGAACACCACAAAGCTAATGAGCCTACCTGGTTAGAGATGGTTTAACTCATGACTTTTGTAGTGTACAGCTTTCTTCATGAGTTCAGAAATGCCAGTAGTATTTTATTTACCAATACTTTTTATTAATAACCTACATACTAATGATCTCAAACTCTGGAAGCGAAGACTCAAACAGTGAAACATTCAGCTGACAGATGGGCTTTTATTTTAGCTAAATCAAGACTGGGAGAAAGGAGTTCAGCAGAAGACAACTAACTGTCTCAGCTGAATTTACACCATGACCACAGCAGGCAGATGCTACTAAAAACAAACAGTTGTAGAGCGCAACTGAATTACACACAGTGCAGAAAAATCCAAATAAATCTGTGTCCTCAGCTGCATAAACCTGGGGGCACTTAGCTAAGGACTGCTGCAGAGACATCACTTCAGATTTCTCCTTGACAGGCATTTATGACAAAAGCTAGAGAGCTAGACTGCAACAATAACAAGAAATAGAGTAATCTTTAACTACTGTATTTGTACTGCTGGACCCTATACATCAGCTGGGTTACAGTGCAGAGCCTGGGAGCCCATATAAAAATGGGTTCTGTGGAATTTGGGTGTTCAGAGAAAGCAAGTATTTAGGGCAATGAAAACCTGTTTTATGAAGAGACTAGATGGCTTTTTATTATTTATCCCAGAAAGGATAACCTAGAAAATGTATTTAAATTATTAACAGCGTAAGTAAACTGGAAACATGTACTGTCTGATTATAAAACTAGCAAAGCTTAAAGGTGTCAAATTTTAAAGTATAAAAATGAAAAAATAAAAAATCTATTAAAAACTGAAAATTGATACTTCATGTACTCCATAAATAGAGCAATGATAATAAGAAATTTATTAGAACTTAAACATGGGTTAGACAAGCACTTGGGTAAAAAGAATACCCAAGAATATGTTGAAATAGTAGTTCTTCATGACAAAAAGAGTGCTGAACCAAAAGGAAGACAAAAACCTAATGAGTCGGGATTTAAACTGATTTCTAATCTTTAAAAATTCAAATAAATGCTTTATTGAGGGGGAAAGGTTGAATCCCATGTAATTTTTGCAGGTTCCAATAGTCTTTTGAGGCACCTACTGATCTTCACTATCTTTTAGACAGGATGCTGAACAAGGTAATGCTATCTCCTGTAATCCCTATTAATTAAAGTGAGCATCAATGCTGTGTATTCAGAGCACGAGCTGTTAGTTACCTCCCATTCCACCTGCCTAGAGTCAGGATAAAATAGAATTGTCTTCCCATAGGTCTCATCTTCTTCACTCTCTAGTATCCTCCCCTTGGTATGTCTGTGGTCTGCTGCTCTATTTTGCTTGCCTACATCTTTTTCTACCTCGTCTGACTTACGCCCATGAATTTTAGCACATGTCCTAAAGATTAGGCTCTGCTCCTTGGTTTCCCCTTGCTCACACAAGCCATGGAGTTTTCCTACTCTGCAAACAGGCTGCTTTTCATCTCCCAAGGCAGACTGGAGAAAAGAAAGGTGGAGGTCCTTTCCCAAACATCATGAAATCCTAGAAACAAAGTACTACACTGTGGCTGTTAGAGCAGATAAAACCCCTCATCCACTTTTGTACGCAAAAGTCCTTAATGTTTTCTATGTTTTTCTATGTTTTTCAGTTGGACAGCTGGCACAGTGAAACACAGCGCCTCTCCCTGCAAGCCTTTCTTTTCTCTCTTTATTAGCACTGTGGTGGCAATTCACTGTCAGAAGCTCAAGCTTGCACTGCCATAACTGCACCTCCAGGAACCACGCTTCACGCCTCGGAGGTGCTGTCACACCTGCTCCCCAGCAAGCACAGCTTTGCCAAGTGACACGCTGGAGAGAATCCTCCTCTGGCTTCTGCATTTATTTTATTAAAGTATACACACAGAGCCAGAAGAAAAATGACAGCCTCCAGAAACAGCAGAGCAGAGACCCAACGAACCCTCACCCATTCTGAGCCTGACTCATTTGCTCACCCCCTTCAGAGGTCACTCTGCTGCCACACTGGGCTCCTGGTCCAGGGCAGTACCCAGTCACCCAGCTGCTCATGGCAGTGAAGGACCACAGCAGCTGAGGGAAGAGAAATTAAGGCAATGCCTGCTTCTCAAACCCTGTATTCATAGCAGGTGTGCCAGTACAACTGTTCAGGAAGCAAGCACAGCTCCAGTATCCAAAGTTGCAGGAATTTGACTCATTCTGTATTTAATGCATGTGGTTTTAAGAAGCCACAGATCCACCATGAATGCACTGAGAAGATCATCAAACACCACTCTGGACACAACTATTTTCACATTTCCAGTGTAAGTACCAAGAAGATTGACCTGCAATCTGTAGACATTTCCACTGTCACCTTGCAGAGTGGCAGCCCTTTCAGCCACAGCTCAACAGCCACCTTATGAACTCCATTCAGTGGCTACCAGACTGAAGATGTTCAGAGAAAACTAATTTTATTTACAGCTAACTCATGGGACTTCAAATAACCAGTAATAAATGCTTAACAGGACAAGACAGGCCCATAATTATCTCTCTTTGTTACTAATGACTATGGTGGGTTGGCACAAGAATTGCAATTTACACCACAGCTTTTTTGTCATCCCAAGCTGGCACTGCCACTGCTCCTGGGTATTTTCTCCCCCCTGTCCTCCCCCTTGGGTGACAAGATTGTGTGTCATACCATGAACACAACCTACGTTTGCAGCTTCATCTGAAATCTACTCTTAACACTTCACTGAATGGGTTCTCCACAAAGCCATTCCATGATCACACCAGTTCCTGGGTCAGGGAAGCCCAAAGGCTGGGCAAACTAAGTGGAAGTAGAAATAAAAGAATGGCTGCAACAACCACCACCACTAAAAATGCCAAAAATGAAGAAAAGTCTTCTGATTGTGTCCTGCAAATAATCTGCAATAAAGCAATCTGCCAGGCAAACTGAAGAATAAAAAGTTGGAAAAAATCTTGTCACTGAAGTTGAAATATTTCATCTTGAACATACAAGAAAAATTTAATCTCTCTGTAAAAATACCCCGCACAAAGCAGAATCATTCCATCAAGAGATTGTAGTATCTGTAGTCCCACCCTCTGTCTCCACCAATGTGACACTCAGAGCAGTGTCTGAAAACTCTCTGCTGACTGAATACAGGCTGTCACAGCCACTGCAGATGCAAACAACGTAGTATTTTCATACAGAACACAGAAGAAATGCAATAAGGACTCCTAATTAAAATTAACAAACTTTCCTGACTCATTACCTTTTCAACAAAAGTTTTATCACACTTCTAAAGTCAGTGAAAATCTCTCATACTTACCAGATTTAGATACATGAGTGATGAAAGAATTGGATATAATTTGCTTTGCAGCTCACCCTCCCTTTCACTAAAGAAAAAGCAGTGGCAGGTTTTAAAACAAGGGCAGAAGACCAAAAATGTAATGTCACAGCAGCAGTGGTGAGCACCCAAACCAGCAATCTCCCCCAGATTTTGCTCTCTGTCAGCATAACTGAAGCAAGCTGACATTTACCAGGCAGATGGTGAATCAGAGGGCACAGGTTAGGTGTATGAGTGAAAGTGGCTTAAACACTCTTCATTGCTCTATCTTCCTGATTAAACTCCACACTCCTGACATTGTACACCTATCTAGTGCTTCTGCCTTCAAGCTTTTTAAAAGGAAAAGTCTGACAGCTATTAATGGCAATTATTTTCTTGTATCACCAATTACACGAATAAACACAAAAGCATCCAGCAACCATTTGGTACACACATATAATTTAATTCAAGTTTAATTTAATAATTTCATTGATGCCTGTTTTTGTTATATATATATAAACCCCTCCACCCCTTTTTACTAACCTTCTCTAATAGTTGGGACAGATTTTATGTGAATGAGCTCTGCAGAGCCCAGCAGAAGTGCCCAAGGGGAGACACCAGAGCATTTCCTAAGGCATTAACAGTGAAAAGCAAACAAATTACTCTCCACTGTCTTATCCCCTCCCCATTCAGAAATGCCCCAAAATACTGCCAGACTTCACTTAGACAAAACAAAATGTCAAAACAAATCCCAAGGTTACAAAGTCATTAGGTAACTATTATTATTATTGAAAACATAATCCATAAATATGTTCTATTTATAAATGTGCTGTGCTCCTATTGAAGGCAGTCAGGGTATTAAAAGACTAATTCACATGCTCTAAGTCTGTGAATCCTCAACATGCAGAACAGAATTGTGCTAACTATTTATAAACACCTTTTTATGTGCACTAAAAAATTCCAACCTTCCCCCAAAAGATATCTGCAAACTGAATTTTAGAGAAGCAAGACATTTTAAAGAATGTCTTGGCTAACATGTTCAATCTATTCACAGAGACTTCTAAGAACTCTGCCCATTTTGTCATTCTTAACACATTCGTTGCCAATATTATATTTACGTGTTTCAGTTACATACAAACTGACTGCACTTTAGTACAGCTTACCATCTGTTCTCTGACACTATTTTAAGGACATAAAAATCACCTAATTTTCAATCTATGCAGATTTCTTGCAATTCCTACGAACTGTAAAAGCTTTCCTTTCTCAAAAATTAAACCACATTAAATTTTCAAAATACATGCCCTGTGACTGCTGAAAGTACTGTGGCTCACCTCATCACGTGTGGCTGCTGGTTACTTAATAAAACCCACCAGAACAGTGTATCTGAACAGCATCATTTCTAAGCAGACATCTTTAATGCAACATAAAATACAGGCACCAAATGATTTTTTAATGATGCTATTTGGGAGCTGAATACATCATAACTTCAAGAAAAGCCTCTTTGCAATTGGTACAGGCCCAGCAAGTCAATAATCAGCACAGCCACTAGTGACGACCTTTAATTTCTGGCCCTGATTAAATTCCCGTTTTACCTTTGAGTGTGGGTGGAGAAGTGAGGAATCCATGACTCCATGGGATGTGAAGCTGACCTCAGCCCAGCTGAGAGCAGCTACCTGAGGCAGCCACTTCTCACATTTGCCCTTCTCACTCCAGTGCTGAGCTGTGACTGCACAGCAGTCTGAGGCAGTTTTTATTTAGAAAGGATGACATGATTACATCAGTACTCTGACAAGTGAGGGGGTTCTGCTCAGCCCGGGGTGAAAGCTTGCTGGATGGAACAGCACCCATCGAAAAGCCCATTAATGCAGCCTGACCCCAGGCAAGAGGAGTACAGAGATGGTACAATAAACACCTTTTCTGCTCGGGAGGCCCTGTGCCCAAGCTGGTACACCCTGCTCTCAGCAGGGCTGCTGGCCAGGCTCAGTGCCACACTGAGCAGCTCCATGAGCCCTCGCAAGGAGGCAGGTTGTACCTGAGAGCAACTCAGAAACAGTTCTCTCCTACTACTCAGATGCCTAGATATGCCAAATAAATAATTTACCCTGCTCTGCTGGTCAACCAGCAGAGCATTCTGAGCCACTTCCTTTCACAGCAAACACTGGCACATGAAGGTGTTCTAGCAAAAGAGCTAAGGCAGCCCAGAGGGACAGAAAGGTGAGCTAATTTTGCAAGCGGTCAGAGACCTTCTTTTCCACTGACAGGAAGAAAAGAGGAATGTGTCACTACATCAATTAAAGGAATATTCAGAGCAGAAAATGATCCCAAGTTACCAAGGCTAAGATCCATCTAAAAGAAGGTGCATGTATTCCTTTTTTCCACTGGGTAGAGCTGTCAGAACTTGAGATTTCCACCTGACCTGCCAGAGTCATTCAGATGAATATTATATTTGTTCTCCTCCATATGAATTTGTTTTATGGTCTTTTACTGCCTCACCATTCATTCTGGCAGAGTAAGAACCACCTAAAAGCGGTATGACATATTTTGACAACCTTTTAACATGTTGTAAGGATCTATGTCCACTTGCCAAGCAACCTTCAACCATTGCAGGTCTCAGGCATCAGCTGGAAGAACTGTTGCAATTCCAAGCCTGGGGCAGCCTGCAACTCAGTAGGAAGAGCCTCTACACGTTTTTATTAAATTAAGGGTTATCTTTGAGGTAAGGGAACTACTGAAACTTGTTCTCAGCAAACAACTACAGGAGCAATGACTGACTGCTCAGCAGAGTCACTCCCCTAAAGTGAAGAAGAACTGAGGTGGTGTCAGGACAAGGGTATTGATTTAATATGACTGCCTCCTGCACAGGCTTCACACTATAGATGTGCTAGGGAAATCCACAGTCTCAGTTCACTGGGTGAGTGACAAATGCTTATGTGAACAAAGCTAAAGCTACTTTGAAACTATATAGATCATAGCTCTCTTTTGGTGCTCTGAGCAAATCAGGAGCAAATTATAAAAAGATACAAATAAAACAGAGCATTACACAGGCCTACACCTGTGTTTAACCAGAGTGCTCCAAGCCCAAGGACCAATAATACTACATGTAGCAATCTCAGAGCTGTAACAGAAAAAAAGAATCACCTCCATACAGGTGTTTCCTTAATTGTATTAATTTAAATTACATACCAGGTATGATTTAATGGAATAATGCGATAAAGCCAGAGAACCACATAAACATGTTTATTATTACCTGAAATCTTTCTATTCCAAAGAAATGTTTTCAGAGTCCCTCTTAATTTTAGTGTGAAAGTAATAATAGATACATGTAATTTATCAGAATACAGTACTGTAAGACTGGACTAAAGGTTCTTAGAGATTACATTAATTAAACATGACATTCTAAAGTAATATGACTGTAAATTCTGAAACTCAAAACTTCTGGGAAGACCCAGATGTTCAGGGGACTTCCCCATGAAGAAAGTAAATGTGTCCTTTTCCACTGTATAATGTAGAACAACTGTCAGTGTTTAAAGTTCTATGTATGGTCTAAAATGTTAAATTAGACACCTGAATAATTTATTATTACTGTTATTATTATTAATAATAATAGTAAGCCTGAGGTTTAAATAATGTAGGTCACCTCAGCAAAATACTGTACACTGAAAAGGGTCAGACACTGGAATCCCAAAGTGACACACATCACACTTGTTTTCACATCATTCTTCTGTTACAGAGAACTATCAAAATCAGTCAGAGAACTAAGGGCAAGAGTGGAGTTTCAGATATTTGTAAGCTGCACAGTTAAACTTGACATGAGAATTTGAGGTAGAATTTGTGTCTGCTGAGATTTTGTCTTTTGGTGAGAAGGGACAGCTCCATGGCTGATGTTTCTAACCCATTTCTGAATGTCAGTGGCTAAAGCATCAATTCATAAGAAATGTCACTTCAGGTATTTATGCTGCAAGCTTGACAGACATGAACGACTAAAACAAACAGTACTCATTCTGTTTGATGCTTAGACCGTATGTGGTATTGCTAGAGTTAAACCCATAGTATAAAAGCATGAAAAGATGTAACTTGGTAAATATTGGAAAGTCTGGTTTAAAAAAATCAGAACACTTGTAATAAGTTCAGAAAGAAAACACAACAAAATGGGTGTTTCAGACCAATGCTTTCACTGTTTTATTAATAAGTACCTTTAGAAATTGTCACCTGAAAGTAAGGCTGTTATTCATACAAAACTGACAATTACCAAATATCAAGTCAAATGTCTGAAAAAAATTAAAAATAACGTGTATCTGTAAAAGCAACATAGTTCTTTTAATGATGTAATAGCTTTGTTTCATTTTTAACAGGCAGTATAGAATATTTTTTGCTTCAATGCTCTCCAGGAAGTGAAAACCTTTGAATTCTTTCTGAGGTTGGAGTGCTAGAGTAGAGTATGCCCAAGAAAAACATCACTTCGTTACAAACCTTGCCCATGTCCAATTTCTAAATGCATCCTATTCACAAAATTAGTTGCAACACTAAAACCAAAAGATCTAGGTCTTAAACCACAGCTCAACTTGGAAATACTTTTAAATCCTAAAATTGCTCTGGCTTTACTAGTTTTATTGAAAACATTGTTGCTTGGTCAATTAGCACTAGTCTTGAGGCATCATCAGACTATGTTGCATAATGCAGGAAAATTAAATCTGTGTCCCAGCCTCTCACTGAAAACCAACTGAAATGCAATGCTGATCAAACTTTGCAGTAAAACAATTCTGACTGACATTATCAACCAAGTGGATTCTGGTTTATTTTTCATGTATTTTTTAAATTTGCCTGGGCAGTGCAGGAGAGCCTTTTAAAGGAGAAAGATCACTCATAATCCTGCCAGGCAGATTTACTCTCCAAAACCATCATCTCCAAACAGAGAATAATGTTTCTCAAATACTTAACTAGAGTTTAAGACCTGCATTACCTGTGGGCAGCACGACTGTCCCCATGAAACAGGGGTGTGACTTGCTGGTAATGCTGGAGGTCTGCAATGACCTGGAGTAAGCAACAGGAGCCAGTGATGAACCAGAAAGGGCAAGAGAAAGAAACAGAATCCGTGTTTTGCATCAATGTGTTGTACACAAAAGAAAATCTCCACTTTGCTTTCTGCAACTACAGTCTTGCAGGCATTTCTGCTGGCAACGCTGCCAGCTCAGGCTCTGGTTTCCTCTGAATTCTTTCTTATTTACACCTTTACACTTGTCTGTGAAGCTGTCTAGTAAATGGGACTGGACAACCAATCTGCAGTACAGACAAGGAAACACAACAAATTTCTAGCCAGTTCTCTGGTCCAGTTCACAGGCAGCTGAACTGGTGCTACTGGCACAGGAGCAGGAACAGGGAAGGTGGAGCAGAATCTACCGTGCTGCAGCCAGGTCTGTCAATGAAAGCAAAGTAGATCAAATCATGGGTATAGATGTCACAAGACTGTGGGGAGCCAACAAAGATGCTGAAAAAAAATACCTATATTCTGTAATTTCATTACTGTTGTGATGACTCTGCTTAAGAGTGGGAGGCTGCAAACAGGATGAGGTTTTTTTATATAATCAACATTAGCTTTCTGAGGATTGGGCAGAGATGTACTTTTCAAAAGCCACGTTGCTGCCAAGGCAGCTATTTGCAGCAGGTAACAAACTTCTTCCTCTCTCCAGCCCATGGTAATGTGCACTGGTTACACGTGCCACATTAATTTTACACTACAACGTGCAGACCACTAGTTACAGCCACCATTAATTATTTCACAATCTGGCAGACAGGCCAAGGCATTTATCAGTTTGTAGCAAGTGGCACCACAGCGAGGTCACTGCCCAGGAGCCTTGGGCCAACTGACAGGATGTGCACCCAAGTGCTGGACCTGGACCCCATCTGCAGCTTCATTAAAGATATGTTATATATAATTCTGCCCAGCTGACTGGGCTCTTCATACTGAAAAGTACCTAAGAGGTGCACTGATCTAAGCTCTTGAGAAGACTAAAGTCTGCCTCTGATAAGGAGCAGTTAATTAAATCACACAGGTATCACCAGGCTTTTAAAACAAGGAAACCTTCCTCTTGTTTTTTTGTTTTGTTTTTTTTTTGGGGGGGGGGGGTGTGTGTTTTGTTTTTTCTCCAATTTACCCCGTTCTTAGCTTTCCTAGCTGCAAAGACAAACTCATGTGGCTCTGATCGCTATGGACAGAGTGCAACTCTTCCTTCTTTGGTTCCAAGTCATGGATATGCTGCCATTCCCCAGGATGGGTCTGCTGACACAGCTCTCTGCAGCAGAAGGGAGAAAGTTGTGTTCCCCCCCTTCCTTCCCCCAAAGTCACTCTGCAAATCTGCACTGGTGTTTTTACTACCAGCATCTCGATCAGCAACCAATTGAGCTCGCTCACGCAGGAGAAAATTAACCTACTGAAAAAGCACAGTTCTCTGTTGGGTTAGTGATTTGAACTGGGTTATTATGTTTTATATACAATCAACACTACGGCCCATGTAAAGGGATGGTCTAATGCCACTCAGCCAGGAGCAGGAAGGAGACAGCAAGACGTGTCTCCTGAGAGCCACACAGAGTTGTATCAGCTCAGACAAAACCACAGCAACAGATTATTTTGTTGGCATGCTGTTGGTTATACTGTGGCATTACTACACAGCACCCTTTTTCACACCTTCCATCCCTTTTTATCTCCCAGAATTTTCCTATCAGCACAAAAGGAAAATTTTGATGAGTTTCACAGAGAGGACAGGGGTCCTACACCTACAGTAATGCCCTAGGCTTTTTTTTGCAAGAGAAAGAAAGCTCACTACTATCTAAAAAGGTGTGTATTTACTAAACCCTGCTCATATTGTATGCTACTTGGAGCAATGGACAGGCACCAGTGGATTTTGAGGCCAGGCCAGCTACACACAGCCAGATGATGTGTCATCAGAAAAAACAGGCAAGAAAATAATGTTTCCCATCCATTATTTAATGGGGTATAAAAGATGATGAGAGATTTTACAGATGAGAAGAGATTTGACATTCAAGCCCCAGGAAAGGTGCAAGGGAAAGTAAAATCCAACTGATACTGAAACAGCATAGAGAATGAGAGATTTAGAGTATCACCTATAAGAAAAGTGCATGTAATGTTGGACCCCAAATGTCACAGGAGGTTGTAGAGATTCTGAAGAGATGATTAAAATATTGCAGCAAAGAGCTGCAGAGAACAGTAACTGGAGAACATAAAATAAAATATGAAGAATTAAAAAAAAAAGAAGTGCACAGAGAACTTGCTAAAAAACCACACAAAAGGTGTTTAAGCCTAGTAAGTAAGCAGCAAAATAATCAGTTTAATACATGATATTGAAGTCTGGGACCAGCTGTTTTGAGTGTTCATTAGCTCATGGTTAGCACATGTAAGAACTTAGGCTTAGCTGAATGATCCAACTCCGTGGTAAGAAGAACCCCAGCAGGATCTATGTCATCCAGCTTAGTTATAAACACAGTGATCATTTTAAAATTTTTACACAGGCTGCATTTTGTCATTCAGCAGCACAGCTTGAGCTGCCCTTTTCTCCCTGCTCCTTCCAGCCCCATCCCTTCCCCTGATTATGCTGGTATAGCCACTGTGCAGCCATGCAGCAATCAGGGAGGGACTGATCCAGGTGAAAATGAACCAGGCTCCACACCTCTCAACCAGCTGGATCACTTCCCTATGCAGTAGCTCAAGCATTTGTGCAAGTGCAATGGAAAAAACATGGAAGATGCTTTGGCCAGTATCACTACCAAAAAATGCTATGAGGAACCACAGTTTCAGTTCATCAGCCAGTAGACAAGCTTTAAGATTTCCGGAATTTCTTAGGCTACCTGCCCTTTTGCAAGTTTAGAAATCTATCTGAAAAAGTTTTTGCCTAAAGAGGAAAATATAACCCAGCTTTAGTTCTGCCATGTGCAGGTTTTCCTGGTAACCTCACTGACTAAACAGGCTACCACTGATCAACACTTGGAAGATCAGAGATTTTTACACATCACTTTACCTCTGCCCTCCAAAACCAGTGAAAGCATCAAGGACAGAGATTTTTATTTCAGTTTCCTGCACTAAGGGAGCTTCAAAATTGTTCATTGTAAGGCTTCCTGCAACTGTGTCTCAAGTAGTAAGTGTAATCTCCTGTCAGAGAACAACTGAAAAGTAACAAAATTCAGAACAGCAATTGGCAGGACTCTCCTATCTTCAGAACTATTTTTCCATCTTTCACCTAATGGTCTTGATGTATTACAAATATCAAATCTCACAATATTCTAAGGAGAAAAACAGGAATGCTTATTACCTTAGGATAATATCTCGTACCTCTCTGCACTCTACTCAAAACCACTAACAAGTAACTAACAAGTATCAGTGCTGCTTTAAACTGTACATAGGTTAGGTAAACCATATACACACATCCAATCAGGAACACGCTTCCTCCAAATTCTTTAACCTCTCACCTTAAAGTGGCTCTTTCAACACTGAGTTTTCTATTTTTTCCACTTGACACAAAATACTGCAAATCCAGCACTGCCAGACAAAAACAGCAGCAGAGAATCCTTGGCCGGTTTTGAGTGCTTTTTTTACCTGTAAGGCCAAGTAGAGCCTGGCACATTTTCACCTCCTGCACAGCTGACAAGGCTGTTCTAGAAATCTGGAAAGCTGGAAGGTGCTGTATTTGTTCTCACTCACCTTTTTTAACTGCAGTACAATCAAGTGATCTAAAGCTTTGAAGAATGAAATAGGAATCAATGCCTTCATGCTGGGAGTTGTATACAGATCATTAATGGCAGGCTGCTCAGGTTTTCATAATCACTATGAAACATGACCTCACAGACTGCAGATGAGGCAATGCAATTTTTGATTCCGTTAAAAAAAATTTTTAAAAATCACTGCCTTGTCATGAAACTTCAGCTGTTTGCAGTTAGGGTATCAGAGAGCTCAAAGCAAATTGAGTGGGGTTGTTTCTGCAGACAAGGATTGCTGTCACGTCCCATGAAACTAACTTTAGTTAGATTAGTGGCAGAAAGCTAACACGGCCTTCTCACTGCACAAAAGCCTTGAGAAGTGTGGCATGAGTAACTGATCTCCACTTGCTTCCAGAGATCCAAAAATAGAGGTGAAGTGTGAATATTCCATTTGTTTCAAAACGGTGCCAACAGAAATTCCAAGTTGGGGCCTTGTCTCCTATCAAAATATGCACCTACAGAGCTGTAGCTGCACTCAGGCAAGAAGAGGTTGCTTCTTACTGCAGCTACTCTGCAGAGCAGGACCTACAGAAGGTTTTGTATAGCAATAGCTGTGCTGCTGCAGGTTTCCAAGAAACAGCCAGATTGATGACTTGACAGCCTAAATGAGATGTTTCTAAATTTTCTGTATCAGCAAACCCCTCTCCCCTTTTCAGACCTTTGGGGTGTTTTTTGTGTTGGTTTTTTTTTGGTTTGTTTGACTGATTCTCTCCTTTTTTCACCCAGAGTAACAGACACAACTATCACCAAACCTATGAGAAAAAAATCAAGTTAGATGCAGACTGTTCAGTGCAGATCCAAACACCATACTGAGAGTACCAATATGAATACTGGTGTTCTCTCAATTAAATGAAAGCATTAAAAATTATTACACTCTTCTTTGCAACTATTTCATTTTAGGTCACCTGTGAGTGATGCTTAGCAAACACAACCACCTCTCTGTTCCCTTTTCTCTCTGAGCTGTGAGGTGACAAAGCTGGTGAGGAGATGCAGAGATCTGTGTTTGAAAATAAGCATCTGAGAGTCTTCCACTCTATTATGAAATAGAATAAAATGTTTTTCTAAAACTACAAAAAAACAAGAAGCAAGGTTTTCTGTCCCATTTTTGTATTTAAAATGCAGTGCGTATTCCATCAAACCAAGAATGAATGAAATACACCAATAATTACACTCTCTTTAATCACTCTCAACAGCTACATTGCCACTGAAGTCCTCAGATGTCTACTAATCAATTAAAACTTTAGAACCCTCTTCCATGTTGGTATTATTCAGTGAAGTGATGTAGGGCATCTTTGGCCTTCATTTCAAAAGAAGTGGTGGAAGTGACAGAAAACACAAGTTCAGATACAAGTAAGTACACGTGTGAATCAGGAAAATCCATTTTGAACAAAACCTATTTCAGTGACTTTGTATTTTACCACATAAATCCACATTTGTTGATACAAGGAAGAAAGTGTGCAAGTAGAGTCAAGATTTATGTGTTCTAAAATAGTGTTTAGTGGTGGTCAGAATGGGACTAAACACAGATACATGATATTTCTATGAAGTCTCTGGTATTTTATTTAAGAAATAGGAAACATGTTTCTAACCCCAGGGGAAAAAAAAAAAAAAAGACAGGTGTTATTCCAGAAACAGATTGTGAGCAGGCATTCCAATATTTAGGAGGAAGAAACAAAAATTTTAGAAGTGTTTCAAGGAGAAAAGTCATACAATTACTTAAAATTTTTATCCTTGTATACATTTACGAGGTGTAAAAATCTTTGCTTTAAAAGTTTTTTAAGTCTGCCACGTTGTTTTTGCTTACTACTGGACACAAAACTGCAGATATCCAGGATTTGAAAGGAGACCAAAGTCAAAACACTGTCTTCTATTCTAGGCAAGAAAAGAGGAAAAAAAAGCCTCACAGCTGCAGTAAGGCAAGGCTGGTGTAAGGTGGAAAAAGGCGTTTGAGCTGACATTTGCTATTAAAGCTGGGATAGAGGTCAAATCCTGTTCGCCGTGCGGCACCCAAGTCTGTGGAAAACTGGCAAAACAAATCCCAAACCGAGATTTACCAGCCGCAGCCTGGCTCAAGTTCACTTTGGGTTAAAAATACTACCGGGGGAGAGCAGCGCGGCCGGAGGGAACCGTATCCCTGTTACGTGACCTGCGCCGGGCTCGGGCTCTGCCGGCGGGTCCCGCCCGGAGCGCGGTGTTGGGTGA
>JAHLSL010000093.1:2929849-2964782 GCA_025920805.1 Petroica traversi
GCCGAGAGCAGCCCGAGGCCGGCTCCCCTCAGGCGCCCGCGGGCCCGTTCCACCGCGGAGTCACAGGATCGATCAGGTTGGAAAATATCTCTGAGATCATCGGGTCCCACCTGTGACCGAGCACCGCCGTGTCCGCTGGATCACAGCACTAAGTGTTAAAAGTTCCTTAAACGCCTCCAGGGACGGTGACTCCACCACCTCCCTGGGCAGTCCGCTCCAATATCTAATCACTCTGTCTGAGAAGAACTCTTCCCTCATGTCCAACCGAAACCTCCCCAGGCTCAGCTTAACACTGTGTTCTCTTGTCCTGTTGCTGGTTGCAAGAAACCAACCCTCGTGTGGCTACACCTTCCTTTCAGGTCGGTGAGAGGGAGAAAGTCCCCCCCTGAGCCTCCTTTTCTCCAGGCTCGACCCCAGCTCCCTCAGCCACTCCTCACAGGACTTGTGCTCCAGCCTCTTCACCAGCCCCATTTCCCTTGTCTGGACACACTCCAGCACCTCAAGGCCTTTCCCGAATAAAAGAGGCCCAAAACTGGACACAGCACTTGAGGAGTGGCCTTAGCAATGCTGAGTACAGGGGCACGATCACTGCCCTGATCCTGCTGGCCACACTATTGCTGACACAGACCAGGATTCCATGGCCCTTCCTGGCCACCTGGCCACATGCTGGCTCATGCTCAGCAGCTGCTGACCAGCACCCCAGGAACTTTTCTGCTGAGCTGCTTTCCAGCCACTCTGCCCCAGCATGCAGAGCTGCATGGGGCTGTTGTGACCTAAGTGCAGGACCTGGCACTTGGTCTTGTTGAACCTCATGCCACTGGTCTTGCATTGATCCAGCCTGTCCAGATTACTCTGCAGAGCCTTCCTGTCCTCCAGCAGATCAACACTCTCACCTAACGTGGTGTTATCTGCTAATTTGCTGATGGTAGACTCAACCACTCATCCTGATCATCAGTGAATGTATTGAATCAAACTGGGCCCTGTGCTGTCCTTGGGGGACACCACTAGTGACTGGATCCCAACTGGATGCAGCACCATTCACCACCACTCTCTGGGCCACCTATCCAGCCAGTTCTAAGCCCAGTGAAGAGTGCCCTGTCCACATCAGGGGCTGCCAGCTTTTCCAGGAGTATGCCACGGGAGATGGTATGAAAGGTCCAACTATGTCCCCACAAACACACTCTTGCCGTGGGGGACCTGCTACCCCAGCTCCACAGGGCTGTATCCCTCCATGGCCATCCCCTCCCTGTGTGCCCCACTGCTGGGGCAGCTGCCCAGACCCCCTTCCTCAGCCCCCAGTGTCACCCCAAGACCCAAACACCTCTTCCCTCTGCAGGCACAGCATGGCATGTGAGGTGCCATGGCCAGGCCATGCTGTCCCTCAATGCACCCCAGCTTCCTGGTGACCCTACTGTCCCCTCCCCACGTGGTTTTTCAGGTTATTCCTCTAACCATCCTCTGCTGCTCTGTTTTTACTCCAGCCTGTGACTCCCGTCCTGCTGCCTGCCCTCTCTGGCCCTGTGGCCAGCCCTTGCAGCCCAAAACCAGGCAAAAACCAGGGTGACTGCTCCTCTACCTCGAGACAGGTGAGTCCATCCCCATCTTCTCTTCACAAACCCAGCCAAATGCACTTGATCATACTCCCTGAAGAACAGACTGCTCCAACTACAGCCAGATAAAAACTGTCTGTACTCAGAAAAGCTGCTTTTCATTTCCCAGGACCTCAAGATGGCACTGCATAACAAGATTTGAAGCTCCAAATCCAGTTCATTTCTGCAGCTGTCCTGGCACGACACTGGGGCCAGGTGCATCGCATGGCACTGGTGAGCCACTTAGTTCAGTTCATCTCAAGTCTTGTTTTCTCAGAAAGGTTGAACTGATTTTACTTATGCTGAGTTTCATCTAAGTCCCCCCAAAATTGCATGAGATGGTGCCAGAGCGATTACAGCTGTACTTTGCCTTAGATTTTGTTGATTACAGTTATTCTAAAATAAACCTTTGATATTTAAAAAGGCAAGAAGGTAGCTTAGGTTAAACAGCTAAAACACTGTTTCATTGACAACACATAGTATGGCTTGGGCTGCAGCTCATTTTCTGCTTCTGCTGCACTTTTTCCCTCTGCCCTGCCTGCAGCCAGGAGCTCCAGGGTTGCAGGACAGCATACCCAGTTCTGCCCCAGCTGTTGAGGACTTCTGCTGTGCCTTTGGCTCATACCCATTCCTGTCTGCAGTGTATGGCTGACAGAATTTTTTGAGATTATTTTTCCTTTTTAGAGTCTGCTAGAATATGGAAATCTCCATGCACTAAATAGGTCTTTTTCAACTCCTTTTTGGAAGCAGAATGTTTCTTCCACTTAAAGCTTTTGAGACAAGCAAGAAATCTAAACTCGGTGTTCTTGATTTGGTCCATTCATTGGCATTGAATGGAAATGCTTCTCACTCCAAATCACCAATAGAGGTGCAAAAGGCTTGTCTTACCATCACGTCCTTCTCATTTCACGGGATACTGAGGCAGAGAGTTCTTTTCGATAGTGTTTTGACATTTGAACTCCAGCCCCATTGCACAGAGTTTTAATATTTTAATGCGTTTAACAAAGTATCTTCTCTGCATTTTGTTACCATATACAGATGTAAGTCAAACTAGGTAATTAAAAATATGTTTTAATTTGCCTAAAACATGAACATTTTAACATTTTGTTAGAATTTCTGCATTTCCAGAAATGATTCCAAATCAAAGGATAAGGGTTCTACAAAAAAAAAATTCAAAAAGGAGCCTTTGTGCTCCTTTTAGTAATAAAGTACTTTGTGGGAGAAAATATTTATGATGAGCAGAAGAAATGTAGCCATCTGAGTGTCTCTTGTTTGACTCAAGGATTCCTTCTCTTTGCCCTTTATGTTATGCTCACACAAGTGACAAAAATCACATACATTTACCACCCATACATGTTTCCCAGAACTGAATTGCTTGCCCCTGTGCAGCAAGCCTAAAGAATCACAGCAATCAGAATATAAGGGAATAAATTCTGGTCCTTGAAAGGCAAATAAAATGTATTAAAACTGTTGAGATTACACCCAGTGTTGCATCTCTCCATTTCGGCTTAAACCATGGATGAATGGAGCTGGATTCATGTTTGCCTCATCCTGGCTCAGTGGCAGAGCTCTGAGGACGTCTCATATGCACACAGCTGCTGTGGAACCTTCTGACAGCTGTTTTGCACATTCCTCCTTCTCTTCTGAGCAAAACTGGGACACTAAGCAAACTTGGAACCTCTTCGGGAGAGGGAACAAAAGTCTGAGTTGCAAACCCTCTTCTCTCACTGACATCGACACCTTCCTTTCGCGGATGCCTCTTGGGAAATCTGTAGAAAATAGGATAGCAACAATGTGCCAATTACCTGCAAAGTCCAGCAGGGAGAGGCTGACTTGGAGAGTGAATTGGAATGCTCGGCAGTTTTCTTCTTCATCAGCAAAAGTTCGCTTGACGATGAGTGAAACCCAGCAAGATTAATTACTTTTCTTACAATCAAGCCTCAGAGGCAAATTCATTAATTTTCAGCTTCCAGGATGGTTACCCTGGGCAGTGGACTCCTTGCACACAGCGTTGCAATTGATTGCCCGTGGCCCAGGGTCCATAGAGGCCAACGAGTGACATGCAGCTCAAGTGACATGTGAGGTGTGGCAGTCACAATGCACACGGTGTCGTCTGGAGCAGTCAGCATGAAAGACTGGTAGGATGAAAGAATATTTATTGTGGAAACACAGAAGCACATGCGTTTTCAGTCTACTTACAGCTGTAAAGACAGAAACACAAAAGTATTTTTTGCAGACCACAACTATCTTTGGAAGTGATTTATAACAAAATAATCTTTCAGCATCAAACATTCACAATTTCTAGAGGAGCACTGTGCTCTGGCAGTGCAGAAACAGAGAGAGTGTGTTTTGTACAAATATGACATGAAGCACAAGTATTGCTGAGGAGAAAAGAAGGCAAAGAAGGCAGTGTGTGTTCTGGGGCTTTGCAGCTGCATACACTAATGGATATTCTCCCAAGGAAATAGAGAGTATTTGCAAAAAATGAATGCGGATGGGGACAGATGTTACATTAGACAGTAAAGCATTCAGCACTTTCCACTGTACAGAGTATCACGTTGCAATTTCCAGCCTATACAAATTGAGCAATTGATTTTAAAGCAGATGTAAGAGAAGGCACGGGTGCATCCATACCCCTGTGATGGACCTGGCCATTCAGCAGCACAGACAAAGCTCTGAACTGGTGCTCATTTTCTGAGGAAGATGAAGATAATAAAAAGGTGTTATTCTAAAATCCAATGACAAAGGCATGCCAGTCCTCCATTTTGGTCTCTGCTTCTGAGACAGATGGAGGCTTAACTTCAGACTCCCATACAGAGCAGTCTTCTATCATTTCATAGCCTCTCAGGATCAGCCAGAACTGCTTACTCATCAGGACACGGACAAAACCCTACAGGTTTAGTATCTGCCACATAGAACAAGATTCACTGAACTCACTGAGCACTTTATTACAGAACTAGGTCTAAATTCACAGTTAACTCAGAACAAGTAACCGATAATAGAAACGGTTTTTCAACATCATCCCACTAAAAGTAATGATCTGCAGCTCAGGTCTGCCCTTACTGCTCTTGGACATTCATCATTGCTAATAGTAATTAATCTTCCTGGCCAAATACAGGCTTTACAAGCAGGCAGATTGCATGCTCAATTAGCCCAGGGAAATTGGTCACTTTGCTTAACCCCTGCTGTTTGAAATACGGAGTCCCACTGCTGCACCATCCTGCTGGAGCAGCATCACGTCTCTTCCACGGATGGAGCAGCCAGGGAGGGGAAATCCTCTGCCTGGAGCCAGGATTGAGCCATTTCCCACCACTTATCTCCTTGTGTGGAGCAGAGGACCTTCCCATCTCGCAGGCTGCTGCAGCAGGGTTTGCCCACTCTGGCCAGCATTGCCATTCCTTACGGAGCTCTGAGTGCTTGGGTTACATTCTGTGCTAAATAACAGCCCATTTCTGAATTATTAAATATCACCTCTCCCAGGAGCAGAGGGGATGTTTCAAGGGCAGGAGTGTGGGAACAGATAAGCACAAGCACCACTTTTTGACACTTTGACAGTGTGCTGTGTTTTCTAAGGGTAGCTAGAAGAATAAACCTCCTGGCTTTTTGAGCACACCGCCGAAAGCCCAGCCTAGCCCACTGTCTGAATTCCATGCAGACTAGGAAAAAGTCTCGGCTTTCCCTTCAATCCATGAAAAATATCTCCTGAAAGTCATTGTTCTCTTCCCATTATAGCTTCACTTTTCTTTGTCTTCCTCATTAAGCTGAATTTCTTCTCACTTTGCTTGAGGCCTGTTTAATGATTTCTCACTTTGGTTACTTTGTTGTGAGAATTTAGACTAGATTCTTCACACAGTGTCTTCTCATTGCAGAGACATCCTACCTTATATATCCCAGGCTTCTGGGGACCCCTACTCCTTATCCAAAGATAAATGATGACTTGTGTTCTCACTAAACCCCCTTCTCACCAGGCTGCCTCCTTTGCCTCTATCTCTGTCCCCTCTGACTTAGCAAAGGTGTGACTTAGGCTCAGCCCTGCAGTGCCAGCTCAGGTACAACGTGTCAGCCTCCCTCTCCTGTGCTGCTGTCCCTGCCGTAGGATCGACAGATGCCAGCCCTGCAGAAGCATGGTTGTTGTTGTTGTTATCCCATCTTATGGCAGGTCCCTCGTGTGCCAGATGTCGGCAAAACTGCTTTGGGCTGAACCTCTAAAGGTCACATAAGCTTTAAAGAGCATCTTGTGTTTTCGTGTGACAGATTGTCACCCAGAAGGGTGAATTGAAATGAACTGGTGACCAGGGAGGGGCTTAGACATGCTGTAAATACCTGGTACCTCTCCAAACAATGGTGACTGTTTTCTTGTCTGTTAAGCCTTTTTATCATGTACTTCATGGCCTGTGGGCCTGGGTAGGCTTAAAAACTTTCTGTTGCTTCAAGAGCTAGAAAAAGATATAACTGGCTTTTATAATTAGCATTCAATAAAGTACCAAGCATGGCTAATAAAATATGAATAGGATAATGACCTGGCACTGGGGTATACCTGGGTCCCTGCATGCCATGAATTGCTGTCATGAGGCCACACTAGCCCTGCACATGAGGGAGAAGGAGTTGGAGCTAAAGCACCAGTTGGAGACCTTTTCCTTTCAAGAAGGAATGGGATTTCATCTGCTGCCCATGGAGGAAAAAGCTGTTGGATGAGACACAGTGGTAGTGAAAGCTGAAATGAGAAACCAAACCAAACACAGTAAATCCTGTCAGGGTGAAAAGGGAAGAGAAGGGGAAATTAGGGAATAATTCCTGGAAATATCCCCAACTTTGGCCCTGAGTGCCAAACTCAGGAAATATCCCCAACTTTGGCCCTGAGTGCATTTTAACTTGGAGGTGGCTGTTGAGGGTGGGATATTCTATATCACCCTGAGGTTAAATACCCCATTTCTATCTGCAAAGCCTTCTGGTTTTGAGTCAGTTCCTATCATATAGAAAATATTATTTACACTGACTGCACAATCTGAAAAAAAATAAATCTTACCCCTCAAGAAGCTAGCAAACATTAATTTGGTGAATAATTTTGGTTCTGGCAGAAAGAGAAGAGCCCTGTGTGTGGTTTTTGGTTTCAGGATCACTGTCCACAGTCTTGGTTAAATGAAAGTCCATGTACATTCTGCAGCTCCATTTCTTAGCATGTCCACTTAGTATAAACTGAGGTTGCAGGAGTTAGGGGAAGGAGGGAGATGTTGTTTAGAAAAGAAAAATACAGTGAAAACACTTAAAAAATAGTGCAGGTTGATCTGAAGCAAAATGCAGGCAAAAAAGAGGGTGGGTGGAAGAAAAGAATGATTACCATTAGCCCTCTTCGGTTTCCATAACAGGCGTGTGCTATCTATTACTAATTTAGCTGATGAGAGAGCCACAATTTCTTTAAAACATGCCAGGACTCCAGTCTGTCTCTCAGCCTGTAATATCCAAACAACAAATTGGGTCCCAGCTGGGATGTGTTGATCAGCTTAAAAAGAACTGATTTTCTCTTCCACAGTCAGAAAGAAAGCATTGTCTGACAACATGAACCAAGATCAATGCTCTCTCCAAAACTCCCTGCAAATGGGCAATTTTGGCTATTGGATTGTCCACACAGTGATTCTGGCTCTGCAGCTTTAACTGTGCCCTGTTTCTGGCAGCCCATCACCGTTATCCATCCCCATCACCATCATCCATCCCACCAGCAGGGTCCATCAGCACCTTTTATCCCCCTCCCACATCTTCTGCAGAACTAATTACGCTTTGACCTCTCTGCGAGAGGCGCTGGCTTAAGTGAAAATGAATCTAAGCTGCTTTGAATCGGAAGCAGCCAAGCAGGAAGTCTTGGTCCAGATAACTGGGTTTAGCCTTTTTGTGTGTGTGTGTTTGTGCTTGTTCTTGCCTATTGTCTTTCAGGTTGATTTTTATGGACTGCTAACTATTAAAGCACAGCGATTTGTACAATACTTCCATTAGCCTTGCTATTATGTGTAGGTAAGAATGAGATACTGTATCTAATCACAAGTATTTATTTATCCAATGATATAACATATTTACTTGTGTGGCTACATAACATACAATTTAATTTGTTCTATGAATATAGTGAGCCTTCCTTACTAGATTTGTGTCAAAGCATCTGAACATAAATTGGAATTCAAATAAAAAATCACATTACTTTAAAGTATTCTTATTTAGCTATTGATAAAATAGCTCAGATGGGCACAGTGTAAATGACAGTAAAACTGGCATTTACAACAGCCCTATTAGACAAAAGGGAATTGGACTGAGAGAAGCAAATCGATTTTTTTCTACACTGTGCTTGAAGCAAAAACTGTGCGTAGAGAGGAATCTACTAATTTAGAAAATCTTAGTCAGTTAATTGGGGTACAAATGTTTGCTTTCTCCCTCTGTCTCTCCCTCTGGGGGTGATCTCCCTGGGGTGCAGGTGAGGGCTGTGGTGGGATGTGGCCTCTAGCCCTCATCAGGACCCTGTCTGACCTGGTGTCCCCTCTTTGGGACCATGTCCCTCAATCCCACTGAAGTGACCCTCACATGACACTGCTGGGAACATGCTCAGCAGCATTTTCAGTGCTGCCCGGGGGCTCCTGATGCCTCACCTGCCTCACTGCTGCTCCCAGGCAGCCCCAGTGAGCTGCTGCTGAGAGGCCCTGGGTCTGTCTGCGTGAAAATCTGCATGAGAAATCAGTACCCGAAAAGCAGCTCCTCACCTCAATTTATATGCAAAGCATCCTTTTTTAAAAAAATTTTTGGACAGCGCCTGCTCGTACCATACAGCTGTGGAAATGCATGTTTCCCTCCCATTCTGAGCTTCCCTCAAATCCCAAGGGTACAAAAATTTTGTGTTTCCAAGCCTCCAGCCACAGCTAGTGGCAGGCTGTGAGGTGCTCCGTGAGTGCCCAGCCATGCTGCCTGACTGTGGGTGTGGAGCCATGGGATTCACAGCACCAGCCTGGCTGGGAGCAGAAAGCTGAGAGCTGGCTCTGAGTGCAGGAAAAGTGGAGGCTACTGACTACAGATCTCTTGGCAAGATAACCATTGATTGCTCCCCTTTCTCCCCTCCCTTAAGTGGTAATGTTTGATATAAATGAGTTGCCATGCAGAGCTATATACAAAAGGATATTATACGATGGGGAAAAGGCAAAGCCAAGCATTTGGCTCAGTTTAGGCTGTTCTGTACCTTTCCAAGCACGATAAAATAACAGAATTATCTCTGTGTGTGCTAGTGCTTGTAGAAGGCTAATGGTATCAAAATGGCAAAAGAAAATGAGAATAGGTTTGGAAAGGCAGCAGAGTGTTATCCCTAGATGAGAAGATTTGTGGTTTAATTTGAATAGCTTCACCTTGGAAAGGCTCTTTTCTGAATGGAGAGTAAGTTATTCTGGGAGAGGAACTCTCCTGCCCATTTCTAGCAGTAGGAAGAGATTAAGAAGAACAGTGGGAAGGATGCTGCTGTATCTGGATGCAGCACATGAAGTGCTGATGTTGCTTAGGAGAGAATATTTCCTCACTTTTATTTAGCTCATGGGTGATCTCTAACCCTATGCCCACCACAGCTGTCTCAATCTGCCAAATACATTTAGCTCTCTTGGAAGCAGAAGTAAACAAGTAAAACCAATGTAAAGAACCAGTTTGGTTTCATTCATGGTTGCTTTTAGCAGAGAAGGAACAAATTGGACACTGCCTATCCAGGTTTCTTGCCTGAGTCTGGAGTTTCTGCTGAACCTAATCTGGATGAATCTTGATTTCTGCAAAATGGAAATGCAGTAGGAACTTTGTAGTTTGCAAAGCTGTAGTCTGGTCTGACCTTGCTCCTGATGTCTCCAACCACTGATTCCCATGGCGGACACAAGACCTGCCCTGAGTTACAGCAGTTTTTGTGTTCCTAAGCTCTGAATTTCATCCTCCTCTCATTCTCTGGGCTTGCCTTCACTGTCACTTCGATGGCTACATCAGCTACATGTCCAATAAGAAGGTGGGATAAATATCCAAAAGCTGCTTTTGTCTTTGAGGCTTGGCAGCCCTTATTGTAACTGTGATTTGAGAGGAACAGGAGGGATCATGAACTGTAGAGTGAGTAAACAATGCAACACAGTGCCAAATTTCCATGAGTTGGCTGACACAAACATCTCAGCAAGGCAGAAGCGTGGGAGCCACAGGAACCTGAAAATGCAAGAGAAAGCACCATGCTCAAGCACTAACTCCTGGTGAACAGAAACAAGCTGTTTCTGTAAGCACAATGCCAAAGCTCTAGTAGAGTGTGCCAACCACAGTCCACAAGGAATAACCTCAGGTTAAATAGCTGCACAGGCCAGATAATCTGGGGATGGCTTAATCTGCAGAGGGTAATGGGCTGGGTGCCAGTTACTTAACCAAGTTAAAATCTGAGTGATGGTGTCGGCTCTGTTAGGCAAGCTCACATGAGCTACCCCAGGTCAGACACCTTTGGGAAGGAGGTCTGGTTTTTCCCAGCACTGATTTATTTGTGCCAGGTCCCTGCTTGTTAGGGACACCTCACTTAGCATGGGCTGCTGTGAAGCTATGTGCTCCAGAGCAGTGCCTGCCATGCCTACATTTGAAATGGAAGCACAGCAGCCAAAAATCCTGATAACAGTGTTCTTTGATCATTCCTTTCCCCATTATTTCTCTCATGTCACCTCTGTGGGGAGGTATCTCAGGTGATGAAAGCTTTGTAGCGAAAGGTGGTTTTTTTTATCTGAACAAGGAATACAGTTGGAAAAATCAGGGAGGCATGGGTGAGGCCCCTCTCCATGCTCTGTGCAGGGTGGGGCAGGGATGGCTGCCGAGTGGTCTGTGGGATACGTGTGGTTCCAAAACTCCTCCGTCAGCTTTTGCCACAGCAGTGTGTCTAACAGAGGATATCACCTTTCCCTGCTGATCTGGTCTTGCTTTTAGGAGGGAATACAGGGTTTACAATGACAAATTCTTGTAGTGGCAGCCTACAAGGGTGGTTTCTCTGAGAAGGTGCCAGAAGCTTCCCTTATGCCTGATGGAGACAATGCTAGTCAGCTCCAAGATGGTTGTGCCTCTGGCCAAAGCTGAGCCCATCAGCAAAGGCTGGTAGTGCCTCTGGGATTGCATATTTAATAGCTACAGAAACACAGGTGTTACTGCTACAGGGAAGAAAAACTGCTGCAGAAAAAGGTTTGGTTAATAGTTAGATTTTCCTGTGACTACCTGCAAGTAAAATCAAACTCTTGGAGTTGTGTTTAAGATGGCCTTAATGCAAGAAATAATGGATGCCATGCCCAGAATTATGTAGGATGACACAGGTTTTTTGGGTTTGGAACATTACCATGAGAAGCTATATGTGTACCTTGAGTTACTCTGATAATTCTCTTTGACTGTGCCACCCTGCTGGGACACCAGCATGATTTCTCTCCCCAGCCTGAGACAGCTTCTGGGAGATCAAGATTGTTATTTTTCTTTTCACCTTTTAAATCTTCCGAGCAAGAACTTATGTGCAACCTAAGCAAAAAATCCCGAGGCTGCAAATAGCAGAGAAAGGAGCTGTAATGACCATATATGTTTAATGGCAGGTTGTAAATGACTGGTGATGTGTCAGCTGGAGGTCTTCAGCAGTGGAAAACTTTATCTCAGAGTGGTAGCTGCCACCCATTATCTGCAAAGAAACAAATGGAAAGGCTTCTGTGTCTTTGCTTGATGCCTTTTTTATGTCCCAGGTTTGGAGATTTCCCTTTTTCCCGTGAAGCAGGCTGTGCTGACAAAAAGGAAAACGGCTGGCAGCCGGCTTCAGAGTAAGAGTCATGCTGTTAGTGCAGCCTGCATGCTCCCAGACTGCTCTCTGGGGCCTGGCTTCTGCTGCCTTGCTCCCACTGGAGTCAGGAAAGACAGAGCCAAGCTCCTGCACTCCTTGCTTCTTCCTAATTCCTTGTGTGGACTGTCCTGTCCCAAAGGGACAGCACTGGCCAACTGTCTCAACCAAATGTGGGTGCTGGTGATAGTATCTGCTGTAACCTTGGTCAGACCAGGTCAGATCTCTTCTCTTTATCTGCCTTCCTATCTTTGAACTTCTCCATCTGGATTTGTGATCATAAAGAAAACAGTAATTTCTTACTGTGTGGTTTTTTCCACACAGTCTGTGGAGTTGCACAATTTCTAAGCAAGTCAGGAAAAAGATGTAGTTCAGATCGGTCTAGATTGTTTAGCTGGTACAGACCCTCATGGAGGTACTTCACCCTTTCTAAAAAATTCCATTTATATCCAATGCAACAGCAAAAAATTCTATTTTTTGGTAAAAGCAAAATATTTTGATGCCTTGCTCTATCACTGTGAATGCTTTATGAGAGACATACTTCCTGGGATTTCAAGCAATTTATCTTGGGAGTGCTGATTTTGGGGTGGTGTTCATCTGGTGCAGCTCCCTGGCTTGGCAGCCAGCACCCATTCCAGACAGTGCCAGGTGCTCTTCCCGTGAGCAGCCAGGACGGGGGGCTGCCTGTGGGAGTTTTGGGGGCTGTGGGTTACCCAGCATGCTGCCCCTGCACAGCCCTGCTGCAATGCATTATCAGGGCAGAGCTGAAGATGGCAGCAGGAATTTGGTTTCTCTTCCTGTATTTTGTCTCCTTGGGAAATGCAGCGCAGGGCTGCTGCAAATGGGGCTGTGATATGTGTTTAATGACATTGCTCCTGGGGTCACTGCAGAGAAAGAAACTTCTTTTCCCTTGCTTTTAACCCTACTTCATGCACAAAGGACACTGAAAAAACGCATAAATCTCCATGTGGGTGTTGAACTAAGGGGACTGCCTTGCTTAGGGATCCACATTTGATGTGGGGACACAGGCTGGCACCCCAGACCCATGTGCTGCCTGCACGCCTGTGCTCCCAGACAGACTGACATCTCCATGCTATCTCCAAAGGATTTCAGGAACGGGTACCATGTGGGTTTGCAGTGCCCAGCTAGAAAAAGAAAAAAAAATTCAAGAAAGATCTGCATCTTGTGCTGGATGCCTTGCATCCCCACAGGGCTGATGCTGAGGTGGCTGAGGAGGGAGCACTGCCAGAGGTACTTGGGACTGGGGCTTTTCCTGCTCTATCAAGGGGGAATCATGGCGTGAGATCTGCTTCTGTTGTAGCAGTAAGCAGAGGAGGGATGCCTGATGCTCTGCCAAGTTTGCAGTCATGAGCACTTGACTCTCAAGCCAACAAGAGAGGCCAAGGAAAACAGCAGGAACTTTATTCTACATCTTAATTTATTGATGTTTCCTTAATCCTCTCACAGACCTCATCTGTTTGAGAAATCAGGTTCATATGTCACCTGTAATGTCTCCTTCCAGACAAACAGCACCACAGCATCTGCAATTTTCATAAGTGTGTTGCACTTTGAAGACGAAGATACATGGGACACTTCAGCACAGATTGCTTTTAAGTGCTGCAGGATTTGCCTCATCAACATGAAGGTCTATTCACTGTACAGTGCATGCTGGTATTAGTTTCAAGTTGCTCAGATGCATCAAAAGCAGAAGAGCCCATTTCTCCAGGCAGGCACTGTCAGCTGATGCATTGCCCAGATCCTCATTTAGAAGGCAGAAATTGAGAGGAGACCTCAAAAAAGGAAGGAAGAAAAAAAAATAAAAAACAACCCTGTAAACTTTACATAATTTCCTGGGTTTCATTCATTTTACTGTAATTTTACACATATCTTCACATTAAGAGCTTATATTGTCAGAGGAGCACTCAGGATAAGTAATGTCACTCAACGAGTCACAAATGGAAGCCATGTCGGCTGGCATTGCAAAATGGATCTATAACTGGCTTTTTGTCCCTCAATTTGACATGATTTAATTCGATTTCTGTGATTTATGGCTGGGAGGAGGATGCTTGCTGCTCCCCCATTCCCTCCATGCATCCAGGCTTGATGTCTTCTCCTCTTCTGAATATCCTGGCTTTTGGAGGTAATGAGTGTCTGAAAGGGCAGTGCACGCATTTCCTGCCTGAACTGATTTGTAAAGCAGTAACTGGCAGAGGGAATTTTTTTGCCTGTCCTTGCTGACATCCCAGGATAACACGTATCACTCATGCCAGCCCTGAATTTGGAGATCATGGCGAAACTGCATTTGTAAGAAAAATGAGTGAGGCGTTTGGGGTGAGTTATGGAGAGCTGCAAGAATTTACTGCCACAACACGGAGCTGCCAGTTACAGCAGCCACTCCAGGCTGCTGCTGCTTGGAAGCCTCCTCTCTGCATGTTTATTTATTCACTCAGCTCTGACACAAAACCTGCCACCTCGGTGAGTGGCGAGGAATAACCATCACTGATTTAGCAAGAGGTGTTACATCTCAGTATCAAATACAATAAATTCAAGATAATCATGCACACATAGCAGAGGACCAACAATTTCACCTTTGTGGAGGCAGTGTGTGAAGGTCCCCACAGCCAGCTGAGGCACTCCTGTTCTTGGTGCCAGTGCCACTATACACCTGTGAAATTAGGGCAAAATTTACTGCTGGCTGCGGCAGTAGTAGGACAGACAGACTCCTACCATGACCCTGGTGGGTCATTCATGGCTTTCTAGTACCCTCTTTCCTTGCTGCATTATGCTTGAGTCATGAATATATGTATTAACTACAGAATTGTCTTAAGCAAACATTTATCTTGTGGAGCAGTGGCTGTTGTTAAAGACACCGGGGATGGATGTCTAGGAAAACAAGCCCATTCAAGCACAGCACTGGAAATGAGGACGTCCTCACAATAATTTTTTCCTTGGGTTAACAGTTTCCAAATAAGCAGGTGAAATGGTCTGAGGTGATTAAAGCAATAGAGAAGATTAGTTTTGTTATATGTAATCACCTTTGCCTCTCTTTTATGTGTGGAGTGATTTTCTCAGCAGGATGTGTTATCTATTTTAGGGAATGCTAGTCTTTTTGTTATTCCTTCTTTTTTTTTTTTTAAATGTAAATCAGCTTTTTAATCTTTTTGTGTCAATTTGATAGACTGTAATAGCAAGTCTGTTTGGTAGTAGATTCCCCCCTTCCCCAAGCACTTCTTTGCCTTTAATTGCCTTAATTGTTCCAATTTGAATAAATCTGGAATCGCACCTTGGCTTGTGGAAATTTCCTGCAGATTGTAGTGTTCTGCATGGAGCCACTCATTCAGATTTCTCTGTCATTTCTCTCAGGTGGGATGGCAGGGGTGGGGGGAAGGTGGAAAACCCAGGTGGTGCCTGATCTTGGCAACAGAGTTTACAAGTGCTCCTCTAGGATGGGCTACATCTCAACTATATTCACTCCTGCTCCTACAGCAAGTGGACACTTCATCCTGCTCCCTGGCTGCCCCCGTCTTCTCAAAGAGATCCAGTTTGGGGTTAAATGAGGCAGACCTCATTTATTGCTTTTTATTACTGTTGCAACTTCTTCTAGCAGCACATGCAATGCTGAGGCACTGTTTCTGCAGGATTTCCTCTCCCTGTGCCTCACAGGAAGGCATGGATTCAAAAAGCTTATTTTAAGTGACACAAAGCAGTAGTGGCCTTTTCCAACAGTGCTTCGTTCCGTTGCCCCCAGCACTCTCCTCATTTTGGAGGGAGGAGGCTCCTAGTGGATGTTCCTGGCTGAATCCCTGTGCTGCTCATTGCCTTGAGAAGCTGCAGACCTTGAGGTGTCGCTCCAGTGTGGATCACAGACAGAAGGAAGGGGAAGGTGTAATTTGGCATCCTTGTGCATTTCATTGGTGAACTAATTTGACCCTGGCAAAAACACATATCTCCATCAATCCCTAGATCTTGGTGGGGCATCCTCACTGAAAGATGCAACAAGAAGATAATGCCTCCATCAGTATGGGATCTGTTCATGATGTCGTGTGAGCTGATACAGCCATATGTCAGGTACATGACCGCATGGAGAAGAGCCTGAGAAATTATTTCTTATAGATCACTTGGAAAACAGTTCCCAGAGCAGCCCAGATGAGAAGGGCTCCCTTGGGAGCACTGGGAAATGAGCATTCATCTATCAGGGATGTCTTCAGGAGGTGGAGACAGCTGTGGGCCTCCTCCTGCACTCCCTGGACAGAGGGACCTGCAGATGGTGAGAGGTCCCTGCATGTGGGGTGTTGCCTGCACTGGGAGGTGGTAGAGAGGAGTGGTGAGGAGGTAGAGAGGGGCTTCATTTCCAAGGAAATTGTGCCCAGAAGGCACAAGGCAGCAGAGAGGAGTCAGTCCTCCTCACTTAGTCTGTCCCCATGACATCCAACCTGAAAGCTGCTGGGACTGGGGGGGAAGTGCTCTTTTGATGAAGCTGTCACCGGGGCACTCACGAGCTCTGGAGTCACTCCCTCTTGCAGGGAGTAGTTAAATGTTACTGGGAAGTTAAGAAGGAAAATGCTAGATGATTGCTGTGGAGAAAAACAGGCTACAGTGAAGAAAGGAATTAAGTGAAAAATAACAAGATGACCATTATTAGGGAGAGAGATGCAAAGAGATAACAGGGGGAACAAACATCTAGTACAGTATATTAGACTTGGGTGCGGATATAAGTATAAAATGCTCCACAAGTCCTGTAATTGAGAAAATCCATCAAATGTCCTGACAGCTGTTCCAGCATTTCCAGAAGTGATAAAACTTGAATTTATTTCACTTCTGGAAAGGGGGCAGTATCACCTTCTGGCGGCTCTAATGAAATGCCATAAAATTTGAGGAAAAACTGTGCTGTAAAGTAATAAAAAAGGGCAGTCAGCAGCGAGTTGTTTGCTGAAACACTGATGTGGGGACGTGGCGGGGTGGACCTGCTCCCACTGGTCACAGACCCGGGCTGGGGGAATGCTCTGGGCCCTGGCCCCATTTCCTGCAGCCATGGTGCTTGCAAGTGGCCATGGCAGAGCTGGGCATGGCTGGTTCTTGGCCCTGGTCAGGAGGTTACAGAATGACCATGAGTTTGTGCCAAGGCTCAGGCAGGGCTGCAGAGGAGCTGGGAGAGGCTTGTGTGGCATTCACCCACTGCTGGCCAGCCCCAGTACCTGGGCTGATTCAGTGCAGAAGAAGGCTGCAGAATGCAAGCACTGAGGAAATTTTCTTAATTTGGGTTTTTTATTAACTATATCATTTGGTGACAGGAGAGAAGGTCATTGCTGTTTACCTCCTATGGTAGCTGCTAGGCAATAAGCTTGTTCTCCTATTTAATTCGTTAATTGAAACTAAATTTGTAATACAACACTTAAGTTATTTGAAGGCTCTTGGACTCTGTAATTTAACCCTAATTTGTTGGCAGGAGAGCACACCTTTTGCATATATATATATTTTTTTTGGCTCACCATCATCTCTCACGTAATTGCTGAGACAGTTTTCTTCCATTCCCTAATTTCGTGTAAATGCCGCAGACACCTTGGGAGCCAGTGTTAGTACCCCCAGCTGGCAAATATTAGGGATTTGGGTAATAAGTTTAAATAAGAGTGGGAGGAGACATCTAAAAATAGAAGGGAAGGAAGAGCAGTTCTGGCTGTGCAGAGAGACCCCTCTCCTCCTTCTCACCGCTGTTGGGTTGGGCTTGGGGTGACCAGCCACACCTTGTTTTTCCTAGGTGATACAAGAGGAAAGTGGCCAGGAAAGCAGACCAAGAGCCACCAATTTGCTCCCACTTAAAGGTTAGTAATGTAAAATCCTCCATGCCAGATGAGAAGCTTTGGATGAGGCCATAAGGATGACCTGGCTGACATGTCCTGGTTGTTATGAGAAGTAAAGCACTGTGTACCACTGGTTTCTGCTCTGTGGGGCCCTGTGCCCCACTCTGTGACCATGGTCAGTGCTGGATTTCCACCAGCATCTGCCACTCATGGGCTCCTCATGTGGCTGGTGGACCTTTTGAGGGGTAACTGGGACAACTGCACGGGATGAGAAGTGTAGTTCGGTCAGATTGTGGTTCCCAATAGCTTGGCTGGAGGATGAATTATAGGAGTTGTGCAGGAGTAGGAGTCTGCTGGAGGGGGCTCAGGTTGAGGGAAGCATCTCACTGCCATTGTGCAGGAGGTGCAGCTGCTTGTGCTGCACAGCATGCTGAGTGCTTTACACCACAAACCAGAAAAATAAAGAAAGACAAAAAGGTGATCTGTGAAAGGATTATGAAATTCCTAAGTGGGCTTGTCCTTTCACACACACTGGTGTATATTGGCCAAATTGGAGAGGCTGAGCTCTGCTGATAACCCGTGTGCTTTATTCTGTGTTCCCAGCCCATGTCCCTGCTGCTTACAGAGGTGTTGAAATGAGCAAGGGAATGATTATCTTTAACCCATCATAAGAATTCAGAGCCCTTTTCTCCCAGCAGGCCACTTGTGGTCTCTGTTCTGTTGCTTGGCAGTGTGAAGAGTGGGAACCAGAGCAGTCCTGTGGTGTCTGACCAGGTGCCACAGACATTTCCTAGACTGCTTGTTGAAAATAGCATTCTCCACCATCAGTACTTTGGGGCAGCCCAGGACTTCCAGCAGGAATTAGCTGAGTGTTAGGGAGAGGATTTCCCAGAGCTTAGGTGACAGTGTATTAGAGGCTTACACTAAAATACCCTGTAGCGGGGCAGAGTGAACCCCTTCCCAAGGAACGGTGCTGGCACTGCACAGAGGAGAAGCCTGATCCTTCCCATGGCTGGGCAGGATCCTTCTGATTAACCCAAAGTCCAGATTTCTACATGAGGGTTCCCATGGCAACCAGGCTGCATAGATTAAATATTTTAAAATATGGAAGTGATGCTGGTGTGTGAGGCGAATGCAAGAACTTTAGGGCGAGTGGTGTCTCTCTGTTCCATCCACGTGGACGGGTTGTGGCCCATGCCGTTGTCCTGCAGCCCAGCCACTGCCATCTCACCTGGCAAGGCTTTCCAGGCTGGGAACAGCCACCCTGTCCATCATCCTGCCATCAGCATCACTGTCCACAGCCTCCGTGGGACATCTCTCTCCAGATCATTTTCCACAACAAAAACTTCAGGACATGAGGCTGGCCCCTCTTGGCAGTTGCCTCCTTTGCTGCTAGTGCTCTTTAGAAAAGAAAGATGGAAAATGCAATTTAAATGCTGAACAAACTTTCCCCAGGCTTCTGCCCAGTGAAACATAATTTGTGGAGAACTTCAAAGAGGTTGCCAGTAACTTGGGGGGGGGGGAAGCAAAGCAAAGAACACTGCTGATTTACCTTCATTGTACAGCTGTTGGAAAATGCTGGCCATTGAAAAGCAGCAAAGTGCTCTGTGGGAAGTGAACAGTTTAATGATATTTTGATGGAAAACTTCTAATCCACTAGAAAGGAATAATCTGCTTTGACCTTATTTTGTTTCTGACATACTGTTTCACACAAAGCACGTGGCTTGGGTGGCACTGGCCCTGCTCACAGCATCAAGATTATTCTGCCAACTCCAGCAGTACCCATCCTGTGGCAAACCAAAAAATACCACTTACAGCAACACAGGATCTTAACTGGGAGTTGCACATTTCAAGCTCAGGGTAGTCACATCTTTTCCCACTCGTCAACATTAATTTATTGATCCAGCAATTGAGTAATAGTGGCAATACTGAAGGCAGGTGGTGCCAGCATCAGGGCATCCGCAGGGAGGTACAGATGGCCCCTCCAGACACAGCCGAGCTTTAACAGCACTGCAGTTTCAGCTCCCAGCTTTGGAAAAGAGATATCTCATCTCTGAAATGACTGGAAAGTTAGGGAAGTTGAGTTTTAATGGCACCCACCACACCTATATCCACTTTTAACATTTCAGCCTTGTCTCTAAGGTAAAGAAGAGTGAGGCTCATTAGAGCCCTTTTCCTAATTAGCTGCTGCAAACAGATTTTATTTTATAAATGCCTGAATGTAAAGTTATTTGTGTACCTAATTTCTTTTTTATGTTACATTTATTTTTAAGTGTAATTCACAAAGGCTTCACATTTATAATTCTTTCAGGGGCATTACAACCAGCGATGCACATTTATTACAACCCCTTAATTTGCTGCATTTTATTTCCATATGCTTTTGAATTGCTATTGAGCTTGTTTCATGCTCTTCCCATCGTTAAATTGTATTTTTTTATTGTACATAAATGGTAAATAATTGATACCTGCCATCTGGTGCTAATCATCCTGCCAGCCCTAAGTCTCCACCCTGTCCTTTCATTCCTTGCTAGCTCTCCCTATCAGTTCTTACCCTTTCTTTCCCAATTTTCTCTGCATCTTCACCCCTTTGCTCCCCGGAGGTGCTTGCAGTGATGTGGTGCCAAGAAATGCCCTGCCCTTCATCTCTGCCTGGTCCAAATACTCCTGACACCTTTCAGGGGAGGCAGTTTCCCTAGGGATATTCATCCCTGCCCAAGCTCCCCTCATCCTCATGGTCCATCCAGTCCCATCACCCAGGGATCACTGCAGACCCCTCAGCCAGAGCCATCCTGCCCCAGCAGTGCTGGGCTTTGCACCATCTCCTGTGGTGCCCATGTGCCTCATTGCTTCCTTGCCAGCCTTTCCTCCTCTGTTAGACCCCTGAGAGATGAACGCTGAACTGCAGGGCTGGCTTTCTCTCAGTATAGTCTGGGCTGGAAAAATAGCAGCCAGACATTAGAGATTAATGGCAGCAAACCTCCCATGCTGGTGGCTTCAGAGAGAAGCAGCAAGCCAGAAGTCACAATGCTGTGACCACCTCCTGCCCAAAGTTCCTCTGACTCCTGACATTGCTCAGCAGTGAGTTTCATGGGCTACGTACTCTAAAAACCACATTTGCAAAGTATCCAGTTGCCAAAGTAGGGAAAGCCCAGAGCTGCCTAAAATTAGAGAGTGCTTTCCATGAGCAAAGCCATTTCTTTGTCTTAGCCTGAATGAAATGTTCCTAGACATAAGTAAAACCTCATCGTAGGTAGATTTTTGGGATGGAGAATGTCTATCTAAATGGTTAAGAGTTCAGCAACCTTGTGAGTACCAAAAGCAAGGCTTTAAGAAGGGGAATACTTGGGAAAATGAGGAGCCAGCATTATTACCAGCCCAGCTGATAATAACAGCTGGCGCTGTGCAGATATGTGACCATCCGTGCTAAGCTAATTGTTGATAAAATCCTAGGAGTTATAATTAGCCCCTGTGGGACTCCTCGTGCTGCCAAAATGAAGCACATGCCTCCCTGTTTGCAGGGGAGCCCTGCAGGGCAGGGAGTGGCCCAGCACCCTCAGGTACTGCAGCCCGGCAGTGCAGATCCTGCTGGGCAGTGCTGCCCCCAAAGGAGGCAAGGCTGGGGCTATTGGAGGGGATTGGGAATAAATAAACCTGTGCCTCCTACCTTTCCACACGATGGCCAAAATGGGCTGTGATAGGACAATCTTTCCCTTGTCAGAGCACAAGCCCTCATGCTGCTTCTACTGCTGCAGGACAAAGAGGTTTTGGGATGCTGTGGCTGAGCATCCATCTGTCCGCCTGTCTGTCCTGAGCACAGTATGCCGGGCTCAGGTGTGCAAAGCTCATCTCTGCTCTGTGCAGCATCCTGAGTGCCCAGCCCCTCCAGCAGCCCCTGCACAGCCCTGGCCGTGTCCCCAGGGGCAGGGCAGAGGTGGCCTCGGTGCCCTGTCGGGGCAGGTACCACTGGCGCTTCTGCAAGCGATGGAGCTTTTGTCTCTCCCTCAGCGCATCCGTGTGGACAAGCCGGGATGATCCCCGCCGTCCCAAAGCCTGTGCCAACCCACGGGCACCGCCAGGGACAGGGTTACGTGGAGGCAGAGAGGGGCAGCAAAGAGGCCGTGGGCGGAAGGAGGAGATGCGGGGAGAGCAGCGGGAGGCAGCAGAAGGAAGGGGGAGAAACGAGGGGAAATCTGTGCGCCAGCGCTGGGGCTCAGTGCGAGCTCTCCGAAGGGGAAGGCACTGCCAGTCGAGGGTCAGAGGCAGCAGCCTCTGTGGGGAGCGGTGGTCATAAAAGATGGAAAATCGGCGGAAGGCTAAAGGCATCGCTCCTGAGGGACTGCTGCCTGCAGTGTGTTTAGTAAAGAACCAGGCTCATTTCCATACTGCCTGTATTTTAGTGCACAGGGAAGAGCCCTACTGAATGTGCCTCGAGCAACTAACACCCAGAGAGACACAGATGGGCTTTGCTCTGTCCTGAAACCTCCGTTTTGGCAATCTCCCTTCACTGGGGGACCGATCAATCAATAATTAAAACACGGGATAATTAAAATCTCATAAAAACCTTGTCTGAGCCCTCAAAGTGAAATATATCGTTTTTTCCACTAGCTACACTGCTTGTCCTGATTTGGTGACGTCCCCCACCCATGGCGATCTGACCACAGTTTGTTGCTGCTGTGGAGAGAGGAGCTGACAGGCTCCAGGAGCACCAGTCGCCAGCAGCTCCCTCTGGGGCCCTGATGCATTTCCAGCAGCGGTTGCATCATTTGCAGCGAGGCTGTGTGCGGGGATGTGCTCATGTGTGTGCATGCCAGCTTTTGTTTGGGAAACAGGGCGGTTTTAGCTGCTCACATCTACCAGAAACTGGAAGCTCTGGGTCCCCTTGCAGCTGAATAATGCCCACACCAGACCTGAACAGTCACTGTGAGAGTGCAAAGTGAAGTCGCACCATGACAGAGGAAGACTAAAGGCATTTTACCTTTTAACTTCCAGAGCTAAACCTGTAACATGGGTCCTTTTTTATGCGTTCATAAATCTAGTGAAGGCAATAAAATGGCAGTTTTCCTACAGACAGCATAGACCTTTTCCAGGCGTCTAAGGGTTAAAGCACATCAAGCAGACTTTGAACACTGAAAGAAAGCCCCTCTGCCCAGGGAAGCTTTCCTGGGTGCATTCAGGCCTCTGACACACTCTAGCTAAATGGCATTCATTAGTTCAGAGGAATTTCTTTAGAGGAAAAAGCCCTGTACTGGAGCCAGGTGCTACCAACGTGTGATTAATAGCAAGTGGTGGGGTCTGCGCTCGTCAGCCGAGCAGGGGGGCGTGGGGGGATAGAAAGCTCTTTCCTTCCCAAATGTCTTTGGCACAAGCCTCGGCAGCTCTTTCTAAGCTTTTCCTGAAATCTAGCTCACTTGTGGGATTAAAAAAAATGCTGCTGCATCAGTAACTGTGCTTATGGGAGCAGGTGAGATGCAGCCCTGACATTTCGAGGTTATCCAAGCAAGGCAGTTCCTGACCGTGGCTTTGCCTGGATGCTGACGTTGGCTGCCAGGCCACATCCCCGGATCCCCCAGGCACGCAGGGGACCGAGCTGCAGGGTGGGGGCTTGTCTCCCTCCTCCAGCCGGCCGGCCTCAAAGCCACTCCTGCGGTCCCCAGGGAGCCCGGGTCCCTGGGGCCGCGTCTGTGTGCCCTGCAGCCTCCGCATCCCTGCGGGAATCTGAAGAGATGGCTGTCATTGCCAGAGCTGCTGGTGCCCAGAGCTGGCACCGAGGCTGCTGCCGCGTCCAAATCCTCCCACGCCCCCGGCGAGGCTGCGAGGCTGGCACGGAACCCGGCGGGGAGGGGGGACGTGCGGCTCCCGGGCCTGAATTTTCTCACTTGCGTCTGATGGGCTAATTATTATTGATTGACATTTTTGGAGTTTTTGGGGCACTTTGGGGAAGCGTAGAGTGTGGGAAGAGGAATATGTTGACAACTTTTTCACATAATCCTTTCCAGCCCCCTCATTTTTCAGTCAGCCATGGAACGTGTCCAAATATCTGGGATTTTAATGAAATTAAAAGCAAGCGGACCAAGAATCCCTTGAAAAACACACCAAACCATACACAAATTTCTGTTTCTTTCCTCTCCAGCCCCCATACCACAAGGCTGGGATGGATATCCAAGGAGATTTGGTGGTGATCTAGGGAGGTGCCTTGGCCTTTGCTCCCAGGCCCACACCAGGGCAGCTGTCCTGGAGTCATGGATCTGTATGGCCACCCGAATTGGGTGATCATGTGGTGTTTGGTGAGATCATCTTCCCCTCTCTCCGCAGTCTGCCACCAGGTCCTATTTATGTGATAGTCCTGCCACTCCAAGAACTGCATGGCATCCTCAATCGTGTTCCAAGGGAAGGTCCAGCACCCCTGTGTGCTGAGCTGACTTAAGCAACATTTCAGAGTTATAGCTGCTGGTGTGTATTTATCCTAAGCCCTGAGTGAAACCCCACAGAGAGCTGCACCTCAGCGCATGCTGCTCAGGATCCCCAGAGGGCTTCAAGCATGTTTATTGCAGGAAAAAAGAATATAGCTCTTGATATTAATAAATAACAGTCTACTTTGGCTTAACTGAACTGAAGCAAGCAATTTGTATGGCATGTGCTGTAACAAAGCAGTTAAAGGTGGTTACAAGGGACAAGCAGCCACCCACTGCACACAGGAGCGTTGGCACGTGCAGCCTCCACCTCAGCTGCTGCAAATGCATTCGCACAGGTTTAGCCACTGCTGCAGGAGGTAACTCTCCTATTGTAAACTGAATGATGGAAAATGTTACACCCCAAATACCTAACTGGCAAGCTGGATTTTAAACAGATTTTCCAGGGAAATGGCAAGCCAAACTGCCTGCATGGCTGGGAGCATCGCTGCTTCCTCGCTGCCGTGGCTGCTGGCGCCGGGCAGAGCCAGCATGGCGATGTCTCCAAAAGATGCTCCCGTTGCGTGCTAATGCTGCGAAGGTACAACCCAGACACAGCTGGAGCTCTGGCTCCTACAAGATATTCAAACCTCAGCCTGCAAACCCATCCTCTTTCTATTTTCCCCGGGCGGCTTACTTAGCCTTTAGGCTTCCTGGGTTTTGAATTGACTCTGCCTTTTGAGTGGGAGTCTTAAGAAAAAAAACCCCAGCATGATGAAAGCAAAGGAGCTGGCTGTGCTGACTAACCTTTTTTGATTTAAGGCAAACGTGGGGAATGCTGAGGGGAGAAGCAAAGCCTGTGCTTTGTGAGCAGTGCAACAGCAGTGCAGCATGCGCTTAAAATGGATCCCCATACCTGCCGTCCTCAGCTCAACATTATTAATGTTACTTAACCTAAACAAGACCGGACAGGAGGATTTTGCCCCAGCATGGATTAGTGAGTCAGGAGAAAAACGAAATTCAGCAGAAATCCTCTTAGTCATTTTTATCGGGACTAGATTTTCACATCTGAATCTCAGCTGCCAATTTGCATGGATAATCTCAGATTAGCTTTAGTCCGTGGTTCATTTTTTTGTTTCCCCCCTAAATAAGCCCACTTTTGCAGTGACAAAGGAGGCGAACAATTCTTTAGGAGAACGGCTGTAACATCTAAATAACAATGATAAAAAAGTCCATCTAAAACCGAGCAGCTCGGCACTTTCGGCTCCCCCCTCTTCGCTATGCATTATTCATGGTAGACAACAGGACCAAATGTGTATGCTCCCTGTGCAATTACCAGAACATATTCAAAGACATATGCTAGTGCCTCTTAGTGAAAGGAGATGTGCAAGTACCCATTATTTACTAGGCACTGTTATAAAATCTGCAAGTTTGACTCCAAGGTTGCAGCTTAATTGACTCCCCCTGGTAGCTCTTGTCATCCATCTAATTCAAGCCATGCGAAAGCCTGGTTGTTGTTTTGTGTGTGTACAATACACTGGCTGCTTTGGCACATGCTGGTGGAAAAAATGTGGTTTGCATCAATTAACCTTTTTTATAGCAAGGAGAGCGGCTGAATGACAGGGCTTCTGAGAAGTGTGTAAAACTTCAGCGTGTCACTCACAGCAAAGCGTCCCCGAGGTCACCCGTGCTATCATCGTGGCTGCCTTTGGCCCCGCTCCCCCCAGCCTCGATAAGGATCATCTGCTTGGTTTATTGCCTTCTTGATCCAATAAATATATTTCCTGTGAGAAAACCCTTCTGTGGGATTTATTCAAATCAGCCTTCCCAAATTCATCACTGCAAACTTCCTTCCTCTTCCTCCCACACTGTTTCTCTCTGCGTGTCGTAAGCTTTGAGAATCTCTGCACTGATTCCTTTCCATATCCCCTTCCCAGGCAAGCAGCAACCTCTGTGCACGTGGAAATAATTTTCCTCTAATCAGCCGTAGCAGTCCAGCTCCCTTTCATCCCACAGTGCATCCCTTGAAGATGCATGCCCCTTTAGAAATGGTGCACTGAGGGGCAGCAGGAATGCCCTGAAAAGGAAGGACAACAGTTAAACAAAGTTTTGGGAAGAGACTACAATACTATTCCTTACCCAGTCAAATGAACACAAGAATCTGTACAGAAACCCTCATCCTAATTCTGAATAGGAACGAATTCAAATAAATAGGTACCTTTTGGAGAATATGTATGGAATAGACACACTTTTTTTAAAGCAGTCCCTCTCTCTGCAGTGCTTTGGGAGGTAAAGCATCACTTCCAGCCTGCCGAGACGGGGAGCAGTGACAGAGGAGTGACAGAGCGGCGATCTGGTGTTCTTGCCACACAAACCCTTAATGTAGACGTGCTGCAGCACCGCAAAAGGGAATTGACTTCACTGCAAATGAAGCAAGGCCTTAAGTGCTTTGTTGAACAGCAGCCGAGCGCTTTGGTAATGAACAACAGTGACAAAAGAAATAAAGAATCAAGCCGTGATAGCCCGATGTGGTTGCAGTGGAGGAGCCGTTGCGATGGCTGCTGGTGTGAGATGACATGTGAACACAATCTATCTCCACACACTGCTGCAGTCTTTCACCAGAGGCTACTTTAAAAACCTTGAAGACTTGGCAATTAAGAGGACCTCTAATTGAAACAGAACAACGGTAGCATTTTAATTGCCACGCAGCTCCCCTCCAGAGCATCGTGGTCTAGTAGAAATTCAAGGTTTCTTCAAGCAGGTTTAAAAGCAGGTTTTAAAAATCACAAGGCAACCACGTCATGTGTGTTTTGCCTCAAGAGCCATTTGAATCCTTGGGGAAGGGATTAGTTACTCCACAACACCAGGGCCCCACAGTGGGGTGGAAAAGACACGTTGCTTCAGTGGGTGACACGTGCCCTGGAAACCTTCTTGTTGGAGGACAGGGACACCAGCTGCAAGCACCAGACAATTTAAAATGCATTAAACCATGTGCTGGAGCCCGGATTGGAGCTTTCTTTTAAACAAACTGCTGGCTTATAATGATTATCAGCCGGACAGGGACATGGAAAACCCATTGGTGTCGTGTTATGCAATGGTGGGGTATGGTGGTATTCTGATCTATGGCAGTGATGCAGATGTTCAAATCACATAAAAAAACCAAAACAGAACCAGAACTCTAGATATTCCTTTGCATTACCTGGATCATCCTATTGTTTCCTGACATTGACACAGGGGTTTTCAAGAAAGAGACATTCATTCCTCCTATATCTGGGAAGAGAAACACTCCAGGTAGCACGAAGAGTGATAATAAATGGGATTGCAGCAGCAATCTCACCCCAGGGCAGAGTGTGGACAGGGACTCTTCAGGGAAGGAGGGAGATGCTGGAGGTGCTAGGAGCTCTGCCAGCTTCCCCTGTGGCAGGTGCCAGGGCCCGTGCTGGGCAGGAGCCACTGGCAAGTAGATGTTGTAATATATTAATACACTTTTATAATTCCTTTCATTTCCAAGAGCCCTGAGACACACTGCAGCAGATAATCCTGCTGATTAGCCAAATCAAAGCTTTGTGAGCAAGCCCCACACACTCTTTAGGGAGCTGTGCAACACAAAATCAATGTATTGAAAGAGCACTCTCCACAGCAAGTGCTGCTGCTTCACAGCCCTCGTCTGCTTCCCCCTTCAGGGTAAGTGACATCCAAGGAATGGTCATGCTGTTGTTTTCTGTTATTAATTATCTGCCAGTCCTGGTCTGGATGGCATTCGAGACGTGATAGACACCATCCCTTCCCCAGGGAGATGAGCACCAATGCAGAGGGAAAATCAAGGCCAGGAGAGGAGGTTTCTGCTGTGCATCTGTGGGAGACACCCAACCTAGGCTGAAGCAGAAAGTGCATGTTAGGAACAAGTCTGCAAAAAATGGTGAGCAGGTGTCTGGCACGACGAGGAGAGGAAACACAGAACAACAGATGAAGAATAAAGGTCTTTGCCTCTAACCAAAAGCTGTATGAGGACTCTAAAACCATTCAAAGCCAAACCCCTTGCTGAGAACTGGGCATTCACTGCTTGTTTTTTAGGAAACCCCAATGTCAGGTGCTCCCGCCTGCAGCTGGTTCCTGGTGCACGATTCAAAACCAGGTCTTGGTCCTGCTTGAGGGAAACAGCAGTGCTATGGGGAGCAGCACCCTGCAGGACTCCCAACACAGCCCCCCTTTCCATCACACCTGGGGAGGCTACACCAGAACCCTTGTTTTTGTCCCCCCTGGCCCTGGCAGCCCTGAGGCAACCTGAGGCTCCGCCGCGGGAAGGACCTATTAGATAATTGACTGCATCCCCTGCCAAGGCAGCAGGTAGTCTCCTGACAGAGGCTGTAACAGATATTAAACACACGGCTCTTGATCTCAGCAAAAAAAGGCCACTGGAGTAATTTTTTCTTTAACCCACTAAGTAAAAGCTTTCTAGCTCATCTTAATAGGTTTTATCTGATGAAAACGGTACATTCATCATGGAAAGGCTTTTCTTTTTTTTCTTCCCCATTAAACTTTCGAAGAAATGTTTTAATTTTTTTAAGCTGTCATTGATTTTTTGTAAGCAAAAATGGACATGTTGAAGCAGAAAAAAAATCCATTCCATTGTAAGCCAATTTTCATTTAGGAGAACATTTCAACATACAATTTCCAATTTGGTCTCGTCACATCCTCCTTGTCCTGCTGTTACACAGGTCAAAACATTACCAGAGATTGATAAAAGTGCAAAAATGTGAGCTTGTTTTAGCAGTAATTGGTACTTTTATATTTGTTTCCAGACAGTTTTGTCTAGCTGCTTTCCTCTTTTTCTGTCAGCCCAAGAGAATAACACCCTCAGGTAGCTGTGTGCTGATGCCAGACCCATCATGAGGAGATTTGTTTCTCTCCCATTTCTAAACAACGTCCTCAACCAGACAATGAAGTATGACCTGTATCAGGTGAGCAGACACCAGCAGCACCAGCACACCAGCACACGTGATGATCAGAAAGTAATTAATTTCTCTGTTAAAATCACTAAAACACTGTCTGTCCCACACTCCCCAAAACCTTGGTGCCCTTGGAAGCTTTGCCCTGCTCTCACTTCCCAGCTGGGGTTGTGGGGGATGAAGACTGAAGTGGGGGGCCTTGGGGGGGCAGATCCCTGCTCCCACTGTCTCAGAAACACAAGGTCACCAGCACGGTGAACTGCTCTGCACCTGGATAAGATCTTCTGCTGGGCTTCTGAATTTGGCAACAGCCCCTTGGTGTTGGCAAACACCAGCGGTGGTGCCAGTGCTGCACCTTGGAGCCCCGTGCACCCTGTGGCCTCATGACCCCCACATTATGTCCAGCCAGGGCTGTGCACAAGCCAATCTCCAGCAGCCAGGGCTTCCTGTTGCCAGCTCAGCACCTTTGCCTGCAGCCTCCGACATCTTTTGCAGCCGTGTCCGTTCGGTACCAACTGGAGGCAAAGAGGGAAAAGGTGAAAAGCAAGGAAACGGCTCCCGCATTGTTCATCTCCAAAGGAGGGAGGGAAGCTGCTGCTACAGCCCGCAGGGGCACCATCTGTCGTGAGTCAGCAACCAGCCAGATTTACTGCCGATTGATTAAATTAACATTTGTTATAAGCCAGGGAAGGGAGGAAGGGGGGAAGAAATCCTCTTCACTGCTCTTGAATTATTTATGCCCTGGAAGCCTCCATGCCATGCTCAGGGCAGGCAGCAGTGACATGAGCTGCAAGTCCCCGTGCAGAGGGACAGGCTGGGCTACTGCAGGTCCTCCTGACCCCTGACAAATTATAGCAACACAGGGCGGTATCAGGTGTGCAGGAGGTGCCATTCCAGAGGGCATTTTGCTCCGTTGTTTTGGCCATGAGCTCTGTTTTCCCAGTAATGGTGTGAGGGATGGTTGTCAGCACCGCCACACGTGTCTGTGCTACACATATCTGTGCTGTCTTTGTGGACTGGTGCAGGAGTGAGGGCAGGTTTGTTTGGGCAGGAAAGGCTGGGTGGCTTTGCTCTACACCCCTGGCAGGGATCCAGGAGCAGGAGAAAAAAAAAACCAAACCAATTTGATGTGGTACCTTTTTCCTAGGTGTTGACAATGAATCTGGATGGAGTCAGCCAGACGCTCTTAGGTCTCATTGAAAGCTGCCTCCATATGCAGGATGGGCTTCAGATGCCTTGGGGCTGCTTGGGCTCACCATGTGCCTGGCCAGGAGGGGAGAAAACACGGTGGAACTGCTGAGAGATGTGTAACACAGGCCATACCTGAGCAGGCTGGGCCTGCCAGGAGAAAACATCTGTGCAAACCTGGGCACACGAGTTGCCGAGGCAGCGAGGAACAGGGACTGCAGGTCTTTTGTTCTTGTGGCTCACGGTGGGTTTTGGAGCCAGCCAGCCCCAAGGCAAGGCCATAGCCCTGACCATCTCTCTGCAGAGCTGGCAGCCAGCCTGTGAGAGAAATAAGGCAGCTCTTCCCTTCCTCCCACAGACTGATACCCTCTGTGCAAACACAGCAAGATGGCTTTCTTTCTCTTGGCTGACCTGTTGAACAGGGATGAAACCCCTTGTGCCCCTGCAGGGGGATAGGTGAGAAGTGTGCTCCCCACAGGGATTGGGACACAGTGAGGACAGGGAGCTGAGGAAAGAAAGGGTCACCAAGGGGTGACAACAGCAACAGGGATGACCGTGGGAGCAGTGCCACCTCCTGTCCTCACCGAGCCTTCCCAAAGTTCAGTCACTGCCAGAGCCTTTGCAAGGTCTCACCCACAGCCCAGGCTGGCATGGGAGTTCTCCTTGACCCCCCCCATAGGCCTGCACAGCCTCCCCAGACCTCCCAAGTCCCAGGCTGCCACAAAACTCCTTGGCAACAGAAGGGCAGCCTGTACCAGAGAATGGATTTAGGTATTTAAACTTCTTGTTACAGTCAGCCATCAAATATTCATAGTAACAAATAAATGAGGAGAGGAGGGGCAAGCCTACTGCAAAAGGGCTGAAAAGGGAAATAACTTTTTACAGCCAGACCATTAAGTTATAAATCTGGACATGTCCACGATTTATTTACAGTGTTCTCTGGATGTAAGCACGCTGAAGCTGCAGCTGCAAGTGAGGGCAGGAGGTGTGTGATTTGTCCAGCCTTAGGATGAGGGTCAGAGAGGAGGGGAGGGGAGGCCATGAAGGAGAGGAGGCTGTGTTGGGGGTACTGGGGATTTCCTCACTGCCTGGGGAGGCAGAAGGCAGTGAGGAAATCAAGGAAAGATATCCCTGCACAGCCTGTAAGGGGACATGGGGGTGCATGGCAGAGGGACAGATGCCCCTGGGCTGGGGCTCTCTTCCGTCTCACTGCCCTGCTTTCTCCAAATTCAGGATGGTAGTTCTGCCTGCTGGGACTTACACTGAGGGCTCTGGCTGCTACTGCAGCACAGATGAAGACAGTACAAAAAGCTGAGACAGAAGCTGAGGCCACCAAGCTCCTTCCCACAGGTTCCTAAAGAGCCATTGCCCATGGACCATTTCCCACCACTGTCAGCTGGGAGGGAAAAGACCTTTCTCCCCAGTTCCTGCTGCAAGAAACAGCCCTTCCATCCTGGTTTGTAATGGTGTGGCTTGAAATATCGCAGGGAAAGAGCCATGTTTTTGAGATGAAGGGATAAAACATGGCACAAGGGAGGGCCCACATCTACTGTTACTAGCCAGAAGATGCCCAGGTAGCCTCTCCTGCCCCACAGGGGTGGTTGGGTTTCCTCTCCCCTCCAAGGAGCTGCTCAGTGTGTGCTCACCCCCAGTGCCTGGAGAGACACCATCATGACCTGTTTCAGCAGAGTTCCTGTTACCAGGGACAGGGCAGCACAGGAGGCAGCTCCCTGAGCCACTGGCAGGCACGGGCACCCAGCAGGTACACAGCAGCCCCAGAAGTCACCAGCAGACTTTTCCCCACCACTGACAGAAAAAGGGGCTGTTGGTGTGGGAAGGCTGCTCTCCTGCCACACACCCCTTCCCCAGAGCCCTCTCCCCATCCTCGCTTTCCCCCGCTGACAGTGCCCACCACAGGGGCACTGCGAGGTGCAGGAACCTTGCAGCCAAGCCTTTGCAAGGCTTATTCGTGCAGGAGGATTCTCCCCCCCGGCTGGCCAGGATTTCCTCACCCTGCAAGGCCCATCACTGTAAAGGTCAGGGCGTATCTGAGCAGCGCAGTGCATCCGGCACGGTGAGCGGATGCTGCACCCGCCCCCGCTGGCCATGAGCATTCCTGGGCAGTGCTGCTCCGTGAAGCTCCCAGGGAGCAGAGCCGCCACGGAGGGTCGGAGCCATGCCAAGGGGAGCTCAACCCCTGATGAAGTTTCCAGTCATATTCTATTTTAATGTTGAGATCCTCCTCAATTGTTGTTCAATTCTTAAAGGTGACCCACAAAGGAAAGTACAATTTGGGCCCTTGCCCAGTGTTTGCTTCTCTGTGCTGAAAAAAAAGACCTGGAAGTAGGTATTTTTATAAAGCTACTTTCTGGCATTAGAAATGTGGATCTTTGTCTCAAGTCCCTGGGGAGGCAAAATACTCGCCTATGGGGCGGTTACAGAAATGATAATGAGGTGAGCTGAGCTGCTGTGAGGTGACTGGAACAGGCTGTTTGCTGTCCAGTGTTTCTGTTTGTTTTGTTATTAACATCACTTAATTTCAATGACCAGCTGACATTTTGGATGAAAAGCCTTTGTTGAAGCCTCAGCATCCTGCCTCCTTCTATGGTACATTTTCCATAGGCTCATCCTCCATCTGCTCCAGCAAAACTTAACAGCTATCAGTTCCATCAGCTAAATCAGCAAATGGAAAACATCTTTTTCCCTCCAGGACTTTTGTCACACAGAGAAGATACCTACAAGACAGCAACCCAAATAAGAAAATCCCAGTCTCAGGCCCCAGGGCTGCCCTGGCTGTGCAGGGCTCTTTGCTATTCCATGAGCCACAGGCAAACTGAGAGCACTGTCCTTCCATGAGCACAGCACAGCCACCTCCTGCACCTCCTTTTGAGCAGGATTTATGGCTGTTCTGCCATCAGAGACTGCTCATATGAAGCCTGAGCAAGTTCATGCAGGCTTTTGTCTCGATCTGTGTGTGTCCTTGGGAGCTGTATCCCTGTCACTCCTGCACAGACACCCCCACTGCCCTCCTCTCACCTTTCTCTTATTTCCAGAGCCACTGTTAAGAGCTGGGGTCACTTCTGAGCCCGGGTCTGTGCCTACACAGTTGACAGCAAAAGCACTTAGGGAATCTAATCATTCATGGAAACCCAGCTCCCATGAGGCTGACACCATTCTTTGATGCACTGAGGTTTTCCTTGCCATGTCCCCACCTTTTCCAGCCCTTGCTGCGGGGCCAAGGCTGCTGCCAGCCCCCGAGTGCCTGTCCTGGGCGGAGCACGCCAGGCGGGCTGGCAGGCGGGATGGGGCAGTGGTGCAGGGCTGGGGACGCGCTGGGGACGCTGCTGCAGCTCTGCCTGTGCTGAGTCACACCCACCGGACACTCCCGCATATCCCTGCTGGAAGGGTACCAAGAGCATTAGCATTGCAAGCCCAATCTCTGCAAAATAAGACAGCCTGATCGTTGCAGTAGCTCCTGTTACAGCCCGTGGCTCCCTGCCCTGTGTCCTCCAGCCATCCGTCCTGGCCGGGTCAGGCAGCCTCCCTCTGGTGTGTGCTGCGTGCCTGATGTTCAAAGCAACATGCTTGGGTCTTCTCCAAAAAAAAAGCCTACAGACTTGGTCAGCTGCTGCTATAGCTTATTCACAGACTGCTGTTCCCCCTCCCGTGCTGCTGTCCCCCAGCACAGGGATGGCTCCTGCCTTTTTGCTCCATCCCGTGGTACTGCCTTGCTGTGGGCATCTCTACATCTGTGCAAGGACCAGACAGACACCAAAGTGGCCTCCAGCAACACCAGAGACTGGGAGGTTGGCCTTCTGTCAACCCTTGCAAGCACAGGGGAGGCTGGGAGGGACTGGCCTGCACCCCAGAAGGCTCACGGCCCACGAGCTTTCCTTTCCTTCAGCCACAGGCAGTGATTTACGGCTCTGCTCCCCCATTTCCCTGCCTGGGACCCAGACCAGCATCCCCCTCTCTCAGGGCTGCTGTGATGATGGCTGTGTTTAAAGCCCAGGCTCTATAGCAACGTGGCCATACAAACACTTCGGGCTGAGCCACCCTTTGTTTGGCGTTCCTGGAGCTCTGCTGTGACTGATGAGCTCTCATCAGACCAAAACCATCTCGAGCAGGCTCTGCTGGGGCCAGGCTGCTCTTGACGTCAGTAGGTTTTGGACCCAGGCCCGTCTTTCAGAGGAGGTGAAGCCAAAGCTGCTTTTAAATTGTGCTGCTTCTCCCGACAGCAGAAAGGACAGAGCTCTCTGGGTCCTCCAGGGATGGAGCTTGACTAAATCCTCTCACTTTAGCTGGCTGAGCCTTCCCACCACCTTGCCCCCGAGACCCTGTGGCTCCTGGTGTGGGCAGCAGACCCGTCACAATCCCTGCCCTGAGAGCCCCAGATGTTTCCTAGGCAGATGTGGCTTCCTCTGCCTGGTTCCTCAAACATCGCCCGTCAACCCTCCATGTCTTCTTTTCCAGCCAGCTTTCCTGAGGGAACAAGGTTACTGCCACCAATCTCTGCTGACAGTGGGGGGGCTGGGAAGATACAGGACCAGCTTTTCTTGGCATTCATGCTGGGGAAGATACTGGAGAGACAAATTGCAAGGTGCCATGATCCCAAAGATGCCTCTAAGGCAATACTGCAAATGCCAAATAACCAGCAGTTCTGGCTGCTCCAGAGGGTCTTCCCTTCCTGTTGGATATCTAAGAGTCTCCCTCCCAGTCTGAGTCCTTATACAGTGTCAGAGACAAGGAGAAGGTCTGCAGACAGAAAGCAATCTATTGCCCATGGCCTCTCCTCCTCAGCCTGCCCTTCCCATGCCCCGGGGCTCCTGGCTCTGGCTCCTGCTCTCCGTTTTCAGTCTGTCTGGGGGTCTCTCTGGGCTCTCCCACACCCCAAGGCTCCTGGAGCTGCCAGGCCACCGGCCCATTTCCCCAGGCTGCCAGAGGGGCAGGGGGTGACGGGGAGGGTCCTGACCTACAAGGCACAAAGGAAGGAGAAGGCAGGGGTGCTGTGGGACATCTCTCAGGATCCATCCAGGACAGACGCACAGAGCTGGCTTTGGGCTCCACATGCCCAGGACAGACACACAGAGCTGGGCTTCAGGCTCCACATGCCCAGGACAGACACACAGAGCTGGCTTCGGGCTCCCCATGCCCAGGACAGACACACAGAGCTGGCTTCGGGCTCCACATGCCC